>OY282559.1:112520767-113120767 GCA_958295665.1 Tipula vernalis
GTGTGCTGCGAAATTCAGTTGATATAACAATGATATCCAAAGGTTCAATATTTATAATTTCCATAAATTCATTACATATTTTACATCTGCGTTTCTGTGAAATTCTTCAAAACATGTCTCAATATATCGGAAACCGATATTTTCCAAAACTGTTATATCAGCTTTAGCAAATGGTTTCTGTTCCTGGGCTCCTTCCACATAAAGTTTGCATTTAAATGTTAAAACTAACGCAAGAATTTTCATAATTAAGCAATTGAGCTAGTATTCGATGCCTTAATTTGTACGCTAACAAAACCTTAAATTGGCTCTCTGCTATTGCAAAAATATCAAAAGAGTTTAGGGCAAATTGGATAAATGAATCGATGGCTCAGATTTGTTGGTAAAGTTTGTTCAACAAACTTCCATTTTCTACGGTTCTATTAACGGTTCAATTTAATCAAAAGCATTTAGTACTTATATGCTTGGTTCATATGAAGTATTTGAAAGTTGAAGTTAATGAGATGCGCGTTAATATCTTTTGAAGGGGGTCATACGAAATTTCTGAATATTGCCATGGAACATGGTAAATTGTCAGCCTATACAATGAAATCGAAACTGGGATTGTCAAATTAACAGTTCAATTATTCAGGAGCCTTAAGTACTTTTGGGTCTTTCATATGAAAATTGTAAAATTAGAAATTAACAAGGTCCCTTTATATAACATCACTGGGATTAACGGTTCAATTAATGAGAAAGCCTTAGTAATTATAAATTAATCATCTGAAAAATTTTATTTATCATTTACCAACCATTTGATAATTCTAAAAATAACTTTATAACAATGTAAAGGGATGTTCTGGATCACGAAATCAAATCTGTGGTTCACCGATTACCAATATAGAAAATAAAAAAATCCAGTTTTGAGGAAGCATATTATTTGGTTCGGAAAATTCTGTGTCATGAAATCTTTTTCAAAATTTGACAGTATTTTTCTGTTTTATTTTTCAAATATTTAGAATTATCTATTTTAAAATGTATTTGTGTTGTTCCTTTATTTCATGTTAACTTTTACTATTTAGCTAATACTTAAACCATTTTCGTGCTAACTTTTACTAAAAGTATAATATTCACTGCGTTCCATTGGAAACAATTTGCTACTGCCAAGTACTTGTGAGTAGTTGTTCAATGGAACGCAAATTTTTGTGACAGTAGTAAAACATAACCTCAATATTTAAATAAAACTGCTAGATTTTAATAAAAAATACGTTGTTGTATTAATAATAATTAATAATAATAAGTAATAAAACATTAAACAACAATTGCGCGTCGCATCACAAACATAAACAAAAATTTTTTGTTTTTAACTCTAATCGAACCAACATTTTTTTGTTATGTCAGTAAATTCGAATTCTAATCAAATAATTTACGAACATTTTTGCAGAGAATGAGTAGATGTCAAGTACGTTGTATGAAAATGTTTCAAAATAAAATACATACAAGTTTATAACTAAATTAACATTATTTTGAAAATCGATGCATTTATCAAACGAGCCAAAAAGGCACACCTTGGTTGGTTTAGGGTTAAAAATTGACGTTTCACACAACCAAAATTGGTATAGAGCCATCTATTAGAATTTTTTAAACTAAAATCCCTCTTTCGTTAATTATATGCGTAACTACTTCTAACAACTACACCATCACTTGAGCATGAGTAGTTGCGAGTAGATACAAGTACTTGTGAGTAGTTTGCCACCGCCAATGGAACAAGCTTATTAAAAATGTAAACCATTGGTTTTGCCATTGCATTGTTCGTGCTAACTTTTCGTGCTTACTTCACAGACATTCAGTCGAAAGTTACATGTGCTTTCTATTTTGTAACCGAGATGACGTTTAAATGTAAAATTGTATAAAAACAAAATTAAACTAAACAAAACCAACACATCTAGTAAAAAATCCACTTCTTCGATGATTTATTCTTCTAACTTCTAACCTAGAAATAAGCTTCTGAAATTCAGTCAGTCCGAAGTTACATGTTACACCGAAAATTAAAACCAACTCAACCAACCTAACATTAACTTACTGACTCGGTCATCATTTCAGTCAAAATTTTGGTTGGGTTGCAGTTTATATGTTAAACTTTTCGTTAAGTTTCAGTCGGTCATCATTTTCGATATATAACTTCAATAACGTACCGCTGTTCTACGAGAATAGGAAGGAAATTACCGGACAAATTCGCTCAATGCAATACGCGATAACTACGGCTATTCCATAGTTAAATCATAAGAAATTTTACTATAAAAATCTTTCGAATTGCAAAAATTAGAAAATTAATTTTGATAGCTGTAATTTGTTGTTTGTTCGATTCCGCTTTAAAATTATAACAAGAAAGACATGTAAAAATAATCAGCCCACTAAAATTATGAATTAATTTATTTTGAAAACATCGAGTGCAAGTATCAATCAAAAAAGTGACTAAGTCAGGTTTTCTACATATTTCGATGATCACTCTAACTTTTATTATAATTATATGTTGTATTTTATCAAAGCAACCTAGATTATACAAAGCCATAGTCTCAAAAACGAGGCTTTTATAAAGGAATTAGAATCGAGGATAAATCCAAATTTTTCTTATAAAACTTATGGGAAACCAATTTTTTCTAAGACAAATTTTTAGATGAAAACGTTACAAATTCTTAAATATGATGTCTGAAATATTTTTATAAATATTTGGATTTCAACATATATGAATCTCGTTTAAGTAAATTATTTTAACAACCGCAAAATTGTCATAACAAGAGCATTCTGGTCAAAATGAAATAAAAGCTTACCTACTACAAATCGTATGTTCATTAAGTCAATAAACATTACTTAGATGGCAGTGATGGCAGTACTTGGGGAAATTTCAAGTTCAAATGTTTTAGGAAAACCAAAACAAATTCACAAAATTCTAGAAACGTGTAATATTTTTTTCGTGTTTTACAGTGACACCTAGGGTATAATAGAATAAGTTAAATTAATAGCGCAAAGTTTTACTGTACTAAAATGGAATTTTCTAGACGATTCTTACTGGAAAAGTCATAAACTTTCTAGAAGTTTGGTTTGTGTATATAAAAAGGCGAACGGAGTCGAATTGGATTGTTAGTATTTGGTAAGCGATAGTGTGAAGATTAAAAAGTAATTTAAAATGTGTTTTAGTGCAAACTAAAATGTAAAAGTGCTCAGTAACATTGTGCGAATAATTTATATAAAGTGATTTTGTCAATTATTATTAATAAATTGCGTCGAATTAATTTTTGGTGTTAAATAAATAAATTCATTTGTATTAAACCGAAGCGTTTTCTTTTATTTACAATGCAGTGGTTCGAACTTCGAACCTTGATTGACAAGGCAAAAAGGTAACAGTATTTTTCTCTAAACAATTATAGACATCTGACGCTAGTGTACGTGAAGTGATGAAAGTTCGAAAAATATTTTTTAGGAATAATTTAATTTGAATATTTCTGTAATTAATATTTATTTAATACTAACATATTCTCCTTGTATATTGTTGTTGAATATATTTAGAAAACTTTTTTATAAACGTTTTATAATATTTTTGATTTTTTCATTGAAAACTTGAAGCTAAAAAACATCATTTTTATTATGGATTCCATCAATATACAGTTATACCACTAAAAAAGCTTCTAAAAATACGTCATAAAGATTACTGCTCTATACTCTAGAAGGATCTGGTAATATACGCCATCCATTCAGTCAAATAAAAAGATCCAAACAAAATTTTGGTTGAAAAAAAAAACAAAAAAATTATCATTGGACTGGTTCACGGAATTAAGATAAATAATGTGTTTTGTTATATATTCGCTGCAGTTATTCCGTCGAATGCTTGCGTTACAAAAGTCTGCCAGAGTTGCAGTCATATTTTAAATACGAGTTGGCTTCAACCTCGTCATCTTTGTTTAACATCGATACTCAGCAGAAGGGAAAAAATCAAGCATCAAATACAAATTTTTTAGATACAAATATCACCAGTGAGAATTAGTCAAGTAAGTACTGCTTTGTCCTATGGACCATTTTTTTCGAAAATTAGTTATATATGGATTCTTTTATTTTCGACCAAGCTCTTTCCGAATTCCTTATCAAAATTGGTCTATCCCTTATACGTTCGGAGTTAGTTAATTTAAATGTTGTCCTATAGACCAGAAATCCTCTTTTTTTCGTGCATCTTAATACTTAATTGTCCTATCTGACGAAATTATGTGAAGTAGGACACATTTATGTGAAATTGCAGTAAAATAATCCTTACATTCTTTATTGTCCTATATCCAAATTATATTGATATAGGACAATATTATAACAATTGTAAAATTTTAATATTTTGAAGAATGAGCGTCCTATATCCAATACTAAAATGCGTTAAAACCATGAAAAGTATATACAACCATGCACATTTTTCTTCACCCGTTAGAATAGAATCAAGTATCGAAATTTCGAACCAGAGAGCGAATCTACTCCAAATTTTAGAATATGTTCAAACGATGAAAGTACGTTGCTTCAACCATGATCGATAGTTGGGAAAGGAATCCATCACGAAAAAAAACACGCAACAAATCTGATTAGAAGCTGAAATTTTAAAGAGGAAAAGACAATACGGTAAGGAATACATGAACATCCAGCTACGTCGGTTCAGACAGCTTTGTGTGATAAATCATATCCCTTTGATTGGATTGTTTTATTTTTGGAACAAAAACGAAAAACTATTCATAGTAAATTTTGGGTTCTTAATGATGAGGGGAAAAAATGTTATGCAAAATATGTAACCGTCAAGCCAGTGAAAAGAAATCGCACAGCTGCAGAAAATTCCCGGAAGAAAAATACGTTTCAATATAGATTTCAACACGGAAAACATCAAACACAAGTATGCCGATCGTTCTTTTGGCCACTTTATCCATTTCTCAAAGGACAATTTACTTGACAAGTGAAGTACTCTTAACACAGGTCAGACAACATATAGAATGTTTCGCATGCTTGGATTCGCAGTACTTAAGAGGCGGCACGCAAAGACGGTACCTCGAGACAGGTCTGTCTATTCAAATAATGCACGAGTTATATAAGGAAGCGATAGGATCTGATGCACCAAAATATCACATTTATAGGAAAATTTTCAAGAAGAAGGGTGTTTATAATATATGAACCAACCGAAGATCAAATTTCTGACTTTCAGAAACATAAGCCGTTGAATGAAAAAGCGAAATTCCGGAAAAAAACAGACCAGAGGCTTGTGCTTCAAGACAAAACACCCTGTTAAAGTTAGCCGAAAGTTTCCAGCCGAAAGTGAAAAGTCGATAATGCAGATTATGTTATTGACATTCCAGCCGAAAATAAATCAGCCTCTAGAGTGTTATGTCTAGAGATAGATTGGATTGATGTGACTTGTCAATAGCTATCGCAGGAAAACAATTGAGTTCAAGGTTCCCGTGGGAAATCTCGGAAAATTCGATTTTCCAAAAATTATTAGAAAATTTGTATAAAATCAGCCTCTAGAGTGTTATGTCTGGCGATGGATTCAATTGATGTGATTACTCAATAGCTATCGCAGGAAAGAAAATCAGTTCAAGTTTCCCTTGGGAAATCTCGGAAAAGTCAAAAAAGTTTTCCGCCGAAAGTAAGAAATGGATGAATAAAATCAGCCTCTAGAGTGTTATGTCTGGAGATGGATTGGATTGATGTGACTTGTCAATAGCTATTGCAGGGAAAAAATTCAGTTCAAGTTTCCCGTGTAAAATTTGTATAAAATCAGCCTCTAGAGTGTTATGTCTGGAGATGGATTCAATTGAGGTGATTACTCAATAGCTATCGCAGGAAAAAAATTCAGTTCAAGTTTCCCGTGGGAAATCTCGGAAAATTCGATTTTCCAAAAATTATTAGAAAATTTTTCGAAATCGGAAAATCGAATTTTCCAAGATTTCCCACGGGAAACTTAAACTGAATTTTTTTCGTGCAATAGCTATTGAGTAATCACATCAATTGAATCCATCTCCAGACATAACACTCTAGAGGCTGATTTTATACAAATTTTCTTTTTTTTTTAATTTTTGTTGAATGTTAATTAAAATAAAAATTAAACAAAAAAGTAAAATTAGCGTTCACAGCTTATGTGATTGACGTGAAGAAGAAAAAATTGTAATTGAATTTATCTGTATTAGTACGATTCGCTAGTACATAAAGCACAGGACATTCTGTATATATAGAATGTAAATTGTGGTATAGTCAGTCCAGTCGCCGCGGCCTGATGAAAGGATTGATTTTTTCATAATCATAAGCTCATCAGTTCGAAACTGGATTGAATTCTCTTACAATCTTTGGAACATATTAAATTACAAATTTTCTAATAATTTTTAGAAAATCGAATTTTCCGAGATTTCCCATGGGAAACTTGAACTGAATTTTTTTCCTGCGATAGCTATTGACAAGTCACATCAATCCAATCCATCTCCAGACATAACACACTAGAGGCTGATTTTATTCATCCATTTCCTACTTATGGCTGGAAACTTTTTTGAATTTTCCGAGATTTCCCACGAGCAACTTGTACTGATTTTTTTTCCTGCGATAGCTATTGACAAATCACATCAATGCAATTCATCTCCAGACATAACACTTTAAATGCTGATTTTATACAAATTTTCTAATAATTTTTGGAAAATCGAATTTTCCGAGATTTCCCACGGGAAACTTGAACTGAATTTTTCCTGAGATAGCTATTGACAAGTCACATCAATCCAATCCATCTCCAGACATAACACTCTAGAGGCTGATTTTATTCATCCATTTCTTACTTTCGGCTGGAAACTTTTTTGAATTTTCCGAGATTTCCCACGGGAAACTTGTACTGATTTTTTTTTCCTGCGATAGCTATTGAGTAATCACATCAATGCAATTCATCTCCAGACATAACACTTTAAAGGATGATTTTATACAAATTTTCGAATAATTTTTGGAAAATCGAATTTTCCGAGATTTCCCACGGGAAACTTGAACTGCATTTTTTCCCTGCGATAGCTATTGACAAGTCACATCAATCCAATCCATCTCCAGACATAACACTCTAGAGGCTGATTTTATTCATCCATTTCTTACTTTCGGCTGGAAACTTTTTTGAATTTTCCGAGATTTCCCACGGGAAACTTGTACTGATTTTTTTTGCCTGCGATAGCTATTGATAAATTACATCAATGGAATTCATCTCCAGATATAACACTTTAAAGGCTGATTTTATACAAATTTTCTAATAATTTTTGGAAAATCGAATTTTCCGAGATTTCCCACGAAACTTGAACTGAATTTATTAATTCGACAGCTGTTGACAAATCACATAAAAACGATTCAGCTTTAGATATATACTCTAGAGGCTGATTTTATTCCAATTTTGTATATTCTTCTGATTTTCCGATATTTTCTACGAAGCAAAGTTTTACACGTAAATTTATTTACAAAAATTTATATTTATAGATTTCTATGTATCCTATTTATTTTCGGCTGATAACTACTAAATTTTTTATTTTCGGCTTGATTGTTATATCATAATCTGCATTATCGACTTTTAACTTTTGGCTGGAAACTTTCGGCTGGGATTAGACAATCTGCCTTACCATTTTTTTTTTGCTTTCGGCTGGACTGACACAATCTGCATTATCGACTTTTCACTTTCGGCTCGCAACTTTCGGCTAACTTTAACAGTATCAAAACAACGGCTCTCATTTCCTATGATTTGGAAAATGTTTTTACACTGCCGAAGGGAAATACTTCAAATTTTGAACAAAAAAAAAAGAAAATGACTTATTGTTCACTATGGTACGAAAGCCATACCAGAACAGGAAACGATATCGCTAGTGCCCTCATTAAAATTTTAAAGTCCATCGGAAATGACAACCCTAACATCAATAAAATGATATTATGGTCGGATTCATGTGTGCCCCAAAATAGAAATAGGATCACAAGCTTAGCACTGTTGAAATTCTGTGAGAGCACAAACATAACAACCATTACGCAAAGATTTTCAGTTCCTGGTCATTCACAATGGTCATTGGTAAACGTGACAACATATGAAAGGGAAAGTCTCCACGCTAACCGCAAAACAGAAATACGGGATGACCCGGGCGGTTGTCATCTTCTAATGACTCGTGTTACTAAATTGAAGAAAACAAACGAAGTAAAATTTACATCGAAATTTGTTTTTATAAGTTTCATCGCGACAAAATTTAAAAAAAAATGTATATAGTTGTCTCACTCTTTTTTTTTTAAAGTATTGCAAGACAATTAAATTCACCCTCGTATAAATAGTCAATTAGGATAGAATGTGGCCATTTCGTAATCGATTAAAGTGAAATTCGACATGTGGGATGAAATTGAAATTTTAAATAATTTTTAGATGAAATTCTGTAATATGGCTGGTCGGAATGGAACTTGGCTCTTTCTTAACCAATTAAGGTGAACTTTGACTTGTGCAATGGAAGTGATATTGTAAAATGATTTTTTGATTTAGTTCTGGAAAATGGCCAAAGCATTCAGAAGGCAAAACGTACAAATATTGGTGAGGGTAAATTGATTCCACCTCCTCGAATATTGCCGCCGTATTTCTTGTTCATCAGAATGCTCGGCAAGCAAAATTAAAGTAATATATTCATTAAATCTCTTGTGGCTTTTTCCGACTTTAAAAGCCAAATCCATATTCACATTATTTTACATAAATTATTATTATTATTAACTTTTACCTTTATTTTAGTTTATGTATATATGTACCGACTTAAAATTTATACAAGCAAATTGTTGCACATTACGTGAAATAAGGTAAAGCTCAATAAATTTAGGGCAATAAATTTAGATCACGAAACAACGGAACTGTTGATGTTTTCAGCGCTTGTGAAGTTATGAATGAGATTTTTTGTTAAACCCAGATATTTAAATTCATGTTCAAATTCCTGCATAAAACACTGAGGCGAGCATAGATTTTCATCACAAGTATACATGTGATACGTTTGAGGGTCCGCTAAGGAAACAGAACCGCGCCGCCCAAAATTCATGACTTTTGATGAATCGCAAACAATAAGCCAATTAAGTTATCAGTCATAGGCATGGCGTATCTAAAGGCCAAATCATTAGCAAAAGCTGTCGAATATCCTATGAGATCAATATCAAAAATCGAATTAAAACACATCAAAAATAATAATGGACACCAGACTTATCAGCACCTGGATTACTTAAACTTTTATTTATTCTAACAATCTGACGTCAATTTTGAACTTGTAAACCAATCTAACATTTTACATCGTAATATTACGTAGTTTAGCTATAGCATATTGGAATACATCGTAAATTGTGTTCCAAAACATGAAACAATATTTGTTCTATATGTTTCCATATGATTTAAACCGTTAAAACACTTAGATTTATAGTTTCCATAATTTTAGGTATAAGGAGTTATCAAAATCGATGATGTCTGTAAAAATTCGGAGGAAATTTGTATGGCAACATTCAAATTCTGCACAATTATGCTCTTAGTACTCAATTTGTATCAAACGCACTGTGATTGGCATTTTGTTTTGATTAAACTTGACATTACAATAGTGTTGACAAATATTGAAGTAATTATGTTAGTGATTGAAATGGATTTATAATACAAAAAGATAAGTATTAATCATAATAGATATAGTAATACACATAATCATAATATGAACGTATTTTTAGGGTAAATAATTTAAGCAAATACATTAATGGGATCAAAATTATTCAAATTTGTAAGTATATGAGTTATTTAACAATCCAAAAATTGCTTTGTTTATTTCAAGCTGTGCAGCTCTATACGTGTTTCAGTATTATTTGCCTTTGCCAGTACGAGTTATTTAAATATTTTGTTTCCTATACTCATCAAAAATTTTCTTTTGGCTTTTATAATTTATTTTTGTTCTTCTTATCGTACAATTTTTTTTTAAGTTTTCAGGATGAGGAAATGTTTTGCAAAGCTAAATTAATTTGAGATTTATTTTTGTGCAATTTTTCGGTTCGTAAAATTGGTGAGATCACTTCGCTTGTATGATTAGCATCAAAATTAATTTTCTCAATTTCAGTGTGTCAAAAAGACTTTAAGAGTTTTTAGATTAACTTATTGCTTTATAAAACAACACATTTGATTTTTTAAGAATTATGAGCGAACCAGCGAATCAGTAACAACTTTTAGTAAGAACGCAGTGTACAGAAAGTACATGTTACTGACCAGCGAATCTTTAAGAACTTCTCGTTCAGTTCAGCTGTCAGTTAAATGAGCGAAAATTTGAGTATTTCTACTACTTTCGCCTAGTGGTTACACCGGAACTCCCCTGTTTTAATAACTGCTATACTAATACTGCCGTGCTACATATTTTCCATAACTACATTTTAGCCCAAATTGAGTTATTGATACCAATCGATAGCTAATAACAAACTTTATCATTAAAATTAAAAAAAATAATTAAAACTAAATTGAAAAACACGTGATATGAAAAATAGTTTTAATGTTTAATGGAAAATTCACAGATTTCAAAACTTTAATATCAATATTCTCAAAATGCATTTTTTGTAGTTATGTAAAACATGCTTAGCACGGAAGAATAATAGTTATTCTAATAATATGTAGTAATGTGCTAGTCACTTTAGCAGACAATACCATATCAATTCAAACCTGTCAAATTTGCGAACTAAATTTAACTATTACATTTCGATTACCTCAACTTCACAATACTTTTTTCAGAAACTTAAGATTTGTTGGTAAAACTTATAAAATGATCAAAGCGCTCTATATGGGGCATCCGATAAACTCAAACATGACAGATATTACCTGATTTTAACAAAAAACTTTTATCTGCTTTGGCTAAATATTTAGATTAGGACCTCCTGAATACAAAAATTATGCCGCAAGACAAATTATGCGGCCATTTATCCTTACCGCACAAAAACGATGTGTAGAAGTTTGGATTTACAATACTCTCAAATCCTTCCATAAGCTTAGACTAGGACTGGGATATAAAAATAATACTGTAAGATAATTTCTGCAGTCATTTAACCTTTTCAGACTAGAAAGTGGTATGCAAGTCTGGATTTATGCAGTGTGATAAGGGAAATTTCATTCGTTCAATATGCCTTTACAATATACATCAATATTATCAAATCATTTGCTTACATTTGAATAAAATCCAGTCTCCCTTGCATCTTTCTTGTCTAGCAAGGTTAAATGCTGACAGCAGAAATTGTCAACTAGAAAGCAGAAATAATTTCAATAAAATTTAATTTGAACTCCAACTCAAATGACTGGCCCAATGTTTACTTTTTATGTATATAGGAACACATATGTGTGTTCCATTCAGTGCAGGAGGCGAATAAAATGGTCTTGGTTGACTGTGTATGGAAAAAAAAATTTGGGAAATCTAGTTTTTCATTTATGGTATCGATCATAATGCTGGAGACTGAGAAGATAGTCTGAATTAGTTAAGTGTATGTCTACATAAAAACAAAGAAAAAATGGTAAAACAATGTTTAATAAATTGCATCCTAATGTTGTTAATTACAACTCGTTTGATGTATTACTTAAGAAGTATATATGTCTAAACCGATTTCTTTACAGCTGTTATATTCTGGAAATTGAATCATTAATTAAATCGAAGCCAAATAATTTTTGGCATTTTGTTAACTACAAAAGTAAGTCTAATGGTTACCCTTCTACGATGTATTTGAACGACCGTTCCTGTGATAACATACAGGATACTTGTAATTTATTTGCTGATTTCTTTCAGAGTGTATATAGTTCGAAATCAAATCTTGGTAATTTCAGTAATGTTGCAAGTAATTCTAAGTTTTCAATGTTTCGTCTGGAAGTGGATACTATTTTATCCGAATTGTCTAATATTGATATTAACCAAAGTGCCGGTTTCGATTCTATTCCACCCATTTTTCTAAAATTAACCGGTAAGGTAATTTCTTCCCATATCTCCGTACTATTTAATAAAAGTCTCGCTGAGGGTTGCTTTCCTATTGCATGGAAACGCTCACTTATTAAGCCGATTTTCAAATCCGGATCTCGAAGCGATGTCGAGAACTACAGAGGTATTTGTATTCTATCAGTTTTACCAAAGCTTTTAGAGAAACTAGTTAAAGATCAATTATTCTTTCATGTTAAGACTTTCATTTCTTCCAAACAGCATGGATTTTTCCCTGGTAGGTCAACTATTACTAATTTAGTTTTGTTTACTAATTGTATTTCAAGGGCTCTATTAAATGGTAATATTGTGCAGGTCGTTTACACTGATTTTTGTAAGGCTTTTGACAAGATCGATCATGACTTGCTGTTGCGGAAACTTATTTCATTGAATTGTAACTACTTGCCAGTTGATTGGATTAGATCTTATCTAAAATCCAGAACTCAATTTGTGAAAATTGGCAGCTTCACTTCAAGAGTTATTGATGTTTCTTCAGGAGTCCCTCAAGGCAGCCATTTGGGTCCCATGCTCTTCATTCTTTTCGTAAACGATGTGGTCAACTGTCTAAGTCATTTCGACATTCTCATTTATGCGGACGATATAAAAATCTTTAAAACTATTTCTTGCGCCAATGATGCACTTGACTTTCAGTCTGACCTGACAAACTTCAAGGCTTGGTGTACATCGCATAATTTGATTCTAAACATCTCCAAATGCAAAACAATGTGTTTCACCCGCGTAGTCTTACCCACTAGTTACGATTACTTCTTTGATGGTTGTAGTATTGAAACTGTTGATACTTTTAAAGATTTAGGTATAACCTTTACTTCGAATTTATCGTTCCATAAACATGTTGAAGGTTGCATTTCTAAAGCGAATTCTATGCTTGGATTTGTTAAAAGGTTTGCTAAGGATTTTCATGATCCTTACGTGATTAAAACTTTATATGTCTCTTTTGTTCGTTCATTGTTGGAATATGGTGTTGTAATATGGAATCCGTTTTATATTAATTATTCAGATCGCATAGAGAGGGTTCAGAAGCGATTTTTAATGTACGCACTACGAAGGTTGCCTAGAGATGCGAATGTACCTGCTTTCATACTCCCAGCGTATCGTGGTAGATGTAAATTAATAAATATGGAGCCGCTATTTATTCGTAGAATTGAAATTAGCGCAATGTTTGTTCGAGATTTATTGGTGTCTAAAATCGATTGTTCGGAAATTTTGAGTTTGCTTGATATATATACTCCATTACGTGTGCTGCGCGATAAAGATTTCCAAATTAAGTTGCCGTTTTGTAGGCAAAACTACGGTAAATGTGAGCCGGTTTATCATTCTTCTGCTTCCTTTAATAAAGTACGGCCGGCTTTTGACTTTAATCTGTCTAGAAATGCATTTAAGGAATTGATGTCGAAGCTTCTTTTGAATTATTGGTAATCTTTACATTATATAATTTTATTAAATTTCTTATTGATGTAACCAGTTATGTATAAGTTGGTAATAAATAAATAAATAAATAAAAAATAAATAGTACACTTTTGTCTTAATTTGATAATATTGGAAATATTTTTATTATTACATAAACATCGAGCATCAATTAGTGTGAATACTACCTCGCTTAGTTGTTCTGCGCAACAAATAAAAGGTTACACAGCTTTAAAAGCTGAACTATTCAAGGAGAATGTTCTATTTCGGTTTATTTGATTAAGTAACATTTCTGGTTGATGATAAACTAGTCGGTCCTCAATTTGCTCATCAGTAGAATAATGCTCATATACATAAGAAAAGTCATTGCCACGAAATTATGCCAGGGCAGGGTTGCGATTTAAACTTGCGGAGGTTTAAATTAAAGTGTAAGATATTCATGATCTAAGAATACCAAAAATTTGTAGCAGGGTGCCCAGAAAACTGAGCGAGATAAGATTCTAGGTGATGTTAACAACAAATTTTTGAACCACTTGCTAGATCTTATAGAGGCTAAACAAAAAAAGACCATCTGCATACAAAATATGAGTGACTATATCATTATTTAATTAGCAAAAAATAATCTTAAATTTATTTGATTTACTATTTTATTTTGATTTGGTCCAAAACCACTTTTCTCGACGTTTTGAAAGTCCCTGAGTCTAAAAAAGCAAAAAGAAAAAATATCCATATTTCTGGAAGTCTGGATGTCTGAATATCTGGATGTCTGTACCCATAGTTTCTCGAGAACGGCTTGTCCGATTTAGAATTTGTATTCGCTTTGATTTAGAATCTGTTTCTATGGTCAAGGTACCTGTCATACGAATTGACCCAATTGATGATTGAGGGTTGAGTTGAGGGCCGTTTGCTGGTTGAATTGGGGTTGAGTTGTGGTTGGATTTGCGTTTAGTAAGCAGTTGAGCAATCTATATACGTGAGTGTTTGTATGTATGTACAGGGTATGTGCAGCGTGTATGCAACATATTTAAACAAATCCACACGCCTTGACCGATTTAAACCAAACTGAACACAAATATTGTTTAAAACTTAAGAAAGGTCATTGTTAATATCTCAAACCTCAAATTGAACTTTAACAGTTCAAATTGAACCTTTAGCAAATTATATGAATGGCCAATTAGGATGTAACTTATCTATTTCTTAACGAATTTTAGTTAAATTTGACATCCGCTTTGGAAATGAGATTCTAAAATGATTTTTAGATGAAGTTCTAGAATATGGCCAAGTATGATGGAACTTGCGTATTTTTCAACCAATAATGGCGAAATTCGGTTGGCTAAGAATAATGGAACTTGCCTATTTCTCAACTGATTATGATGAAATTTGACATATGCGTTGGAAATGGGATTCTAAAATGATTTCCGATAAAGTTCTGGAATATGGCCAAAGAGGGCGGAACTTTGCTATTCCCTAACCGATTATAATGAAATTCGTGATAGGAATGAGGATTTAAAATAATATTTCGAATTCCGAAACTCTGCACTACCGTTATTAGTTTCAATACTGAGGCGCGTGTCCGCTACATACCATATTTTTCTTTACAAGACCAAACTTACCGCTCTGACAGCAAATACTTAGAAAACATAACCCAATGTTTAAAACGAAGGATTGATAAGAAAAGTTTCTAATGGAACTTCAATACTATTACGGAGATTAGCTTAATCGTTTAGCAATTGAAATAGTATGTTTAGGCTGCCCTAAAGAAACCTCAACAGCTGCATGATTCACAGACACCTAAATAGACAACATTATAGAAGCCTTATTGACATATTTCTCACAACCTCGTCTAAAAACCATTTTTGGGTCACATTCCCTTATATTCGTTGGAAACGTCTAAATTCATCATAATCGGTTAATAGCTCAGTTATATCCTTATTGACCATATTACAAAACTTTGGTGGTTCAAAAATCATTTTAGAATCCCATTTAAAACGCACATGCCAATTTTCATCATAATCGGTTAAGGAATAGCCAAGCTCCATCCTAATTGGCCATTCATTTAATTTGTTTAGAGTTCAATTTGAAATGTAAGAAGTTCAGTTTGAAGTGTAAAATGATCAATTTTAAGTATAAAACCTGTATGATGGTGTAATGCCATGTTGGTATGATAGTATGGTCATATGATGGTAAGATGGTATGATGGTATGTTGGTACGATGGTATAATGGTATAATGGTAGGGCGGTACGATGATATGATGGTATCGTGGTAAGATAGTATATGTGATAGTAGGATTGTGTGATGTTATGATGTTATAGTGGTATGATGGATTAATATTATTGTATGATAATGTGATGGTATGATTGTATATATGATACAACGTTCGATGGTATGACGATATTTATTCTAGAATGATGGTATGATGGTATGGGGTACGATGTTAGGACGGTATAATGGTATGACGGTTGGATGTTATGATGATATGGCCTGACAGTATGATGGTATGATTATATGATGGTATTATGTTACGATGGTACGATGGTATGATGGTATGAATATGGAGACGGTACGATGGTACGATGGTATAGTGGTATGAGGGTATGTTGGCATGATTATATGATTGTATGATGGTAAGATGGTACGATTTTATGAAGGTAAGATATACGTCATGTGTGATGGTGCGATGGTGCGAGGTAATTATTACAATGGTACGATTGTATGATTTTTTAAGGTTATGATGGTACGACGGTACGTATGCCGGTAGCTTTCGAATCTAGTTAATTTTGCGATTGGGTTGGAAAATAAGTATAGATTTGAGCAGAAGGATGAGATTTGAGTCAAGCTAAGTTGAGTTGACGTAAAATTAGGAATTAGTTAGCTTGCATTGGGGCGTGAGTTGTTCGGTTGGGGAATTATTTAATAGTTGATTTGGAGTTAGGTTAAGAGTTAATTTGAATGTTGATTAAGGGTTGATTTGGTGATTTAATTGATGGCTGGATTGGCCTTTAATTAGTTGATTGCCTTTATGATTGTGTTGCGATGGAGAGTTGTAAATTGAGTTGGCGGTTAAGCTGAAGATTGATTTAAGAGGTTTGGGAGTTGAATTAATCAAGACCGAAGTTCTTATCGCCTTATGAAGTTGCAGCCCTTTATTTTTTCTTTAAACATTATCTTTCCTGGCTTTTTCTTGGATCATCCGAATCATTAAATAAAATACATACTATAATAAATTTGTTGACATGGGCCAATACCAATGAATATGCACAACCTTTTGAATAGTTTGATTTGCTGCAACTTTTGGCTTCCAAAAAACCATCCACATAATTTGATATTTCGAGCAATTTTAACGACTGATTGTACTGCAAGGTTTACAAACAATCTTTCCAGGTTCCTTATACATTTTTTCCCTTATAGTTTAGTGGAATGGTTTTCTTTTAAACAGAAAGATCCTTTGGAATGTACATATATTTGCCATTTTTGAATTTTTAACTAGTTTAAAAATTATATAACGGAGCTATTGCTGTTTTGTCTGAACACTTTTTGGCTAGTAAAATATGGCTGTTTTTTTGTATATTTTAGTTCTGAAGTATGATAAGATTATTAAAATTATTTAACAATTATTATTTAAAATTCAGAGAAGTTTAGAACCCAAAGAAGCGTGAAATCAGAAAAGGGGTTTTCAGTATACTGTAAATAAATAAAATTAAATAATTTTTTAAAAAAACTCTTCTTAACTGTAAATTATTGTTTTAAAAATTACTCTTAAAAACAAAAACAAAAAATTAAGTATCGACCTAAAAAAATAGAGATGCAACCCTTATAATCTAATTATTACTTGTAAATAATACCTTTACATGCGATTTTAATAAAGCAATTCACAAATAATATATCGATCAATATATCGTTGAAATTTCAATCATTAAAATATCAATAAAAAGTCAGAGAAATGTCAACTTCACAGAAATGGGAATGCCTTGCTATTAATAACAGCTTTCTAGATATAATTTATATATTGACGATTCCAATAACGTATTAAATCAAATTAGTTTCCGGTCACCTGGAAACTTTGAAATCCCATAAATCACCAACCTAAACATTTTTCGGCATGATTAATAATTTGTTATGTTAATTTTTTTTCAATCCACAAATTTTTATTTAACTTAGTTTGATTTTTACAGTTTTTAAAACATTACATTTATATTTAACACGAGACATTGCTTTAATCAAATAAATTTCGTAAATACGTCAGTTCCGTGACGCGCGTCATCACATTGAAATTTTGGTTTACCCCCCATTAATGAAAACAAAGATGTAGTCCTACGTCAAAAAATAAGATAATGGATAAAAGTAAAAACTTGTCACAAGCAAAACTTACTTTTATAAGTTTGGAATATTTCGGGAGGATTTTAGGAGTAAGTCAAATCGAGAAACTGCAAACTCATAAAAAAAAGCTTTGCTTTTGACAAGTTTTCATGTTTACCCATTATCTTATTTTTTATACAATCAGGGTGCTGGTATTGCAGACGATATCCCATCAATGTAGGCCAGCTGGTTAAAAAATATTACAATAACTGCTTTACAGCGTCATTCATAGCAATTGGGCTGAAATTTTGTGGAATTTATAAAATTAAATCTTTAAGAATTTAGCGTAACAATATCCCAACTAAACACTTATCACAAATATGTGTGTACTCGTATTAAATACAATATAACTTTATGTTTTATACAATATGTGTGAAATGAGACACATAAAAGAACGTAAAATTCGACATACGAGTAAAAGTTAAGAACACAGAAAGGTAAAGCAATTAGTTCAAATAGAATTCTTAACATAATCCAATAAGTGATTAGATTGGTACTTCAGTGTTTAGAGTGTTTAATTGAAAATCGTAATTAAGGCCAATTTTGGATTTATGATAATGGAATGTTAATTTTTACGATTTTAAGTACATATTTTGTATATTTTTAAAAACAAAATTAGGGTTTAAAACACTTAATTTGGATTAAACATTAATAACGCATTTCATATAATTTAGAGCATTATATAATTATAATAATGATCTGTAAGGGGCATATCCTCCATCCGGTCACAAATAAACTATTTACTCTATAAAATGTGACTATACATATTTGATTGATTTTAAGAGGTTTACTTGCTTTTACAGAAATGTAACGATGGTTACAGAATTTTTATATTTTGTGAATGTGGCTATTAATAACTTGCAAATGTAGACAAACTGAACGAATATACACATAAAGGGTGTTGATCAATCCATTTGCCGTTTATGGATGTGAAAGTTGATCCTATACCGAATGAGTATAAGAGCTGACTGTGGTTCATGACTTTCAAAGGAAGAAACTTGGCAAAGGTTGCACAGTGGTGAAAAATGTAATGAACACAAAATCCAAGATGAATCACAAAGATTTAATTCACAGAAACTGCTCCATCGTGGCGAAGTTCTTACAGTTTATGAATACCAATTTTTAGTACTCTATAACTTTGGTTCTAAAAACAATTTCTGTAAATTTACAGCTATACAATTTTTACATTTTGTGAACAGGGGCATAATTTTGGGTCGCATATCATTTATTTTTTCATATGTTTGCTTATTTGTGATCGGTTGGAGGATATGCCTCTAAGGATGTGTCCGATTTCTGCGATAACTATTTTTATATTATTTTACTGTATAAATCTAGCATTTTGTGAACAATTTATTTGTTATTAAATATTTTGTAGTGTAATGTGCTATAAAATGTCCTTTGCTTTATCAAACCCTGTTTTAGTAACGCTGACATTAAGCAAGCCTCAAATATTGTTATTCACCTAGCAATTTTAATTGTTTAATTGTTTCGTTTTAGTTGTTTTATTACGTTCTACGATAAATACGCTGATATTTCCTATTAGAACTGCAACGCTATTTTAATAATTATCCGCCAAATTTATTATATCAAAATTATATCAGTATTCGAACAATAATTGTATTTATTTGAAATATAGAAGCGAAAATGATTCAACAAATGTCATATTTATTACAGAAAAATTATTTATCCGAATTCCATCGGACACGTCCTAAACTAATTATTTACTAGACGTGACTAAAAGATATTGATAGAATTAAGTTTTCGCTAGGAATGTTATGAGAGTGTTTTAATCAATTGTAACCAAATAAGTTTTTATGGCGCTGTTCTGTAGTCTTTCGTCAGCTAATCCAAATAAATATATTAAGACGATATTGTCGTGCATTACTACTAAAAAAAATGCATAGAATAGCATGAGTTAATTTTTTTTGACGATAATTTCAGTTTTTTAAAAATACCTCTTACAGATGCATCAAATTTAGACTATTGCCAATATAGACACCTTGGTATTTGTAGGTTTCTACAAGTGAATTTGAAGAATTGAACATTTTCTATGACTTAATTCTAAAGTTTTTGAGGTGAAATTGCTACTTCGATTTGTCGCAAATCGCAATAAGGGTAAATATTGTATGTATATAAGAATATCGATAAATAAAAATTAATAAAACCTGAAATCAAAACAAAATATACAGATCATCCAGCATGTCGAAACCATCGTAGATCAGGATAAAATTTTTACATGTTCCCAGAAGTCGCGCCATGGAAGATATCAACATAACCAGCACCACCAACATTTTACTTTGTGATTACTTTGTGTTTAATAAAAACACAACACTGAATTTAATTTTAACTTCTAAATTTTAATTTATTTATTTTACTGCCGATGAGGCGAAAATTATTCAATACAAAATGATTTGATCGGACGCAAGTTCAAATAATAATGTTGAACAAGTTACAGTACTCAGAAGGAGATGAAACGTATTATGTATATACACATTATATGCTACACCTATTTACTCAATTCATTGCTTGTCACCAATACTTTATCAATCAAAGTAACGCAATCAACCGGAATTAGAGTAAATAAGCGTAGCACATCCTATGTACATTTAAAAAATATTAATTATAAATGAAATATAAGTATGTATATAAGTACAAAAAGGGCACTTCTCAATAAGCTGCACTTTAATGACTAAAAC
Organism: Tipula vernalis; assembly: GCA_958295665.1. Classification (NCBI taxonomy): domain Eukaryota; kingdom Metazoa; phylum Arthropoda; class Insecta; order Diptera; family Tipulidae; genus Tipula; species Tipula vernalis. The sequence goes on from OY282559.1 coordinate 112,541,230, forward strand.
ATTAAATATAAAATTTCAAATGCATGTTGAGTTGTCTTAACACTTTGTTTACTCGATTTTTTCGAAGATCCCACCAATAATGTTGATTGACATTAGGGTCATCAGTGTTAGATTTTCTCTCATTGGCAAAACCACCTATTAATTAATAAAATAATCAATAAAATTTATTTTAAATAAAAATCAATAAAAAAAAAAATTACAATAACTTCCAGTAAATCAATAAAAATCCTTACAGACTTTGTTGAAATTATTTCCGACGAATCCGTAACAACTGACAAATACAGTATTACAATTGTAATGTGAATAGCAAAATTTATTATTTTTAAGAAAAGTGTGCTTTGAAAATTTTGATGTGTTCTGACCACTGATGTCGCTCTGAAAACTTTTAACGGAGTACATTTCAAATTTTCAGCGGAGTATTTTAAGTCAGAAGGGAGTACAGTACATACGAAATACAATAGTTAGACCTTAGACGATCACGATCCAGCAAATTACACTAAAATTGTTTTTAGTTTTTAGCCAAATGTTAATAATAAAAGAAAGGTGATTTATTTATTGGTTTAGAACTAATTATCTATTTTACTATATTAAAGCGTTAAGCCCTCTATGTTGATCGAGCTAAATAGTTTTTAATCACAGCTATTTTTAGATTATCGTTTTGAGATATTTAAGTTTTTCTAGTAGGGAAGAGTATGCCGATCAGCGAAACCGTAATTTGTTAATGGAAAATTTATCTTAAGGCTTTAGCTTCGAACCCTTTCAAAACCATAATTTTGACAGATATGCGAATTCAGACATGTCAGAAATGTCATTGTCAGATACCTTAGTAGGTACCTAGGGGGTGACCAGGTCAAAAATGACTAAACCTGGACGAAGCCTTAAAAAACAGGACAGTTATTAAGCTTCGAAATATGTTATGTATTTGATTTATAAAATTGCTAATAAAATTTGTTTGGTGGCAACGACTGGTCACAAAACATTGATTCTTAATTTGGTGGTGCTATAACTAGTTCATTGATCATCAAATGTATTGGCTAAGTCAGATAATAAATTTCAATGGAGTTTCTTAAATAAAACAAGGCCAGAATTCAACAAATATGGCAAGACTCTATAATGGCACAAGAAAAATTGGTTTTTTATTTTCATAACCACTCCAGGCCTTTACTAAATTTCCGGGTTCCAGCATAAAATGGAGCACGTTTGCCGATGGATTTTAGTGAAGTTTTATACCTGAGTTATAAAGCCGATTTTATCTGCATTTCCTAATATAAAACAGAATTATTCACACTCTGAAAATTTCTTGAGTCACTTCGGGACGGATTTGATAAATAAGTAAGAGCCAAATTCAATAAATATTGCGGAACACCCTAATGATATATTGGTTGATGTCATTTATTATTTATTTATTTATTTATTTATTTATTTATTTATTTATTTATTACCAACTTATACATAATTGGTTACATCAATAAGAAATTTAATAAAATTATATAATGTAAAGATTACCAATAATTCAAAAGAAGCTTCGGCATCAATTCCTTAAATGCATTTCTAGACAGATTAAAGTCAAAAGCCGGCCGTACTTTATTAAAGGAAGCAGAAGAATGATAAACCGTAGTTTTACCTAGTCTACCTTTACTATTTACCGTAGTTTTGCCTACAAAACGGCAACTTAATTTGGAAATCTTTATCGCGCAGCACACGTAATGGAGTATATATATCAAGCAAACTCAAAATTTCCGAACAATCGATTTTAGACACCAATAAATCTCGAACAAACATTGCGCTAATTTCAATTCTACGAATAAATAGCGGCTCCATATTTATTAATTTACATCTACCACGATACGCTGGGAGTATGAAAGCAGGTACATTCGCATCTCTAGGCAACCTTCGTAGTGCGTACATTAAAAATCGCTTCTGAACCCTCTCTATGCGATCTGAATAATTAATATAAAACGGATTCCATATTACAACACCATATTCCAACAATGAACGAACAAAAGAGACATATAAAGTTTTAATCACGTAAGGATCATGAAAATCCTTAGCAAACCTTTTAACAAATCCAAGCATAGAATTCGCTTTAGAAATGCAACCTTCAACATGTTTATGGAACGATAAATTCGAAGTAAAGGTTATACCTAAATCTTTAAAAGTATCAACAGTTTCAATACTACAACCATCAAAGAAGTAATCGTAACTAGTGGGTAAGACTACGCGGGTGAAACACATTGTTTTGCATTTGGAGATGTTTAGAATCAAATTATGCGATGTACACCAAGCCTTGAAGTTTGTCAGGTCAGACTGAAAGTCAAGTGCATCATTGGCGCAAGAAATAGTTTTAAAGATTTTTATATCGTCCGCATAAATGAGAATGTCGAAATGACTTAGACAGTTGACCACATCGTTTACGAAAAGAATGAAGAGCATGGGACCCAAATGGCTGCCTTGAGGGACTCCTGAAGAAACATCAATAACTCTTGAAGTGAAGCTGCCAATTTTCACAAATTGAGTTCTGGATTTTAGATAAGATCTAATCCAATCAACTGGCAAGTAGTTACAATTCAATGAAATAAGTTTCCGCAACAGCAAGTCATGATCGATCTTGTCAAAAGCCTTACAAAAATCAGTGTAAACGACCTGCACAATATTACCATTTAATAGAGCCCTTGAAATACAATTAGTAAACAAAACTAAATTAGTAATAGTTGACCTACCAGGGAAAAATCCATGCTGTTTGGAAGAAATGAAAGTCTTAACATGAAAGAATAATTGATCTTTAACTAGTTTCTCAAAAAGCTTTGGTAAAACTGATAGAATACAAATACCTCTGTAGTTCTCGACATCGCTTCGAGATCCGGATTTGAAAATCGGCTTAATAAGTGAGCGTTTCCATGCAATAGGAAAGCAACCCTCAGCGAGACTTTTATTAAATAGTACGGAGATATGGGAAGAAATTACCTTACCGGTTAATTTTAGAAAAATGGGTGGAATAGAATCGAAACCGGCACTTTGGTTAATATCAATATTAGACAATTCGGATAAAATAGTATCCACTTCCAGCCGAAACATTGAAAACTTAGAATTACTTGCAACATTACTGAAATTACCAAGATTTGATTTCGAACTATATACACTCTGAAAGAAATCAGCAAATAAATTACAAGTATCCTGTATGTTATCACAGGAACGGTCGTTCAAATACATCGTAGAAGGGTAACCATTAGACTTACTTTTGTAGTTAACAAAATGCCAAAAATTATTTGGCTTCGATTTAATTAATGATTCAATTTCCAGAATATAACAGCTGTAAAGAAATCGGTTCAGACATATATACTTCTTACGTAATACATCAAACGAGTTGTAATTAACAACATTAGGATGCAATTTATATTTCTTGTGAGCCTTGTCCTTTCTATTTTTTAGATTTATCAACTCATTATTATACCACGGTTCCTTCTTAACGCTAAAAGCTTTCAGTCTAGGGATAAATTTCTCAATACCTAGATTAATAATTCTATAAAATTCGATTAACATGTCATCAATACTATTACAAGCATAAAAAAACGACCAATCATACGTATCCAGAAATGCATTTAAAGAATTGTAATCGCCCTTTATAAAGTTGTAAGTCCATGAATTAACATTTTCTTCGACTAACTCGCAACATTCAAACATAACTGAAATATTCAGTGGAGAGTGGAAAATACTAGACGATCCAGCCAAATCCTCACACGTCGATACGGTCACCTCATGATCAAATGGTACAAAAGCTAATTTGGACATAAAACAGTTCTCCATAGAGAAAAGGGCTTATCTTATGATACCCTTCACGTTTCATTTCCTGATAGTAGATCATATTCTGTTTGTATGCATACCCTGTAAACTACAACTGTGCAAGGCCATAGTTCAATTTCGGTTTATTTCATGAATTAACATTTCTGGTTGATTATAAACTAGTCAGTCTTCAATTTGCTCTTCAGCACAATAATGCTCCCATACATAAGAAGGGTCATTGCCACGAAATTATACAAAAATCTTGAATATACTTATTTGTTTTGGCCAGGGCAGGGTTGCGATTTAAACTTGCGTAGGTTTAAATTAAAGTGTAAGATATTCATGATCTAAAAATACCAAAAATGTGTAGCTAGGTGACCAGAAAACTGAGCGGGATACGATTCTAGGTGATGTTAACAACAAATTTTTGAACCACTTGCTAGAGCTTATAGAGGCTAACCAAAAACTGACCATCTGCATACAAAATATGAGTGACTATATCATTATTTAATTAGCAAAAAATAATCTTAAATTTATTTGATTTACTATTTTATTTTGATTTTTTCCATATTGCGCAAATAATATTGAGAACAAATTTGTGGGTACAAATAATTTTGGCAAAAACAAAATTAACTGTAACTTCTCCTAGAACTAAAATTTAAAAAAAAAATTGATAGAAATATAAAGCAGGGTAATGAAATTTATTGAATTAAAATTAATGTTTTCAAAAAGTTTATTAATTATATAATTTTAAAAGCCTTTTGCGTTACGTTGCATCAAAAATTTAGCAGGTACAAATAATTTTGGTTCGGACTGTATCCTCTTCCACATATCCTCAACTTTTCCCTTAACCTTCAAGGCTGCACCATTTTCTCGAAGATAGAAGTCGCGTGTGCTTACTACCATCAGTGAAGATAGTTCTCGTGTGTGCTTACTACCATCAGATTCCTGTCGCTTCAGAAGATATACACAAAACCGCTGTCACAGTACCTTTTAAACTATACAAATTCACTAGGATGTCCTACGGTTTAAGGAATGCTGCGCAGACATTACAGCGGCTAATGGATGAGATCACGAAAGGGCTAGAATTTCATATTGTGTATATTGACGATATATTGGTGTCAAGCAGAAACGAAGTCGAACACCACTACCATCTCAATATCTTATTCTCGCGTTTGGCACAATATGGTTTAACAATTAAATATTCCAAATGTGAATTTGGTGCAGCTTTCATGCCACGAAATCACCAAAGATGGCATAAAGCCTTCTGTGGATCGAATCGTGGCAATCCAGTCTTTCCCTCAATAACACTCTTCTATTAGGCAAGTACAGCGTTTCGTGCGCATGGTTAACTATTACCATCGCTTCATCCCCCAGCAAACTAAATAAAGTTAGCAAGAAGAACCCATTTTCATGGTCAACTGAATGTGAATTAGCTTTTAATGCAATGAAATTTGCACTCACACAAACCAGTCTGCTGTATTGTAACAATTACATGATAGAAGTTGGCAACCTTTAGCTTTCTTTTCCAAAAAGTTTTCCCCTCCTGAACAAAAATATTCTGCTTTCGACAGACAACTCCTGACCATTTATTGTTTTATCAAGAACTTCCGGTGTTTTTTCGATACCGATCACAAGCCACTAATTACTGCAGTCGCGTCCAAGTCGGAACGCGCAGTCCATGTCAGAGTCGCCAACTCGACCATATTTCACAATTTACTATGTTTGTCACGGTCGGAGGAAACCCAAGTAGCAGCTATTTGTCATACAGGTTTGGATATGGACAAATTAATTTCTCTCCAAGAGTCTGACGATGAGTTAAAAACACTGGTCAGAGACTGTACACAATCCTCTAATTCAAAACGCAAGATGGAACTTGTTTCGGATTTTGCGTCGAAAGTTTCAATTTGGTGCGAATCTTCAACCGGTACTAAACGTCCGTCCATCCCAAAAGAAATGCGGCATATTATTTTTGAAAAGCTTCACAACCTATCTCATCCAGGACTATGTGCAACACGTAAATTAATTGCGCTAAAATATTTCTGGCCTAGTATGAATGTTGATACAGGGTATTGGTCAAAGACTTGCATTCCTTACCAGAAGTCGAAGGTCAACCAATATACACGTTCGGAACAGGGACGGTTTGATATTCCTTCTGGCAGGTTCCAACACATACACATCGATCTAGTTGGATCATTGCCCCCGTCTAATGGCAATCTCTACATACTAACAATAATATATCGGTTCACTCGATGGCCAAAAGCCGTACCCCTAACGGATATGAGAGCAAGTACGGTAGTGAGAGCTTTCGTAGACCGGTATATTTCGAGATTTCGTGTTTCACTCGAAATCACGACTGATCAAGGCAGTCAATTCGAAAGCAACCTATTCAAAAAATGCTACATCGAATACCCTTAAAATCACCCTGTAAATGTCTTCTTTGAAAAACAAATGTAATTCTTAAAAATTTTAATTCGTTTTCACTCTATGATTTTATGGCGATGAAATCGTAAAATCTACAACAATGCGACGGCAGAACAGGACGTTACAGCGAAATGACGTCATGCGGTAGGGGAGGCGTGGTACGGGGTGTGTCCAAACATTTAATAATTTAATTTATAAATAAAATGCTCAATAATTTTATCAAATATAAGTAAATAGGTAAAAAGGAGTCTTGATTTTAACGTGAACTCAATAATTTTGTAATTGTTAAATTGTCTATAGTTTACTCAATAATTATATGATCTATAAACTATTTACAATACATATTAAGAATTTCCAATAATTAACAATATTTTCATTTTTAATTACTTAATTGGGGATTTTAATTTCCCTTTTGAAGTAAAATTCAATAAATTGTCATTTCTAGACTCTTCTTTATGTTTATTTAGAATTTAGATGAAGTGAAATGGTTTTTGAACTTAACTTTTTTATGTAGCTATTTGCTTTCGAGAGAATAATGAAAACCTACACATATTTAGAATAATTAGAACAAACACAAGTAGAAAGAAAATTTGTATATACATATGTGTATGTACACATACTCAACTCGTACATAGTTAAAAAGAAAATTATTATCACACTGGGAGACATATCGACTTGATATGGTTTTATCATATATCATATACATAATAAATAATATGATGTGTTCTCATAAACAAGAAGAAAAATAAATTCAGTTAACAAACAAACATTCCATCCCTATACTACATACAGAGATAAAAATAATTGTTAATTTTAGTTTGATAATAATAATGGGGCGAATAATTATCGTTAGGTATTTCGAAGGATGCGATTCACTAATTGTATAAATATGTATGTATGTTTCTTATACATATCGAGGTTTTTTATTGCTTCGGTGCGGCTAAACCAAACTCAAAGCAACCAGCGTCCGTTTTAATGTCCATCCATCCTCATCTAATAAATGGTATAAAAATAATCCGATTTCTGCATGAAGTTCGAAATAGGAAGTAAAATGAATAAACGTTCGAAAAGTTAACTTTATATGGTCTGAAAAGTACATAGAGAAAATTAAAGCGTGTTTCTAAAAAAAGTTTTTCCAAAAAAACTTTTGATAAGATTTTATGGTTTCATTTTGGTATTATGTGTACTCGTTCGTATACATAGTCATAAAGTTTATAATAATTTACAAATGTTCGTTGTTGGTTTAATTGTTTGTTCATGGTTTGTGTACATACTATCAAGTGTACATAGAAATAAATCATTAACTTTAATTTACTACACACCTTCCTTCAAAACAAATCTACTGAACATTTTACTAAAATTATTAAACCGTCAATTATCATGTGTATATTATGTGTGTTGTGAACAGCACAATATACGATCAATTTAATGAGCTGTGTACGATACGATTATTTTAAATATTTTCTGGTTATAATCTAATCAGTGAATTTTCCTACCACTTGTTGTTGATTTAAATATTCTCATGCTAAAGGTATTATTAGACGGTAACAATAAAATGAAATTGCGCCTTGTAAAACAATCAAAAATGAGAAGCAGTTTTTATTTAACAGTTTGTGTTAAACCGTGAGGGGAACTTGAAACCGGATAAGGGGGTAGATAGGGGAATGCTCATACTGGGGGGTAGGAGGGAAATAAAATACCTCCCGCGGACCAACAAGACTACATGCAATGCTCAAAACAGAGAGATTTATTACCCCAGGTACACTCCAGTCAGCCGACTGGACAATCCATCATCTTCGAAGGCTGGCCCTGATACCAGCGGAAATTTTATATTGCGAGCAGCTGGATCCAGTGAAATTATTATTGACCTAAATGAAAATATGAATTTCTTTTGGGGAGGCTACAGAAAATGGAGCAATCATTTGCCAAGTTAAGCGAATAATTCGAGTATCTAAAAATGAATCGGGACCTAAAAAAAACATAGCAAAATAGAGGGTATTGAACCAGAGAAATACAGGGTGGCTGATGAAAGCCGCTACCAAAAAAAAATTGAATAACTTTTTTTCTATTCAATGAATCTAGTTAATTTTTTTTTTATTTTGCAGATTGACTTTTACATTTAACAAAAATGGATAACTGGGACACTGAAACAAGAATTTGGATTGTCCGCCGCTATCACGCTCTGGAGTCCGTAGTTTCGGTTCAAAGAGAGTACAGGCGCACGTTTGGCGGCAATCCTCCGAGCAGATGGACCATAATGAGACTTGTAAACAATTTTGCCGAGCATGGGACAGTCAACAGAAGACCTTACCATCGAAACCCTTCAGTTCGAACGGAGGAAACAATCGCTGCTGTAGCTGCTGCCATACAAAACAATCCACGTGTTTCGACAAGAAGCTTATCTGCTCAAATGGGTATAAGCAGACAGTCATTACAGTCAATTATGCACAAAGATTTGGACTTATTCCCATATAAAATTCAATTGGCCAACAAACTGAACGCTGTAGACTTGCCGATTCGCTTGGAATTTTGCCAGAAGATGCTTCAAATGGTGGAAGAGGATGGAAACATGTTGAACTGTCTTTTCATGTCTGACGAGGCCCATTTCGATTTAAACGGCAACATAAACAAACAAAATTGTCGAATATGGAGTGCTTCCAACCCACAGTTACTCCATGAGACGGAATTGCATCCACTTCGTGTCACAGTGTGGTGTGCAGTTTCATCACGCTGCATTGTCGGGCCCTACTTCTTCGAAGAAAACGGTCACACCGTTACGGTTACTGGAGACCGTTACTTGAGCATGTTGAGAGAGTTTTTCTATCCAGAATTACGCCGAAGGAGAATTTCTTTCAACTCTGTGTGGTTTCAGCAAGATGGTGCAGCTCCTCACATAGCCCAACCTGTTATGACAGAATTGCGACGAAAATTTCCCAATAAACTGATAAGCAGAAACTCCACATTCCGTTGGCCACCCAGGTCGCCTGACCTTACTGCACCTGACTTTTTCTTGTGGGGTTATTGCAAACAGGAAGTCTACAAAGCAAAACCAACAAATTTGAATGAACTAAGGCAATCCATTCGAGAAACAATTGCGGCTATTCCTGTCTCAACTCTCCAAGCAGTAATGAACAACTTTTTGGTAAGATGCCGCACATGCATCAACGAGCAGGGGGGGTATTTAAATTCCATTATTTTTAAAACTAATTAAGCTATATTTAATAAAATTGAATGAGCTTTAACATGAATAAAAGAAAAATGAATTCCATACACTGAAAAAAAAATTATTTGAGTTTCTTAATGTAGCAAAATTCATCAGCCACCCTGTACAACTATTTCATTGATGAGGATACATTAGAGAGGGAGACGAACTGTATCCCAAAGAAGAAAAAAACAGTCCAGGAACAATTAAAAAAAAAAGAGCCCAAGAACAATTAAAAAAATATAAAGGGCTGAAACCTCATAAGGTGATCAGATCTTCATTAATTCAACTCCCAAACCAATCTCGAAATAAACCTCTTAAGTCAATCTTCAGCTTAACCTCTAACTCAATCGCAACACAATACTAAACGCCATCACCAAATTAACGGTCAATCCAGTCATCAAATCAATCATCAAATCAACCCTTAATCCACTTTCAAATCAGCCCTTAAATAATTTCCCAACCGAACAACTCACACCCCAATGCAAGCTAACTAAATCCTAATTCTATGTGAACTCAACTCAATCTAACCTCGCACTAAACCCTACCCGAACTTCTCTTTCGAATTCAACTCAATTTCAAATCAAACCCTCTCACCTTACTCTCATCCACCATAACCTTAAACAACCATTCCATCATACCATTATACCATCATACAATCGTACCATTGTACCATAGTGACGTCGAATCATCCCACCATCACACCATGATGCATGTCTTACCATCAATCCCCCACATCTTCATATCATTATACCATCATATCATTATAAAATCCTAACATCGTACTATCATATAATCATATAATCATATCAAAATACCATCATACCACTGTACTATCATACCATCGTACCGTCCCTATAATCATACCATCATACTATCTTACCATCATATAGTCATACCACTGTACTATACTACCGCGGCCATGATATTATCATACCATCGAACCGTCATACCATTATACCGTTATACCATCAGACCATCATTCTAGAATAAATACCGTCATACCATCGTACGTTGTATTATATGTACAATGATACCATCACACCATCATACAATAATATCAATCCATCATACCACTATATCATCTTAACATTAGATAATCGTACTATCATTTTTACCATCTAACCACGATACCATCATACCATCCTACCATCTTACCATTCTTCCAGACATCCAGACATCCAAGCAGACGGACGGACATTTTTTTTGTTGCCTTTTTAGATTCAGAGACTTTCAAAACGTCGAGAAAAGTGATTTTGGACCAACCAAACTTTTGATCATTTTTGACAGGATTTCAATATTTTGGTCTTTTTAGACCGAAGTAATGATAGTGGAACTACAAGTATAACTGAAAGGTAGGAAATCTACCAAGAACATCGCACCAAAACTGGTGCAATCGAAAGAAAAACCACTCCCACCAATAAGTATTGTGGGCGTAACCAGATACCCAGAAATTCAGTCACCGATGAAATCTGTTACTGACAAAGAGTATAAGGTAACAGCGCCAAACAATGACGTTTGGAAAAGTAATACTCTGGACTCAGATTCTTATAGAACCTTATCTATGTAGTTGAATACTGAAAAGTATCAATGGTTTACCTATGAGGACAAACAGGCTCGACCTATAAAAGTTATGGCAAGAGGTTTGCATCACACTTGCTCAACCAAAGAAATAATGGAAGACTTACAAAATAAAGGTTTTAACATACTAGATGCTGTGAATATTCTTAAAAACGAAAGAACAGAAAATCAGGAAGGAAACCAAACTTTCAGTAAAAGGCGACTCCCTCTTATTATACTATTATTTGATAACAAAGAGAATGGTCAAAGCATTTATGGTATAAAAGGAATTCTTCACATGTAGTGAAAACAAAATTGAGAAACACTACACGCGTACCTCAATGCAAGAAACGTCAGAGACTTAATCACACCCAAAGATATTGCAACCGGAATCCGAGATGTGTAAAATGCTCAGGTAAACATATTACCCGGGCATGTACAATAGGCAGAGATGTGCCAGCTAAGCTTATAAATTGTAAGGGTCAGCATCCGGTTAATTATCGAGGCTGTGAAGTTGCTAAACAACTACAAAAATTAAGAGATAAAACATGAAATCAACCGCAAAATCACAAAATTCGAACGATTCAAGCTTCAAATGAGATGGATCAAAATCCACAACCAAGCAATGCAGAGCAAAGAAGAACATTTGCTCAGGTAGTGAAAGGTTCGGGGTTCAACCAAATATATGGCTTCTAAGAATAACCCAATTATGGAAAACATTACAAAGCGGTTAGATGACCAAAATAATCTGGACAACAAGATATTTGATGAACTGAAGAAAGTGCAACTCCCACAACGCAATCCGACAAAAAATGTTAAGTAAGAAAACAACTTTCAGAATTGCAATCTGGAACGTGAATGGCCTTATGCAACATACCATATTTCAGAAATAGAAATATTTTTAAATACAAAAAAAATTGACTTTTTCTTAATATCCAATCATAATATCCAAAGCCATTTTGTTAAATCGTCGTTTGTTAAAATCCTGGGTTACATCTTATATCATTCTATTCATCCAGCGGAGCAAGAGATTGTTCGGCATTACTAACTAATAAAAGAAAGTATAAAACGGTAAGAAGCAATGCAAGTCACTACTATAAGGATTCACATTAAATACGGACAGCAACATACTATTCTCTGCAACATACTATTCTCCCCCACATAACTTGAAAAGGGAGGACTACATTAAACTATTTAAATCGCTGGGACTTGATTTTATTATTGGAGGTGACTTTAATCCGAAAAACACCTATTGGGGATCTAGACTTACGACGTCAAAGGGTAAAGAATTGTTTCAAGCAGGGCAGACATCAAAATGCGAATTTTACTCTGGTGGTTCCCCAACATACTGGCCCAGTGATGAATCTAAGATACCGGACCTAATAGACTTTTATGTAGCAAGAGGTATATCTCAGAACTACATTCACATTGAAAATAGCAATTCTCTAGTATCGGATCACTTACTGATTATTATGACATTCAGTGAAATGATAATTCAAACGGAAAATGCACCCAGATTAACAAATTCAAAAATAAACTGGGATCTCCTCCGTGAATTAATGGAGGAAAAAATCAATCTTCATGTACCGATAAGAAATTCTCGTCAGTTGGGAGACGAGTTGGAACAACTCAATGAAATAATTCAGTTTGCTGCATTGGCAAGCAACCCATTACACAAAATAGGAAGATGATTAACATATCCTACCCATTGGAAGTTCGAGAGTTTGAGAGTACAGTCTCAAATCCCATCTTAAAGAGGTTAAAAATGAATCAATCACCAGACATCTAGTTAGCCTAACTGATAAAAAAAGCTGATTACTCACTGTGGAAGGCGACGAAGGGCTCAAAAGATCCAAAATGCAAGTGTCTCCACTTAAAAAGTATGATGGGACCTGGGCAAAAGGTCACAAAGAGAAGGCTGATCTGTTTGCGGAGTATCTCCAGGAAACCTTACAACCACTACCAAGTCAAACGGCCAATGAAATATATATTGCTAATTCATAAGCTAGATTAGTTTGACATACGGCCAGTAACTCTCAAAGAATTAAAATAAGAAGTGAAAAGTAATATGAATGTTAAAAAAGCCCCAGGGTATGACTTGATTACTTACCAAATTATCAAGGCTCTATCTGTCAAAAGATTTTGTAAACTATTACACATAATCAATGCGACTCTTCGGTTAAAATATGTTTCGCATCAATGGAAAGTAGCAGAAGTAATCATGATAGCAAAACCTGGTAAACCACATAACGATAAAAATTCATACAGGCCAATTTCTTTACTGGCAATTATGTCAAAACTCTTTGGAAAAATTATTACTAAAGATACTTAAACCAATAATTGAGAGAAAAGGATTTAGAGAAAGGCATTCTACAATTGAACAGGTGCATAGAATCGCAAACATAATTGAAACAACGTTAGAAAGTAAAACAGGATGCTCAATCATATTCCAGGACGTCGCGCAAGCATTCAATAATGTTTGGCACAGTGGTCTGGAATACAATGCATAGAGATCTACCAAGGCAATTCTATGCAATACTAAGATCTTATTTAACCTTATTTAATGAATACTCTAGGCTAAAGAAAATCTCTACCCACAGGGGAGGGTTTTAGGATCAATCCTGTGTTTACTATATACAACTGAAGGAACCATCCTTTGCAGATGACATAGCAATTATGGCGATTGGAAGTAATGTCGCTGATGCAATGAGCAAACTCCAGCGGTTTATAGCTGTACAAAGCGTTGGCGAATCATGCTTAATGAGACAAAATCCACGCATATTAACTTTACATATTAGCAAGACCCTCGATGCTAAACTCAAGTGGAGAAAGCATGTCAAAAAGAAAAAAAGAAGAACTTAACATAAAGTTCAGAAAAATGTATTGGCTCATAGGTAGAGGCTCTGAGCTCACAATTCACAACAAGCCGCTGCTAGGGATGTATCAAGCAAACAAACGGCAAAATGATACAGATGTTTCAAAACAAGGTTCTTCGTAGCATCGTCAAGGCTTCGTGGTACACAAGAAATGAGGACCTTCACAGGGACCAAAGGATGGAATATTTCAAAGATGAAATAAAAATGCATGCCGCAAAACACGAAATAAGGCTCCAGGATCATGGAAACCCTTATATTCGCCATATGATAGATAACCCTGTCGTTGAAAGAAGACTCACTTGACCTAGTGAACTTATCAAATAAAAATTAGTAAATAAGTTTAATTAATTATGCAACTAACCATTTGATTACACCCCAAACAATAGAGAATTTTTAAACGAGAAAGACCCTTTTTAAAATATGATTCACGGGATTTTGAAAGCATCCAAGAAAAAACGGCTAAATCGAAATAACTCTTGCTTAGCAGGCTAGTGACGATTATCATCTTCTTCGATTCCTCAAAAGGCACTGTGATTAAAGCTGCGGCGTTTGGATAGGGAGGTACCGGGTTCGAAACCCAATAGGCACGGAATTCAAAAGGGATTTTTCATCATCTGATTACGATCGGTGATGAAGATGAACACAACTATGACCCCCTATTGAGAGTGCAGAATTCATGGGCCGACCCACCTTTCATGTCGGCACTATAGGCTGGCATGAAGCAATGCAATGTGCAGGTGGTTTAAACAAAAACGGGTTTATAGCCGGATGTCCTCGATTTGGCTACTACTAATGCGTAAAGTAGGACGGTAAAAATTAACTGCGAAAGAGTTGGGATTGTCTTGAGCCCTAGAAAAGATTGTATAGATCAAAACATAACACACACAAAATCTTCTTCCATAAAAACTGTTTGTGCTAGAAAAGTTCACACTGTTCAATAATCTCGTTTGTTAGTTTCTTGAGGCTGATTAAAATGTCTCAAGTTTCGAAAGTGCCGAACCCGTAATAGTTTGGCAGGAAGCTTTTAAAAGGCTAGCTGGTTACTGGACCATATTTAAAAATAGGTTAAAAGTATACACAGTAAATCCCAACAGAAACGTCCACCATCCCAATCATCAAACGGTGCATTATCATAATGCAAAAACCAAGAGTTTCCTGCCCAAAATTTTCGTGATGTCAACAAGATCTCTAATTGTCAATCGACGATTTTTGAGCACCAAATCCTCGACTTCCTTGACGTGGTGTTTATCGGTAGACGTCGAAGGACGCCTACAGTAAATAATAAATTTTACATAAATATGAATTTATGATCAATTAAACTCTTTAATTATTGTATGGCTCATCCTCGCCGACGCATTTATCATTCTCAGCCTCAACAACATCCATAACCGAATTATTCTTACTTTCCTCCAAGTCATCCTCTTCTTCAAGCAAATATGATTATGCAGCTTCATCCATTAATAATAATTTGTATTTGATTCAGCAGGAATAACTTCATCTTCGTTATCCACACTTCCTATGTTCGATCTCGACAGATTTAAGTTGTGCAAAATGTATGTTAGTTTTCCTGCACGATCAACAGTCAATGGATTACGTGTTGAGCTATGTGTATAAAACCATAGGTACTGAATGTGCTTCCGATTGCAGCTCTCGATGCTCAAAATATCAACCGCCAAGCACTTAAAGGTAAAGTAGAACACACTCCCGCCGACCAAATTTCATCAGAGAGCTGCTCACTTGCAACCAGAAACGGTCGTGAAAAACTCAAATATTTTGTTGATCTTCTATTTTTTTTTTCTTATATTTTGTGTGAAGTTCTGCGACATTAATAATAAATTTAGTCGCTTCAAGTTTCTGTGATTCCGAAAGACTCTTTTCTCGAATAGCTGGTTCAAGCAAATTTGAGAATACTTATAAGTTCTTCGTTATTGGCACATTTATTTTGTTCAAAATTTTGTTTTATATTAACAAAATAGTACACTACTTTAGACAAAACAGCAAACTCTCAAACGAAGATAGTACACAGTGAACAATTTCGAATAGAAGATCGAAGATGCCTTCATAACTGACTTCACTTCGTCTTCGATAGCCAGCGCCTTCAGGGCATACCTGATGTAGCATGAATGAATCGAATGTAGCATGAAAAATTTGCGAATTTTTTATTTCCGAAACCATCCGAAAGACTGACTGAAAATTTCAAACTGTTGATTAACTGAATCTTGAAAATATCGACAATGAGCAAGTTAAGTCCATGGCAACCATTTTTCGGGACGCTTTATTGTTCGTTCCATTCTCAGTAATAAGTACAATAAATTTAAAAATCTCGAGTCTTTTAACACTGCCTCAACTTTCTTACAAAAGCAACTTCAAAAGCCAAATGTCGATTTTGCTTAGCGAGTAGATTTATAGAAAAAGGCTTTCGATATATTATGTCATCAATATGCAGTCCCTGCTTATGTTCGACCAAGCACCGCTCTGCAACGTCAGATGCGCCGGCAATTTTTGGTAAAACTCACCTTTCGACGCGATGGTACTCAAGGCCCAACAATTGATTGGAAAGTTGGTTTTTCGAAGAAAGTTTATAGAACGGTCGCAATTTCTTGAACAAATCAATAAAAGCCAAGTTTGTGGTTGAGCCTAATGAAACAAAAATTGCTCGAGTAATAACTCATCGGCCATCTGGTGCTACTTTGGTCTCATGTTCTCAACGAAATTCCAGCATACTAGAGCTTTTCATCGACTAAGACGCCGTAGCCACTTTTATAGTTAAAATAGTGATTGGTGTTCTTTCTAGACAGATCGATGGATCATATTCAGGGTCAGATTCCAGCTCTATTACGTATTTGCCAAATGAATATGTTAATGAAATAGGAAAAAGGTGCAGATTATTATATTTTACAGCAAAAATTTGGTGTAAGGAAGTATAATGCAGTGGTGTCACAACTCTTTTTCCATTTAGACTAGTTGAGTTGTTTGGATAAAACATTTTTAATTAATGTTACCGATATTATGTTACCGCTATTAATTTTTGTTACCGATAATAACACCACTTTGGGTAATACTACCTAAAATTACCTATTTTACCGGTAATATTACCACCGAGAATATTACCGTTTACATCACTGCCAACGTAGCTGATGACCATACATTCATTAAACGAATTATTACTGGTGACAAAACCTGGGTTTATGAATATGACGTCGAAACTGCCAAAATGTGCCAAAAACGAAACCACGTCTCATCGTTTTCTTCGATTACCGTGGTGTGGTTCACCAAGAATTCATTCCAGAGGGTCAAACGGTCAATAAAGCATACTACTTGGCCTTTTTTAAGGCGTTTACGTAAAGCAATTCGTCGTAAACGGCCGGATATATGGTCAAACAATTCATGGATTTTTTACCATGATTATGCGCCGTCACATTCCAGTCTAATTGTGACTAAATTTTTGGCCAAACACGAAACAAAAGTCACCGCTCAGCCACAGTACTCGCCAGATTTGGTAATTTGATTATACGAAGATAAAAAAAAATTAAGGAATTTGTAGAATTTATAAAACTTATAGAAATTACCGAATTCATAGAATTTATAGAATTTACTGGATCTACAAAATTTGTAGAATTCAAATAATTTATGAAATTCTTAAAATTTATAGAAATTACAGAGATTATAAATAGACTTATCAGAATTTATAAAATTTACGGGATTGGTACAATTTATAGAATTAATAAAATTTATAGGTTTTATTGAATTTATAGGATATATAAAATGTGTAGAAATTATGGAGTTTACAGAATTTATAATACCTTCCGACTGTATGCCAGCTAAACTGGACTTCCACAAACCATTTTGTGTTAGGTTACCCGACCGTGGTATGTGGAGTGCAGGTGGAATATCCTTTGACCGAGAAGATGGGGCGGGGCCAAGAATACACGAGAATGACACTGCCCTCTCGAAGCCGTTGGGTACAAATGCTACCGTTCTTCAAGCAGAAGTACATGCTATAGAACTTTGCGCTAGGATAGGCAAAGCAAAAGGCCTAAACTATGCAAATATATATATATATATATATATATATATATATATATATATATATATATATATATATATATATATATATATATATATATATATATATATAAATATATATATAAATATATATATATATATATATATATATATATATATATATACATATATATATATATATATATATATATATATATATATACATATATATATATATATATATATATATATATATATATATATATATATATATATATATATATATATATATATATATATATATATATATATATTATTGTATCAGACAGCCAATCGGCCTTAAAGGCTCTCAAGTCTTGTACCGTTGAGTCAAGGCTAGTATGGGATTGTCTGAAGGTTATCAAACATCTGGCAAGCTCAAATAAGGTACCACTTATATGGGTGCCAGGTCATGGGCGAGGGTTCTGCCTCTCGATTTATTGGACCAGAGCCTTCCTGCGGCGTCACTAAGGGACACCTTAGAGTAGCGGTAAAACGCTAGAAGGATGTTCAAAAAGTCGAAGAAATGTATATCACCTTTGTCAGTTAGGGTTAAGGAGTGTCTTGAACTTAGGAAACCTGAGTTGAGGCTGCTTAGGAAACCTGAGTTAATTTCTAATTTCTTCCTCACAGGTTACGTCCCCTTAAGATATCACCTTAAGAAGATGGGCCTAAGTACGACAGACGAATGCCTGTATTGTTTTAAGTTGATACCAATTTTTTTTCATTAGAATAATGCCGTCTTATCTGCAAAAGTTTTAATATTAAAAAATTTTGCCGAAAAATTTTTGTTTGTAAAATTCTGTAATTCTTAAAATACGCCAGCAATATTCACCTAAATTTTATTCTATCTGCAATCAAAACAAGAGAATTAGTTTGCAATCGATTAATAATCTTATTTTGATAATTCATTGGAAAAAAAACCAATAAGGGATTAAATATAAATTCAGTGTGTTTCCTATATTATAGTTTATCGGCGGATTATACTAGTAGTGATAAGGAAAAACTTTAAATCACCGTGTAATACATTTGTCGATTTAACGTACCTAAATGAGGTTTCGATTTAATAGTTATGGAATTTGTTTGGCTCCGCGTTGATAAAAAATGTATAAACAATTCAATTTATGATTAAAATCAATATAGTTATTATGGTTCTCATCCTATATTATATAGTTAAAATTATTTTTCTTGAACCAATTGAAAAATAACATAATTGAATAAAAATCTAATTATCTTAATAATAGTTTGTATATTTGCTAACTTTTCTGAAAATTGAGTTTAATTTTCCAAACAGAAAAAAAAACTTAAACGAATAACAATTTTTTTAACAATAGCTAAGTATAGAAAACAACCTTGACCATCCACACACATATGGTACCAAAATAAATTTGCATTTTATTCCAATCCAAGATTGAAACAAATATTCAGATGAATAGAAGAACTGATAAATAAAATCCGTTCATCCTGACAAATATTACTGCATAAATCAGCTAACTATCTATCTTATGTGTTTATACAGTCAAATGTGAAAACAAATAAAATATGAAAATGTTAAAGGGAAAAGCATATTTTCTTTTACTGATTATGTTGGTTTAAAATAATATGTATTATGTAGAACAACATGATGTTGTTGAAGAAAGGCTTTTTATGCATATTATTGTAATGAATGCATCTGATGTGTATTTCTAAACTTTTATTGTACTAAAGTTATTGAAAGCATGCAATTGTTTAACCATATTCAAGCATTTAAAGCACATAAGAGTCTTTAAATTATGTTGCTTGAAATAAAATGAAAACATTATGCAAATATATTTAGCTTCCAAGATTTAATTTTACCTATACACCTATTCGTATAAGCGTTCTACGTTCGTCTCGTATAAAATCAAAAATGTTATCAAAAACATAAGAATTGAATATTATCTTAAGAATGTATAGATACATGTATTAATTTGTTACTTATTTGATCTAATTCCCGGCGTTGCAATATTCCAATCATTTTGTGCTTTCGCATTTCAAGTGGGATCAAATTAAATTAAATATGCGAGAATAATCGAATTCGACCGCATAACTTAGATCCAATTTAAATATAAAATCCACTTTGGTCGTGTAATGAAAATTGGCGTGTCTTTATACATAATAATATCAATTTTATATAAAGTTTATGTCTGTTTTGAGTGTAAATACGTTTAAGGGCAAACAAACTCATTTGTCAGCCAGTATCTCAAGAGTTTGTAAAAAAAAAATCATGATACAAAAGTCGTTATTGCGTATCATATCAGTAATGCTTATACAATAGCTGAACACTGATCTTTAACAAATCTATTCTCATTTGCCTGTCATTTGTTAAGGGGGAAAAAATGCCCGTCAAAGAACGGAAAATAATTTTAATCAGGATTTTCATTCGCTTTGTATACATTACGCATTTCTTGTTTTTATGCCATTTTTCCATATCACATATCTTTTGTGTGTTTACAAATACATAATATTCTAATTTTAACAAAGTACATCAATAGTTGTTGAAAATATTTAATGTTATATGTTAAATATAAAAAACAAACAATTTTACCTTGATTTCCACGCGATTTTCTAGAGGTACCTGTAAAAAGTGTACCCGTTAAAATATATTCAAAAAAAATGGTAAATATTTAGAATTAAATCTAATTGACGGCCTATCTACAAGTTTCGATACCCACCAAAAACAGACGAAATCCTATTCTAAATCACTTCATCCGTAGTTTGGAAATTACATTAAGGACAATTTCTGTGCGAAATAATTATTCTGTGATTAATTGATGTTGAACTGTACGCAACCAAATTATCACAGCAGCGGTGTTATAATTTTGACATTTTCAAAATAATTCTGGTTTCTGTGCGATATACATAGCTAAGTTGATAATCTATCAATTTACGGTTTTTCAATTTTAGTTAACTCCCTATAAATAATAATTATGGGTTAAAAGCCTAATAAAAGCCAGAATCCAGCATGATTCAATTCTATCCTACCTATTCATTCAAAAAATTTATTTTAGGAGTTAATAAATCCGCCCACAGGAGTGCAGACAGAAGATGGTAGTTTTTTGAGTTGATGCACTCCTGTGGTGTTGGCCATAAAATTCTAAATCCGCCATTGTTGTTGCACAATAAGCGTGGCGCTTATGTGCGAAATCCATAGAACAGTTTCACCGGTGATGAGAAAATTCATCAACCATCACCTGAGCCAGAAATAATCAACTTGTCCGAAATCGCCGATTTGTCTAAAAACAGCAGCACAAATAACACGGATACACATTCCCCACAAAGAAGTGAAGGGAATAATTCAAGCCCGCGTTGCAGCAGACGATTAGCTCAACATTTTCAAAAAGATTAGACTTCAAAACCCAAAAAACGATTTTCGACCCAAAAAATTTACCAAAAATATCTAAAAGAATACAAAACGCAAATAAAGGCAACCAAGTGTTTTTTTAATTTTTTAGAAGAGGTTTTCAACCAAATTGGAATTCCTTTCACAAAACCATCTAGCTCCGAATCTTCAGATTCGGAATAAAATTATTACATACACTCGTCCAGTATATTATGGGTCCCGTTTTAAACGCGATATTTTAAAACGCGATATTTCAAAACGCGATATTTTAAAACGCGATACGGTACAAAACGCGATATTTCAAAACGCGATGTGGTACAAACCGCTATTTAGTACAAAACGCGATAATTCAAAAGGTGATATTTCAAAACGCATATCCTAGTTATATCATGTTCAATTTCATCATAAATGTGAAGGAAAATTAATAATTTTAAAATATCGCGTTTTGTACCATATCGAGTTTTGAAATATCGTGTTTTGAAATATCGCGTTTTGTACCATATCGCGTTTTGTGCCATATCGCGTTTTGAAATATCACGTTTGGAAATATCACGTTTTGTACTTTATCTCGTTTCGTCATATCGCGTTTTGAGCGGACCCCACTTTAACATATATCAAAGTGATTTGAAGTGAATTGAATTTTTTGAAAATCCACATATTACATTATTTTAGGAATAGTAAAATCATATTTTTTATATTTTATTATTACAAAACTGAATTAAAATGTTTTTTATCGATTTACAGTATTTAAAAACATTTGGGAAAACTCTTCTTTAAACTCCAGTTTGTTGATCTCCGACTAGAGAATAAGCAACTTCCTCTTCATTCGGTTCTTCGATCTGAAGGTCCAACATCTAATAATAACGGCATTTCGTCATTCATAGCTACACAGATGTTGTGAAATCAAGCAAGTCGCAATTTTATTCGCAATATTCTCGATTTTTAGTTGTATGGCACGAGCAAAAATTGATCTCCACCTTCAGACAGAGCAGCACTAAAAAATTCGTTAAATTTTTTTTTATCGCTATCTAGGTTGCGCTCTTTAAACGGAGTTATGATTTTGATTGGGTTTGCCCTGCACAAGTAATCACTATCTCCTAACAAAAAGTAATCCGGCCTATTATACAAAACATGTGAATCATGTACGGAACCCGGGTATCCAATAAATACATCAAGAAATTTACAGTTGGAATCACAAATGGCTTGACACTGTAAAGAATACTTCAAATTACGATTAATATATTGATCGTGAAGCCATACTCCACATACTATTTCAATATGTGTGCCATCAATAGCACAAGCCGCTTTTTCAAATATAGATGGTTTGGCTTGCCGATTGAATTTTCGTCCAATATTTAGTAGTTCGTTTTGGCTGGGAATCTATATCACGCATGTCATTAAATTTTCTACTGTGAATGCCAGTATTTTGTAGACAATATCACAAATAGTAGATCTAGGCATGTCCATTACTGCACTTACTATTCTGTAACTGGTTCCACTTCCTAGCCACAACAAAAACACCATCAGTTCAATTTCCGGGCCCCGAATTTGCTTTTGGTGTTAAAAGTGTTGCATGAAATGCTTAAATTATTATGTCAAAATTATTTTAGTATTCGGACAGTAAGTGAACTTATTACAAATATGGAAGAGAAAATTATTTCAGTAATGTCTAATTTATCAAAGAAAAATTATTTCATACAGAAATCTGACACGTCTTAAATAATAAATTTATTTTTTATAATTGCAGCTTGATTGAGGTCAAAATTACAAATCGATGAGAAAGTCTTAATCGTAATTTTGTATTTCTTCACCCGGTAAATTTAAATTAAATAATTTTTTGTCATGTTGTACTCGTACTTCAGTCCTAACGACGCTAGTCGTTTGATCTGTGTAAAGCAGTTTTAGATTGACCAACCTGTGAGTGAATAAAAATCCTTAGTAAAATAGATCAAAGTAGCTGTTTGATTTTGGCTATTTTGGGAAAGGGAAGGAAGAAATTTAATAATAAAATCTAATTAGTGAATACACTGTTATACAATTTCTTATTGGAATTTTGAGTGAAATTTGAATTACTGAATTACTAAATCAGTATAGCTTTATGTTTAGTGTCTCAAATGGGCCATGTGCCAATTCCAAAATGAGGGTATGAATTTCATGTTTTGTTGTTGTACGTCATTCCAATTCCTAATGTTAGAGTAGTTTTGCATCCGTGATGAATTACAAGAACTCTTAAAAATCCTAGATTTTTCTTAAGATGCGATGAATTTATTTATTTAAGTTTTATTGCACATACTTTATCTATCGATTACCAGCCAGAAATCTCTTTGAATTTATTTCTAAACATAAAGCTACAAATTTAACTTAGTCGCATAGTTTGTTGTACTCTGGTCTAATTTCTAAGATTTCTTGTTATTCACCTAGAGTGAATCTATTAAATATTCAAACAAAAAGAAAATGTACCATTTTCCAAAGAAAAATATAATAATCTTTCGTTTTTAAATATTTTATAATATTTAAAATAATTTGTTGAGCGAAATATTTTAAAACGAAGAAATAAAAGTGGGACTTTATACCAAAAAAAAAAACCTTCAGTGAAATATAATATTTGTAAACCAATAAAAAAAAACTCGGCTTAAGGTAACCCATCACCATAGAATCATCCTAATTTAATTTGTTACCTAAAGCTAAGTCTAAGTCACAAACTGTCTTTCTCAGATTTAATTGTTTTTCTTCTAATAGGGGACTTCCCCGAATTAAAAGTTTCGTAGTAGGAAAATTTAACAACAAAAAAGTATTGGCCAGAGATCAAAAAACCCCGGAGTGAAATGCACATTTCTACCATTTCTAAAGCATGTGAAGTTATCCCAGTTTTTCATCCCAGAAAAAATAAAAATGTTCATCAGGTAACACTATCTCATCCCATCCCAGTTTTTTTTTATACATATTAGAAATGCAAATAAAAAATAAAATGATGATTACATTTTTTCATACCATCCCAGCTTTTTCTATATAGTGTATTTCGAATAAAAATATTCAATATAAACTAATCATAATTTTAAATTCTTTATTACCGATCTCATAAGAACTTAGTAGGCCAGAAATGATTCTTTATATTTTGAGTTGGTAATAGTATAGACTAACTTTGGTGAAAATCTTAGATCAGCCGTATGGGTGCAATTTCCACAATCGGCCAACTTCCAAATGGGTTCATATAAAATAATCAAAATTTTGAATTCTTTATTACCGATCTCATAAGAACTTAGTAGGCCGGAAATGATTCTTTATATTTTGAGTTGGTAATAGTATAGACTAGCTTTGGTGAAAATCTTAGATCAGCCGTATGGGTGCAATTTTCACAATCGGCCAACTTCCAAATGAGTTCATATAAAATAATCAAAATTTTAAATTCTTTATTACCGATCTCATAAGAACTTAGTAGCCCGGAAATGATTCTTTATATTTTGAGTTGGTAATAGTATAGAATACCTTTGGTGAAAATCTAGGATCAGCCGTATGGGTGCAATTTCCACAATCGGCCAACTTCCAAATGGGTTCATATAAAATAATCAAAATTTTAAATTCTTTATTACCGATTTCATAAGAACTTAGTAGGCCGGAAATGATTCTTTATATTTTGAGTTGGTAATAGTATAGAATACCTTTTGT
This sequence comes from Tipula vernalis, assembly GCA_958295665.1. Taxonomy (NCBI): domain Eukaryota; kingdom Metazoa; phylum Arthropoda; class Insecta; order Diptera; family Tipulidae; genus Tipula; species Tipula vernalis. The sequence continues at coordinate 112,566,143 of OY282559.1, forward strand.
GAAAATCTAGGATCAGCCGTATGGGTGCAATTACCACAATCGGCCAACTTCCAAATGGGTTCATATAAAATAATCAAAATTTTAAATTCTTTATTACCGATCTCATAAGAACTTAGTAGGCCGGAAATTATTCTTTATATTTTGAGTTGGTAATAGTATAGACTAACTTTGGTGCAAATCTTAGATCAGCCGTATGGGTGCAATTTTCACTATCGGCCAACTTCCAAATGGGTTCATATAAAATAATAAAAATTTTAAATTCTTTATTACCGATCTCATAAGAACTTAGTAGGCCGGAAATGATTCTTTATATTTTGAGTTGGTAATAGTATAGAATAACTTTGGTGAAAATCTTAGATCAGCCGTATGGGTGCAATTTTCACTATCGGCCAACTTCCAAATGAGTTCATATAAAATAATCAAAATTTTAAATTTTTTATTACCGATCTCATAAGAACTTAGTAGGCCGGAAATGATTCTTTATATTTTGAGTTGGTAATAGTATAGACTAGCTTTGGTGAAAATCTTAGATCAGCCGTATGGGTGCAATTTTCACAATCGACTAACTTCCAAATGAGTTCATATAAAATAATCAAAATTTTAAATTCTTTATTACCGATCTCATAAGAACTTAGTAGGCCGGAAATGATTCTTTATATTTTGAGTTGGTAATAGTATAGAATAACTTTGGTGAAAATCTAGGATCAGCCGTATGGGTGCAATTTCCACAATCGGCCAACTTTCAAATGAGTTCATATAAAATAATCAAAATTTTAAATTCTTTATTACCGATCTCATAAGAACTTAGTAGGCCGGCAATGATTCTTTCTGATCTCTGTCTGATCTCTCTAATGTAATAGAAAACACGATTCTTTCTTTGTCTGATCTCTCCGATTTTATAAAAAAAGAATCATTTCCGGCCTACTAAGTTCTTATGAGATCGGTAATATAGAATTTAAAATTTTGATTATTTTATATGAACTCATTTGGAAGTTGGCCGATTGTGGAAATTGCACCCATACGGCTGATCTAAGATTTTCACTAAAGTTAGTCTATACTATTGCCAACTCAAAATATAAAGAATCATTTCCGGCCTACTAAGTTCTTATGAGATCGGTAATAAAGAATTTAAAATTTTGATTATTTTATATGAACCCATTTGGAAGTTGGCCGATTGTGGAAATTGCACCCATACGGCTGATCTAAGATTTTCACTAAAGTTAGTCTATACTATTGCCAACTCAAAATATAAAGAATCATTTCCGGCCTACTAAGTTCTTATGAGATCGGTAATAAAGAATTTAAAATTTTGATTATTTTATATGAACCCATTTGGAAGTTGGCCGATTGTGGAAATTGCACCCATACGGCTGATCTAAGATTTTCACTAAAGTTAGTCTATACTATTGCCAACTCAAAATATAAAGAATCATTTCCGGCCTACTAAGTTCTTATGAGATCGGTAATAAAGAATTTAAAATTTTGATTATTTTATATGAACTCATTTGGAAGTTGGCCGATTGTGAAAATTGCACCCATACGGCTGATCTAAGATTTTCACTAAAGTTAGTCTATACTATTGCCAACTCAAAATATAAAGAATCATTTCCGGCCTACTAAGTTCTTATGAGATCGGTAATAAAGAATTTAAAATTTTGATTATTTTATATGAACCCATTTGGAAGTTGGCCGATTGTGGAAATTGCACCCATACGGCTGATCTAAGATTTTCACTAAAGTTAGTCTATACTATTGCCAACTCAAAATATAAAGAATCATTTCCGGCCTACTAAGTTCTTATGAGATCGGTAATAAAGAATTTAAAATTTTGATTATTTTATATGAACTCATTTGGAAGTTGGCCGATTGTGAAAATTGCACCCATACGGCTGATCTAAGATTTTCACCAAAGTTAGTCTATACTATTGCCAACTCAAAATATAAAGAATCATTTCCGGCCTACTAAGTTCTTATGAGATCGGTAATAAAGAATTTAAAATTTTGATTATTTTATATGAACCCATTTGGAAGTTAGCCGATAGTGAAAATTGCACCCATACGGCTGATCTAAGATTTGCACCAAAGTTAGTCTATACTGTTACCAACTCAAAATATAAAGAATAATTTCCGGCCTACTAAGTTCTTATGAGATCGGTAATAAAGAATTTAAAATTTTGATTATTTTATATGAACCCATTTGGAAGTTGGCCGATTGTGGTAATTGCACCCATACGGCTGATCCTAGATTTTCACAAAAGGTATTCTATACTATTACCAACTCAAAATATAAAGAATCATTTCCGGCCTACTAAGTTCTTATGAAATCGGTAATAAAGAATTTAAAATTTTGATTATTTTATATGAACCCATTTGGAAGTTGGCCGATTGTGAAAATTGCACCCATACGGCTGATCTAAGATTTTCACCAAAGTTAGTCTATACTATTACCAACTCAAAATATAAAGAATCATTTCCGGCCTACTAAGTTCTTATGAGTTCGGTAATAAAGAATTTAAAATTATGATTAGTTTATATTGAATATTTTTATTCGAAATACACTATATAGAAAAAGCTGGGATGGGATGAAAAAATGTAATCATCATTTTATTTTTTATTTGCATTTCTAATATGTATAAAAAAAAACTGGGATGGAATGAGATAGTGTTACCTGATGAACATTTTTATTTTTTCTGGGATGAAAAACTGGGATAACTTCACATGCTTCCATTTCTAGAGAGTATGTAAACTCAAAACCCACGAAAAAGATGAAATACGAAAATCAAGAGTTTCTTGTTTCGCCAAATTTAGTTTCTAAAATCTAATCTAAACTCTTTTCTATTTTGCTTTCTTGGATTCACATTGGAAAGTAAAATGAAAAATACCAAAATGATGAATTTGTTGCTTTGAGAGAATTTAATTTTTATTTTCACGTGAATATCCAAAATCATTTTGAATTTTTTGTTTCGCTTTACAATCACCAATTCCACATGAGTCGCGCTTACGCCGTTGCATTTCTTCGTCTCTTACCACTTTGCACTGTTTTTGCATATACACAAAATTTAGCTTATAGGCAAAAATAGTGCAAAGAGCGTAAGCGCAACTCGCGTGGAATGGGTAATGGTTAACAACTCAAAATATTATTTGAGCTTACGAGTAAATAAATAAAATTCTTTCAGTAGAAGGTGTATGTAATACAGGTTCAAATTTAACCTTTTACATTTCAAATTGAACCTTTAGAAAATTATATGTATGGCCAATTAGGATGGAACTTATCTATTTCTTAACGGATTTAGGTGAAAGGAGACATGTGCATTGGAAATATGATTCTAAACTGATTTCTAGGTGAAGTTGTGGAATATGGTCAAGTATGATGGAACTTGCTTATTTTTCAACCGATTATGATGAAATTCGATAAGTTCACTAAAAGTGGGATTCTAAAATGATTTTTATGATTATGATAAAATTTGACATGGAATATGGCCAAATAGGAGGGAACCTGCCTATTTCTCAACCAATTATGATGAAATTCGATCATCAAAATATAACTATTTACTTATCGCATTCTGATCGTACAGAACCTTTTATTTTTAAATAAACGAACATTACGGAAGTAAATAATATTTACTTCATTAATTTTTCTTGAATATTAATTAATTCATGAATTATCTAATATGCTACCGGTGATTAGACCATTTTAAGTGTGGTTCGATTTACACGAGAAGTATATTAGTATTTACGAACAGTAATTCAACGAAACCGACTAATAGACAAAATTCTATTTATTTAATTATATGATTTTAATATGTTCCGAAGATTGTAAGAGAATTCAATCCAGTTTCGAACTGATGAGCTTATGATTATGAAAAAATCAATCTTTTCATCAGGCCGCGGCGACTGAACTGATTATACCACAATTTACATTCTATATATATAGAATGTGCTGTGCGTTAAGTACTAGCGAATCGTACTAATACAGATGAATTCTCCTACAATTTTTCTTCTTCACAATATTCACACAGCTCTATTTCTGTGTACGCTAATTTTTACTTCATTAATTTTTGTGAAGTAAAAATTAGCGTACACAGAAATAGAGCTGTGTGAATATTGTGAAGAAGAAATATATGGCCATATTCCCGAATTTCATCGAAAAATCATTTTATTTCATCATAACCGGTTGAGAAATAGGGAAATTCCATCAAACTTGACCATATTCCAGAACTTCTACAAATCATTTGAGAATCTCATTTCCTACGCACAGTTCAAATTTGACCGTAATCGGTTAAGAAATAGCCGGTTACATATACTGATACATATCGGTTAAGTTCCATCCTACTTCGCCATATTCGAAAAATTTATCCAAAAATCATTTTATAATCCCCACTTCCATCGCACGTGTCAAATACCACTTAAATCCTTTTAAAAATAGATGAATTCAATTCAATTTAAAGTCTAAACAGTTCAATTTGAGGTGTAAAAGGTTCAATTTGAAGTGTAAAACCTGTATATCGAAATTTCTTTGTAATAGATAATTTAAATTTTGGCCAATCGGTATATTTTGTTTTAAAAATCGTTTATCCCTTTCTAGCAACTTTTTAAAATAAACCTACCGTTTTCCTGGAATCAACGTTTATATTAATTTCAAAAAGAACATGAGACCCAACTTGGTGTTAAGATTAATAGTTATAATAAAATTTTATAAGCCGTGTTTTCCATGAGAACTGCACTAGAACTCGATAAACTTTAAATCCCTTTTATTCTATGTAAAAGGAAAAAAAATAAATTCATAAAGCGCGAATGTGTAGTGTACTTGATATAATTACATATTTTGAGTTTAAAAATTTCCCCCTTCAGTTATTTCATCAATATTTTCTTATTTCTTGCTGACGTCATTACACGCAACTACACTCGATAAATTCATGGGTTTATCCAGTGTAACTAAAAAATTAGCTATAATTGTCATTATTTATTGCTGTAACAACTTAAAATATGTATTTATGTGAAATGCACTACACATTATCACTTTATGAATTTAATTGATTTTCCTGTTTACATAGAATAAAAGGAATTTAAAATTTATCGAGTTCTAGTGCAGTTCTCATGGAAAACACGACTATATTGCACTAAAAGCATTTGCGTTTCACAAATTATAATTCCTCATTCTCTAACTGAAAGTGAAAAACCAAACACTCATACTCAACCAAATAAACAATAGAGAGAAGAACTAAAATTAGATTTATCTAAGTAAGGAAGTTTTCTCTCTAAGTGCACTTGTTAAAACGAAAACAATCTGACTGAAAACTCCGAATTAAATTCAATATGTAAACAGTGACTTGGCAATACTATTGGCACAGAAGTAATATTTCAATGTTTTGAATGTTTTAGTTTCGCTAAAAAAAATTTTTTAAATACTTTTTGTAGGACTGGACCCGTATTTTCGAATACAATTTGAATTTTCGATTGAAATGACATATTTAGAAAGTCAATTTTTTTCGACTGATTTTTTGGATTTGTTTTTAAAAAATTTAAATACTAAATAAATCAAGGAATCAGTAAGAATATGCGAGATGTAAAATTGCCCAAAAACACTTCAATAAGAGAAAGTGTGACGGAAATGTATTTAAAATTACATAATACAGTTTTAATATAAAATTCCAGTTCATCTTCGATAATTTTTGATTTAGGCCGATAAATTGAAATGTTGTTGTATTAAAACTTTTAAAATTTTACATTTTACGTTTAGTTGCAGGTATTTTAACTAGCGTTAATGTTTTCACTATTTTTGAAAATGTTCTTACATAATTTGGTGATAAAGGAAAATTCGTTCTCGCCGCCCTTTCTCAATGAGCCCCGATCTTTATATTTTAAAAACTTATTTATTCAGACAATTCTACGTTAGGTTATTTTTGTACGTTACTCAAAATAACCTTTCAAAATAGCGCTCTAAATTCACTCCGCAAATTTATTCCGGCGAAATTAATTCAATTTGAATCTATGAATTATAGTAACTGAATTAAATCAGCGCTATATCGAGTTTCTAAAACTCTGATCAACTCTGTCAACCGATAATACTTGCTTTTGATATATTATATTGAAAATATCTCAATATACTAACTGCAGTTGAAGCATTGAATTTTGTAGCCTTAAATTTTGCAACAGTGAAAATGAAATGGAAAGGATGTGTTTAATACAAGAAACGATACATCAATCAGTACCAATTGCTATACTCTAGACCTAGAGGAGTATATCAGAGACAATTGCTCTAGAAAATGAGATTAATATTCAACTTCAAATCGGAAGCACATTAAAAGTGTTCATGAACTGCAAAATAAAATCATCATCAACCAAATAGGGTCTCCTTCGCTTCTTCGATTTTTTTTGCAAAACTGAGACCGTATTTTTATGTTTACTTCTCATTTAATATTTAAGTTAAGTTAAGCTCCAAACATACCTTTGAGATAAATCAATTAAAAAGTTTGAATTTTTTACTTGAATTTGGATAAACGAAAACCGATCCGGATATCGCGGATTTTAGAATTTATAAAATAAAATTTATGAATTAAAAAACTGATTTTTTGAGTATATGCCTTGAATGCAATGCATGCATTGCTTGCATAAAGGAAATCTGATTTTCAATACAAAATAAGCGTAAAGCAAATAGGTGGAGCTTTTTTTTAAATAAGCAGTCAACATATATTTTACGAATAAGGTCAGAACTATTTTTATGGTCTTATTGCACTTTCACAATGCAACATAATTATGGGAATGAGGCCATACAAATAATTACGGTCTTCTGCACCTTGACAGCAGGTCACCAAATTTTGCTAAATTTTTCTAAAACAAGGGAAATCTAAATTTTAAAACTAACCCAGATAAGGACACTGTCTTAAAAATGTAGGGTCTGTCCCCTGAAACCACCGTTTCTCCAGAGCTTAAAATTTTGCCTATTTCAATTATGTATTTCATTTCAATTTATAATTATTCCAAAATAAAATACAGGTCTCCTCCAAGGCACTTAGAATTAGATTTCTTTTGCAAGCATGACAGAAAAGTGGAAATAAATAAAAAAAAATTAGAAAACTTTGAAAAAAAAATCAGAATTGTCCCAGAAAATTAAGCTTGAATCTCCTAAAATCTTTAGATGCATACAACTAACATAAATATCTATTTTAACTTGTTTTGGACTAAATTAAAAATAAATAGGACATATCAACATTCTCGCGGAAAATGTGACAATTTTTCTGAAATTTTTGACTTTTAAAATCTTCAGATGCACAATTCTATGAAAAAAACGGACTACCCTCGAATTCTCAACAAATCCGTACACGATGAGTCTGATAGACTCATTGTCTTATATTATCTATATACTACTGCATTTATTAAATATTATTTAGTGTTTTAGTGTTGTTTGGTATTCGTTTATTTATCTTGTAGTTCTAATTTATGTACCTATAAAGTGAACGGCAACTGAACAAGTGAAGGACAAGGTAAGTATGTGTGTAAATAGTTCAAATAAAAATGTAACGTTTTGTGATGTTCTACATTTTGCCAAATCGAAAGCGTGTGTGGGCGAAAGAAGAAGTTCGAGCTGCTTTGAAAGAAAGTGATGCTGAGAGTCAGGATAACATTTCGGATTGTGTTGACTTCACTGCGAAGAATGGCGCCCATTAAGAAAACAGCCTATTCTCGCAAAGATGGAAACCCGCTTATAACTTTATAAAAGGTGGTATCAACAAGATAGAACTTCCTCCAAGAAAATACGTAGATTCACCTGTGGATGCTTTTTCGCTATTCATAAAAATAAACGTGCAGAAATCTAGAAACCAACAGATGAAGTTGAGGTTCGCTGTTTCATCGGATTGCTGATCAGTGCATGTCTAAATAAGTAGGGTATATCAGATTTGCAGGAATATTGGCATCCTCTAACTAATTAAGCATGCCTTACCACAGATTTAAGTTGCTGTGCAAGTATATTCGGTTCGATAATAAAACAACTCGCATGGCTAGAAGTGGCACCACGGCTACCTTGACCAAACTGACTGAAGATAAACTACCAGAGTTGAACGATTCTACAAGCTTCCCTCTAGACCAATAGCTGTGTGAATTCAAACGAAACCTGCCAAAACTGTGACAAAACAACTTAACGTTGATACTGGTATTATAACAGCCGCTGCAATTGAACCACTCGTGTCGATAGCAAGAACGAAAAACGCAAACCTTTTCGACGGTGATCCATGTTTATCTATCGACTCGACCAAATCTTTGTCATAATCGTCGATGTTAGAAACAAAACCAACCGTCGACTTGACCAAAATTACAAAACTTTCCGACGATGATCCGCATCGGGATCAAATCACATCAGTTAATTCTATGCATTAAGTGAAATAAGCAGTACTTCTAAGTGAAAAAGTTGAACAAAAATGAAACAGCTTTAGATAAAAATAAAACCAGTGATAATGAAAGTGAAACTAAAGCTTAGGTAAAAGAAAATAAAAAAACTACGGGCAACGGCAATATTGGTAGTGGAACAGTGAGGTGTCATTAAATACTAAATAAGGAAAACATCAACGAGGGCTAGGAAATTAGCAGATGACAGCAACCAAAATGAAAATAGCGAAATTAGTGTAGTTTTCTATAAATCCACTCACACTAAAGAAAATTGTCATATGGCTAAATTTCTTTTCGAGGAAATTGAAGCGCTATTGAAAGACGTCGCGGTTTATAAATTTATTTGATTTATTACTAACAATGGAGCGACCATAAAGGCGGTCCGAAAAATGGTAAACAAACGGCTTCTCTATATTATCGATTAAGGGTGCATCTGCCATGGAGTTAAGTTGCTCATGTCGTACGGATGGTTTCGCAAATAAAAACAAAATCGTAAATTTTGCATGCTACCGTACATTTTGAATGCCCGAATACAAATTCCAGTACATTACGCTTAAGCTGCCTGTACAAAGACGATGGAAGTCTTTTGTTCTCTCTCATTCAAGTTTGTTGAAACATGATATACCCTGAACGCGCTGGCTATCGAAGACGAATTGCAGCCAATTATGAAGTCATCTACGATCTCCTTTATTCAAAGCGAATCGATTTGGGAAGAAAGTTGAAACTGTTCACTGGCTACTATCTCCCATTACTTTTGCACCAAATAAATGCGTCAATTATGAAGAACTTTAAAAGTATCCTCAAATCACGGGCCGAAAAATGCTTTAAACCGCTGTATTATGCCGCGAATTTGCTTGAACTATCTATTCGAGAAAAGAATCTTTCAGAATCACAGAAACTTGTAGCGACGGAGTTTACTTTTAGTGTCACAGAACTTCAGCCAAAATATAAGAACGGCAACAAATAATTGAGTCGTTGGCGCATAAATGTTTTTAAAATAATAATTATTTGGAAAAGTGTTTTAATTGTTATTAACAATTAAAAAACATATTCGAAGATTCACGTTATTAGAAGTGAACTTTTTCCACGACCGTTTGTGGTTGCAGTGGACAGGTCCTCTGGAAAGATTTAATAAGCGGGGGTATATTATAGAGCATTTCTGCATCGACAGCTGCAACGGAAAGGACATTTAGTACTTAAGGTTTTTTACATAGCTCAAAACGTAATCGATTGACTGTTGAGCGTGCAGGAAAACTAACGTACATTTTGCACAACTTCAACCTGTCGAATTCCTGCGGAATCAGATACAGATCAATTATAAATAGATGAAGCTTTATATCGACAGTTACAAAGCATTACCCTGCCTACGGTCCCTAAGACACCCTACAATGAACTGAAAAAAGTGAATAATTACTAATTTGCACTAATTTTCTTACCAATAACCCAATAAAACGATTTGGAGAAATTTTGTAGATACACGGCAATGCTTTACAGCCATATTCATATTCGCTTGAAGAAGAGGATGACTTGGACGAAACTATAAATATGTACTTCGGTTATGGATGATGTTGTGGCTGAGGATGATAAATGCGTCAGCGGGGAGACCCATACATTGATTAAATAGTTTAATTGATCATAAATTCTTATTCTTATTTTTGCTTTTGAAATGAAATTCATACTTATGTATGTATAGTAAATATGTTTAAATGTAGATCAAATAGATTATTTGTCCAGATATCAAAATTTTATTAGTGTTCTTTGGGTACAAATTGGATTCATAGCATTGAATTAAAAATGTGTTACCTATTATAGACATGTTAAGGGTAATATTACCAGGAACATTACCAAATTTAAAAATATCGGGACTTTTTCAATGTATGGAATAGACGCATTTATTACTGTAACAGTATTTTTGTTTCCGATGCTGCGTTTATTGAGATTCCATGTGGTAACCATAAAAAATGTAAATGTTATGAATTTTTCATGTCAGTGAAAATGGCGAAGGATTAATTATTTACTAATTACAACACATGCTCTAATTAATAATCAATAATGTTTTACTTGTTAAAACCGACACCGCAGAAAATTCAGCTCGTACTACGCACACGTTTCAGCACTGTTTTAGCTCACAAAAAATGTTCGATAATAGTTAAGCACTACTGTCTTCCCCCGTAAATAACACATGAGCTTTTTATTCGAAAGTGGCAAAAATTTTCATATTTTGAGAATCTCTAAAAAAATTCGTTTAAACGAGCCCATTCGAATAAAACCCCTAGGCGTTGTAATTGAAACTTTCAAACTTCAAATTAAAACAATTTATCACAAACTAATTCAATACACTATTGCAAACAAAACTATTTGTAGGTATGTACATACCATATATGATCGGAGTCTTGGTGGAGTTAATAAAAATCAGTAAATGCTTTCTTTTATTTCAGTTTTTGAAGCGTGTGCTTTAGTATTTTACTAAATTAGTACTTGATGATTTACAAGGTTGTGTATAGGGAGCATTAAGTTTAGTTTCGAAATATATTTTGATCAGAATAATCGGAATCAATAATAATCAAAATAAAAACAAGGTCATTCCTGAATACGATACGAATTCAAATATCTCAGGATTGTGATAAGGATTTTAATAAAAATGACGATAGGAATGGTTTGCTCGTTGTCAGGCCATTAAAAAATTTAACAATTTTTACCTTATTTTGGTAGGAAATAATTGGGTCAGGATTGGAGCCACCTTCTGTCGTTTGGTAATCCAAAAGTTAGAACCTTTTTAGGAAATAAGCCTATATCCAATTAGAGTTCGCATAGATATTCATACATGCAAATTCTAATTGGATTGCACATATAAATTCCTATATTACATTCTTAATGAGTGGTTTCCAGTTGGAATGCCTTTTACTTGGTTATTTTATTCAACGCAATTAATACATTAATAAATTTTAGGGTTGGCCATTGAGCCATTTTCAGTGTGAGACTTAACCTTCAGTCTCTGGTTCAACATGAAAAAGCTCTGGACCAAGTTACGCAAAGGTTTTAGCATTAAATTGGGTCAAGATAATTGAACTAAATTGATTTCACTTATAATTGTTAACCGAAGCGTTTATTTTGGTCAGATATCACCTTTACATTAAAAAAACATTTAATGTTGAAACAACAAGATATTTTCGTAAACTATTTTAGATTTGATGAAGATCGAAGTGTTTCGAAGAACTATTAGGTAATTTTAAACAAATGGAAACCTAACTACCGAAATGTTGTGGGAGGCATCAGTCCGAAAATAAGAAAATTTAATCAAAAAAGCCATCCTAAAAGATCCAACGGTTTCCATAGAAAGGAGCTACTCTGTTCTTAACTCTGGTTTAACTCTAATGGAAGTAGATTTGTTTTATTTATCATATAAACTAGAAAATAGGTTTTTGTAAAAACTCCGGAACAAACAAAGTTTTGTGGAAAATTACATTTAAATTAAATTTTTTATTTGTTTTTACATCTTGACCTATAAACTCCGGGCCGAAGCACTTTGGAAAATTGACTACCATAATAATTTAATGATTTTGAAACTGAAGTTTATAAAAAATGACGAACAGAATAGTTTATTCATGGTTAGGTCAGGATTGGTCATCAGTAATCAGTTTCGTCGTTTGGACTCCAAAATCAACAAATTTTGTTATTCAAGTTAGCAAGAAACTTTTGTTCAAGTTAGCGCACCATTCAAATAAACCGAACAATTATTTATACCATTTTTTGATAGGAAATCGTTAATTCAGGATTGATTAACATTTTTGTCGTTTGGTCGTCAATATTTATCATCCGTCCCCATCCAACTTATATTGGAGACCCGTTGTTTTAATTCAATACAAACGTGCGTATTGAACACGGATTTCTTTAATACACGATCCATTATATTTATGCGGTTCTCCAACTTTCCAAAACCATTTTCGGAATTATGATCGTGAAACATACTTGGTGTTGACAAAAAGTACGTCGGAAATTTTAAATTAGATGATAACCCAATTGGGATTCCAAGAATATTCGTTAATAAAAGGTTACCTATAATAACCAAATCTTAAAAGCGGGCTCAAATCAGTCGTGATACAACGTAAGTTTCCTGTGAAAATACGGAAAAAGATCTCCCTACAAATTTTAAATTGATGTTTTTTTTTTTTTTTTAGCCTGGTAGAACCTGACCTAACAATGACCAAACAATTCCACTCGTCATTTTTACCAAAATACTATGATGGGGTAGTGAAAATTCGAATCTTATCCATTCGAATTCGTATCGTATTCAGAGGCTCTGTTATGAACAAAATGCGACTTCGCATTTACATGCGTCGCGTTATTATAAAGGGATATTTTCGCAAAAATGTCTTCTTTGTCGAAAAATCGCCTTATTATAAAATGCGATAGCGAATTAGCAGTCGTAAATCACATGTCCGAAGTGATTATGTAACTAATTGTGTTTTTCAAATGTTTTAATTTGTCAATAAAAAGTTTCTTATAAGAAATGCAATAATATAATATAGCCATAATAGTATTATAGTTATAATATATAAACACATACGAAGCAAATCACATCTACAAAATCGCAAAAATGCGAAATCCGATCCATTTCATAATAGGGCTCCAGGAATAGTCCGCTGGAATAACCTTTCACGTTAAATTCAAAGTTTATAGCGCATTGTAATTTGGTTGAAAATGTTGAGTGTAGAGTAGAGATTTCAGTTTCTAACAAATAAATGCTTAGTTTTTTAGCGTTCCCTGTTTTAAAAAAATCAATAAGTATTTGTCCAAAAAATTTGTCATTTTCCATAGTTATAAATTATGTGAAGTGTAGAAATGTTTACAAATGTAACGCCTAGGGCGATGTATTTGAGTAAAATGCCCAGCAGGCGTATTATTCGTTTAAAACGCCTAGGCGTTATTTGCGGTGGAAGACAGTAGCTGAATTATGGCTGAAAATACTAATATGGCTTGAACAAAATTTGATGTGACATTGTTCATTGTGTTGTCCAACGTGTTTTTGATGTAGAATGTCTGTACCGCAGTGTTAAATATATCATAGAATATTAAGAAGGTTTGGGAACATTTTTATTTTCGAAAAATTCATTTCAAATAAATTAATTAGTAAATTAAATTTCCGGTTATTTGACAAATACAAATAAAAAGTTACTCAAATTTTTATCCGAATTATTCGGTTCAATTTTCTATAAGTGTAGTTCTCCTATTCATTTGTCACAGAACCGATATTAGGATGCTGATGAATATAATTAGAATATTTTCTAATTCGTTTGCATTGGAACATTTATCCAGATAACGGTGTGGAACTGTTAAATTAAACGAAGTTTCGATGATCGTTTGGCCTGTTTCAAATAATGTTATTTTGGCAATTGCTGGCATGGTGGCCGTAGATTCGCCAATGTTTTACTGTACAGGAACCGACATGATAACTTCTAAGTAAATTGAATTTACGTGATAATTTATGCGTATTCAAGAATTTTGAAAATAGCGGGAATACATGACATAAAATGTGTGGAGTAGCCCTGTATGGAGTTGCTAGCCTCCCATCGGGCGCGTCCCTAGGTGGCAGATAGGGGTAAACCCTAACTGACTTTTCGGCGGGTAGATGAAAAACAAACTACCATTCGCAGACCAAAACTAGCTAAGGGTGGTTCCCTGAATATAATAATCAATATGGCGGACCCGGAAGGAGTAAACATTACGGCGCAGAGAAACGGATACCCAGTGCCGGCGACTTTGAGGGGTGAGCAAGCGGGCTTCCATAATACCAAAACTTCAGATGTAATATACTCTGAAGACCCATTTGGAAGAAGTTCCATAATGCCAAGATCACCAATATCCTCAACCAGAAGTGTTGAGATAGAAAATGAAGAACTCCGTGGACAACTGTGCAAGATTGAAAAAATTACATCGGAGTTAATTAAATCCCTTAAGTTAGAAAATGAGAAACTGAAAAGTTCTTTACAAGCAAAGAAACCTGTGAAATAGGATGCTTCAGAGTTCCGTAAGAAAAATGCTTTGTAAGCCAAGAAACTAGAGGAACAGCGTGTTACACGGTTCCACACTGACGAAGAAGAATTAAGGGAAGAAACTGACTGGATCCTAAAAAATAACAGGAAGGAAAGACCTGCAAAAAAAGGAAACTTCAAAACAGGTTTATTAAATCAAAATCAGCAAAATATACCCGATAAACATTATTGGCGTAGTTGAATATGGTGCTATCCAATCATTAATGAAATCGGCGACTACAAAAGAATACAGAGTTGTAGCACTGAACAATAATATATTGAAAATCAATACAACAGATATTGAAACTTACAGAGTCTTGGCTGCAAAGCTGACAGATGAAGAAGTCACCCAACCTGTACAAAGCAGGATATAATCAAAGACCTTAAACTACAGGGATTCAAAATAGAGGATGCGGTAAATATCCTAAAAACAGAAAAAGCCGTAACTGATCAAGGGATCAAAATTAATAAAAGGGCGCTTCCATTGTTTATGCTTACTTTTAATAGAAAGAAAAAGTGGAAAAAAATGTCAATATTAAGGCAGTCCTTAATATGAGAGTTAGAATAGAAGCGCTAAGGAAATCCACTGGCTTGATACCTCAGTGTAAGAAATGCCAAGGATACAATCACACGCAGAAATATTGCAAACGGGAACCTAGATGTGTGAAATGTTCAGAGAAACATCTCGCCCAAGCTTATAATTTGACAAAAAATACGCCTCCAAAATTCATAAACTGTAATATAGAGCATCTCGCTAACTAAATATAGAGGATGTGAGGTAGCCAGGGAACCGCAAAACCTGTAAAACAAAAAAACGCCAGGGCCCGACAATGACTAAAAACCCAGTGATAGACACAATTGCAATAGTAGGCCGAAAAATATACTCACAGATTGTACAATAGCGAGAAACAGTAACTAACAAGGAAGACGGCCAAAGCCTAATTCTTGAAAAAATCTAAAAAATATGGAAGTCTTAAACTTAGGGCTACTAAAACAAGAAAAAATCCTGAACGCTATAAATAAGCGATTAAACAAGCAAGAAACAGTGAATGAAATCACTTCCAAGATGTACTAATCTATGAAGATGAATAACACATTCAGAATCGCCAATTAGAATGCAAATGGGGCTGGACAAATTCCAGAGCTAGAAATTTTTCTAAATTTGGAAAAGATAGACATATGTCTAATTTCTTCCGTGGTATAATCTGAATAAGGAAAACTATGTTACGTTACTCAAATCGCTCGGTTTTAACTTCATAATCGTAGGCAATTTTAATGACATATTGGGGTTCAAGAAATAAACATGAATTAAATTAAATATTTCTTGTGGCTTGAACTTTGATTTCTACATAAATAATTTCAAATTATTACAGTTGAGACTAGGATTCACCGCCGACGGTTACAAATACGAGTACTTAATTTTTTAAATAAAAGTGTTTGGTTGTGCTTGATACACAACTTAAAATAACAAATCCCAAAACTATAATATTCTCTTGCGGGAATGATTGTTAATGCCAACAATTAAAAAATCAACAAAACAAAAAAACAAAAATTTAATGTAAGCAAACAATCAAACATTGATGTCATCAAACTAAAGGTGAAAAAATTGAATCAACAAAATCCAATATTGTTTCCCCCCCCCCCCCCCCTAATTTCACATATTGTAAAAAAAAAAAGAAAAAAACTCAACTCTAAAAGCAAACAATTACTTTCCCTACACCTAAATAATGTTCAGACTAATTTTGAATACCGTCACTTCTCATTGACCACAGATGTATAAGAATATTGAAATAACGTTTAATGTTAATTTTACATTAAAAAGATTATTAAAAAAAAAAAAAAAAAATCGTAGGTCGTCACCATCACTAATTTTCCGATACATAACTCATCATTAGGATCACATGTAATTTAAAACAAAAAGAAATTTTTTTTTCGATATTACCTTGAACAAAATCCATATAAACACAAATAATTAATAGAAAACTATAGAAAAACTTCATATTTTCGCTTTTCATCATTTTGAATTATTTTTTCACTCAAACTCTAAATTTTTCACTCAGAAATTTAAATTTTTTTTTTTTTTTTTTCAGATTTTTGCACACAATTCACTTAACGTGGTTGAGAAGGTTTTTCCGTTAAATAAATTTTAAAATAATTTTCACAATATGCACTATTCAACGTGTGTTAGCAGACTGGCCATCATCAACATATCAACAGTCGTCTTTATATATATAATACTAGTAAAGACAACAACAACAATGTGGAATTGGGAAAATGTAACAATCAACCTGACATACGATTTTCCTTTATTTTTTTTTTCTTCGAATTTTTCATTCGGTTTTTTATTTTGTTTTTTTGTTTTTTTTGTTTTTTGTTTTCTTCTCTTTTCTTTAACAGCACGTTTTGATATGCTCGATAGTAGTGTAACTATTTCACTTGCGTTTTGTTTTTATATTTTTTACTGTGGTAATGTTAACACACAGGAAAATACCTATGTGTGTAGGGAAAATCAAATACCATGGTGAGATTGTTATATATATACATATGTATATTATGTAAGTATATACGATATAGGAAACTAAATTTTCTCATGATCATGGAACATAATAACTGTTTCAATGGGGGGAAGATATAAACAAATAAATAACAAGTTTTCGATTTGAAAATTGTACGTTAGGTACGCACCAGAGTTAAATTCTATACAATAAAATTTGAAAAAGGAGAGCGATTTATCATTTATCAAATTTTCGGTGGTACATAAATGGCGCCCAATCATCCATCACTTGTTATGAACTTTGAAGACCACAGGATTCCATTGTAACATTCAAGTACATTTAATGTAGAAAACAATATACAGATTACAGACATAGTTAAAATAGATAAAATTCGATTAACAAACTTGTTTAGTCACTTTGGTCAATTTTGGTGGATGAGCTCGACGAAAAATCGAATTTTCAATTATGCTCATGTATTTTATTTTATAATTTACATTTTTGTGAATAGGTTAGGAATACACAACAGAAAATGAATTAGTGTTGTATTAGAAATTAAATGTTGAAATTTTTTAATTCAGAGTTTTTAAATATGTGGGTTACTGGTATAGGATTTCATTAAGAACACATGGCAGGTATATGCGCCTGTGTCACAGCAAACACTTTTAATTTTATTTATTTAGATATGAATTTTTAAAACTTGCATGATGTTACTATTAAAAATTACATGATGTTGACATTTAGGTGAAAGTTTCAGAATGTGAGATTCCTCCGATCGAAGACAAAGGTTTTTCGGATAATTGAAACTTACCTAAATGATAGCATTTTTGATGGAGAGTTGTTCACCAATGGCTGTGTCGTGTATAGAAGGGATCGTGCCTTGAATTTATTCCCGAACAAGGTGGATGGTGGAGGTTGCCTTATTGCCGTACACAAAAAATTTGTTTCCTTCAGAATTTCTGACTGGGAAATTTATATTGAAGAGGTTTGGGTCGCAGCGTTGACGGAAAATTATTTTATATAAATGTTCTATTAGCAAATGCTAAAATAGATGTTTATCAACAATATCTAGAGAAAGTTTCTTCAGTCACAATTCTAATTCTGTTTTTTTCATAGCAGGTGGTTTTAATATACTGTGACGATTATGCTGCCGTGCTAAACAAGTTTTACTGATCTATATTTTTGGCGAAAGTGAGTTATTGATGCCAATTAAAAGGTATTAATATCCTTTATATTTTACATAAATAAATATAATTAAATCTACTTTAATAAATGCATTATTAAACAAAATAAATTTCGTTCTAATCGAAAAAAATAGCAAATTTGAAGTAACACCGACTTAACTACTTGATATTAAACATGAACGCCTTATCTATGGCACAAATAAGTTAAGTTACTTTTGCTTATTTTCATAATTGAAATTGCATTTATGGCAATTTAAGAATTTTCATTTTCAATAGCAAAATTGACTTATTTGAAATTTTCTATACGTGAATTGAATCAATAATAACTTATATATAAGGACTTTTAACTTATCTTAATGTAATGTTATTCTGTACTACAAATGAACCACTTAATGAATTTACCAATTTCGGATCCTCCGGCAATCGGTAGAGATTGAATTGTTTTAATGGATTGTCAATTATTATGTCTTGAATTTTATTCTTGTGATAAAAAATATTAATTTTTAATTCAATTTGATTGAATTTTTGTAAATTTTCAGTTGATTGACATGCTGTGAATTTATTTTTATAAAAAAGAAATGTTATGAATTAATTTAAACTACATGCTAGATTTTTAAGCTATTTAAAAAACGATCTTATAAATAATTGTATGATTTCAATAGTTGTTTTTTATTTTGTTATAACATAGCAATTCACAAAGACTAGTTCAATTCACAGCAAAGACTAGTTTCTTTTGTTACAAAAGTTTTACCAAATCCTATTTGCAAATCGTATTTCATAAAATCCGAGAAACTAAGGGTGTTTAAGGTCTTACATCATAAATTTTAGATAAGGTATATATTTTTTATATATAATAAACGATTTCAACTTCTCTTTGTATTGTAGTAAACACGACTTTGGTAGCATTTAAGGTTGTATTCTATAGTTTATTTTGAAAATAAATGTAACGATAAACTAAACATAAATACTTTAAATGGCAGATAAGGTATATATTCTTCTTATTCACACAGGATTTTAGTTTTTCTTTTGTGATATAAATGACTTAATTGCACTTAAGTTATTTTTGTTTAGTACCAATCGATTATTTATAAAGCCTATTTAAAGTAAAAAACTAACTCTACAAATTATTAATTAATTATGTGTAATTTATTGTTATTTTCTCAAGAAACATATTATTTATGATCTAATGCATAATATGAAGTCTTTGAAAGTAAATTAAATTCGCTTTTAAGCAAGTTATTCCCCAAATATTTCGAAAAACTTTAACATGAATTTCCTCGAAATGCGATTTTTGCAGATCAGTAAAACATGTTTAGCACGGCAGTATGGCCCTCAGACAAGAAGTTCACGTTGTGAACAGCGATAGCTCGGACGGTTGGCGCTTAGTATGAACATAAAGGTCGACGGTTCTCGTCGTAGCCCATGTTTTTATTGCAATTATTTATTATGGATATCGAAACATGTTTACACATCAACGCACAAATTCATAATGATCTAGTAAAAACAATAACGTCCGAGATATAGCGTCCAAAGGGAGGCGTGGTTTAGTGGATGATGAATAAAATGAACAACAACGGAAACTGGTGGATTAAAGAAATTAGAAGCTACAGACGTGATTCAAATTCAAGCTACGATCAGAGAGTCCTTAAAAGCATTTAAGGAGGAAAGTTCGAGGACCACAACAGCAATATCCGGACCAAGGTGCTACAGGTGCAATAAACGAGGACACTTTACCAGAGCATGTCGAGCTCCAAGAGTAAAACCGGTAGATCAAAATCCTCGTCCATCATACCAGTCGAGCAAAGAAGCGCCAATAAGGGTTATCAACTCTGAAGCAGACCCTTCAAGCAGCAACGACATGGAGCCGTTAAACTAAATTCCGCCAGCTTTGAGGGGCAAAATTTGGCCGGAGAAACAAAAAGCCCGAGGACCAGCATCATAGTTGTACAGCTAACGCGAAACAACCACAGTCTCATCGTTGAAGAAATAATAAACATCAGGCCGACTACGACTAGTCTTGACACCGGCGGCTGAAAGCTACTAACGGAGAGAGCGTAGACGTCCAAGAACAGTGTGATATTCCCGTAAAGATAGGAAGCCTCAATTTTCGTCATAGGTTTATTGTGGCTAACATTATAGACGAGAACACGGAATATCGCTCAACATGAAGGAGTGCTTACTACGATGGCAGAATATTGAAATCCCTCTGGGCCTTACTGATGCAGGTAACAAATACGGAGTTATTCTAAGGTATCATCTGGATATTGGACCAATGTGCGAAGCCTTAGCTTATGCAATCGTGGATGGGTATCCTGGGAGGATGAAAGTGGTAATATTAGAACCAACAACAGGCATATACTGAATAGGATTACTGTATGGAAAAACACTAACATCACTCGGAGTAAGCATTCCTGTCCGAATAATGAACATAACGGAACA
This sequence comes from Tipula vernalis, assembly GCA_958295665.1. NCBI lineage: Eukaryota > Metazoa > Arthropoda > Insecta > Diptera > Tipulidae > Tipula > Tipula vernalis. Next base: position 112,586,675 of record OY282559.1, read on the forward strand.
AGCTAAACATCTAAAGTCCAGTGTCGTCCTCGAGAAAATACAGCCTGTTGTTAGTATCGCCCAAAACAGTATCGAGGTCAGTGCTGATAAGTGTAAAAGTAATAGCGAGCCGAAGAAATCAATTCAATGATTGTGCCAGCATTTGAAAGGCGAGCAGTTCGCGATGGCAGTTCGAATGTTGTCAGAGTACGCTGAGGTATTTCCAAGCAGCAAGGATGAATGCAGCCGAACGGAGGGTAGACAGCACAGAATCAAAACGGGAAGTACACCACCAATTCGACAGGCACCCAGAAGACTGCCATTGGCTAAACAAGAGAGGGGGGGCGGCCGAATGATACAACAGATGTGTTTCGGGATAAAACCATTGAACCATCCAACAGTCCGTGGAGTTCACCGGTAGTGCTAGTGCAAAAGATAGACGGGTCAATGAGGTTTTGCGTAGATTATCGAAAACTAAACGATGTCACGAAGAAGGACAGCTACCCATTACCCAGGATAGATGATACACTAGACACCTGTCAGAATCAAAGTTATTCAGCACCCTGAACTTGAAGACTGGATATTGGCAAGTTGCAATTGAAGAAGAAGACCGAGAGAAAACCGTATTCTCTACCGGCACCGGTCTATGGTATTTCACAGTTATGCCATTTGGCCTGTGGAATACACCAGCTAAGTCCGAGAGACTGATGGAGCAAATTTTGAGAGGGCTGCACTGGAAGATATGTCTCTTTACGTAGACGACATCATTATAATCGGGAAAAGTTTCGACGAGCACCTCAAAAATATCAAGGCTGTGGGAATGAAAGTGAGCTCGGACAAGTGTGCACTCTTCAAGAACGAAGTGAAGTACTTGGGGCACATCGTGTCGGAGAAAGGAATTCGTACTGATCCAGAGAAAATAGAAGCAGTACGAAGATAACCAGTGCAAAAAGTGTCACAGTTGCACAGCTAGCAAAGGACCAGCAAGGTGAAACCGAGCGAAACCGAGGCAGAATGCAGCATTACAACGTAGGAGCTCATTTTGAACTAGTGGCTATGGATATCGCTGGGCCGTTTACACGAACAGTTGATGGAAATCGATACATTCTTGTATGTATCGACTACTTCAGTAAGTGGCCGGAAGCCTATCCAATACCACATCAGGAAGCCCAAACAGTGGCCGGAGAATTCGTAATCAAGGTCGTAATTTTGAGTCAAATTTCTTCCAAGGAATGTGCAAAGTGCTCCGTATTAAAATGGCAGGAACGACACCGCTACATCTACAATCAAATGGAATGGTCGAGCGATTCAACCGTACCTTAGAAGATCACCTGGCAAAAGTAGTTGGATCAAATCAGGAGAACTGAGATTACGGAGATTACATCATCAACAGTCCTCTTTGGAAAGGAAATACGGCTGCCGTGCCATATTGAGTTTGGAGTACCAGAATTAACTCGACCCGAGAACTACGTAAGCGACCTCAGAAACAGAATGGCTGAGATCCATGAGCAGCAGCGACCGATCAAAAGCATCGTACAATCTAAGAGCAAACGACAACGGATATGACGAATGAGATTTAGTATGGGTCTACAACCCACAAAGAAAGAATCGAAAGTCCCCAAAGCTATAAAGTAATTGGGAGGGACCATATAAAATTATAAAGAGGATAAACGACGTCGTGTATAGGATTCAGCGGAGTCAGCGAGCAAAGATGAAAGTAGTATGCGTCGATAGGCTGGCACGATACCAAGGAGACCCGAATCGGGACGATCCACCTGCCGGGAGAACAGTTCGGGATGAACAGAATTAAGGAGAGGCTGTTGTGACGATTATGGCCATCATACAACAAGTTCATGTTATGAACAGTGATAGCTCAGACGGTTGGCATGTAGTATGAACATAAAGGTCGATGGTTCGATGCTCGTCCGTAGCCGGACGCCGATGTGTTTATTACAATTATTTATCAGTTATTCGTACAATTGATTGGTCAAACCTGCTGGATTCGTTTAATATTAATATTTCTGTTGGTATATTTTACAATGAATTAAACAAAGTAATTGATTATATATTCCATATATTCCATTTAAACTTTCTGGAAATAAGAGCTATCCAAATTGGTACTCGAAAAATCCAATAAAATTGATTGAATTCCAACATTTAATTAGAGTCAAATAAAAAAACTTTAATATTCCAGAGTTTAAAAAATTATTTAAAACTTTACGTTCAGTTGTGAAAAAGGAAATTAAATCATGTTTCAATAGTTATCTTTGTTCTATAGAAACAAGCATTCAGTCTAATCCCAAACAATTTTGGTCACATTCTAAATCATTAAAAAAAATTAATGTGCTACCACAAATCATAGAAGATGTCTCAAGTACTGTGAACACTGCTACCGAAATAGCCAACTTATTTGCCGACTACTTCAATTGCCAATAGTTTGACTGTTATCCCCTTAGATATTAATATTTCACAATACGTTGTGACAATGCATCTGAAACAATTGGATTTAAATAAGGGTTGGGGACCAGATGGAACTTGCCCTTATTTTTTACATCGTACTACTGAAACAATCAGTCTTCCTCTATCATTATTATTCAACAAGTCACTACGTGAATGTATATTTTCCGATATTTAGAAAATGGCAACGGTAGTTCCGATTTTTCCGAGAGACCTATTGGCCTGCTAAACATTTAGCGTATTTCCTTGACAAATTTACAACAACAATTGCATATAATAAATCCCCGCAAGAATAACATTAACCCAAAAAAAATTGGGTTTAATTAAACATAATTCTAATTCTTGGTTATGATACTTGCCACCAGAGTAATAATACATAGTAAATTTATATTTTATTTCGAAAGGTTGGCTTTTGTCAATTAAATCAAATTGGCTATTTTCTTGGAAAAAAATAAACGCCAAAATAATTCGAATTAAATGTTGGTCAACAAAATACGCTTATTGTCGCCAAACTATTCGAAAAAATTGTATTCAATGAACTACTTGATAAAACTAAACATTATTGATTTCAATTAAGGAGCACGGTTTTTCAAATCTAGGTCAACTTTAACGAATTTGTTGAATTTTACTGACTTTGTACATAATTCTTTAAGGATAGGGCATAGTGTCGACGTAATTTATACGGATTTTTGAAAGCTTTTGATAAAGTTAATCACAGAATCTTGTTATCTACACTTTTTTCGTTTGGATTGGATCAAAACATTGTTCAATGGTTCAATTCCTACCTAAGTAACAGGTCCCACTAGAACTGGATCTAGTTTTAGTTCTCCTAAAACTTATATAAGCATTTACTATGGTCTTGTTAACATTCATTTGAAATCCTTATTACAACATTTATTCATACTATATTGAAAGAGTACAGAAAAAGTTTACACGCTTTCTATATTAACACCATTAATCTATATGAGGAATATGAGCTGTGTCTGTCACGGTTTAACATTACCTCAATTCATAATAGAAGGATTGTAGCGGATGTGCTAACACTGTTTAAAATTATTAACAGAATGATTGATTCCAATCTAGCAGATAAAGTAAATTTTAGATCTCAGAACCGATATAATATCCGCAATCCTTTATCTTTCACCGTTCCCAATTGCTGTCAACATATAATCTGTTTGTTGGTTTTCATTTCTTGAAGAATAAATAAATTTGATTGATTGCAGTTTATAACAAAAAATACTTTCATTGCTTTTAATACAAATATATACCTTAGTGAAAAAATCTCCAACGACAGAAATAAAGATGACGATGAAGTTAAATGAGATGCATTGAAGAATAATAATGAGATGCAATTAAATGAGATGCATTGAAGATACCACCCGAACAAACTATCACCGAGACAGAACGCCTTGACCACAATTTACATCATAATTGTTTGCACAAAATGATGAAAGAAACACTTGTAATTGTTAATTTAATTTTATTTAAATTTGACTACCTTAATTTTTTATGAAATCCCAACAACTCAATCTCCAATCCAATATGGCACAATAAATTACATGCGTACATGAACTCAGCTCAATCTAACCACCAACTGAAATCCTAAATAAGTCCCACACTCAAAACCTTTTCTCTTTGTTTTTTATTTGCAGTTAAGCTATAAAACCTCGTGTTCCGGGGCTAATATGATCAATTGTGCATCACTGAAAGATAACAACTTGAATTTGATTTGATTTTATAACATATTGTACAATATTTTATTATACAAAATTGCCAAAAATTAAATTTAAATGTTAAAGAAGAGGGCCATTAAATTCGAATACTGCCAGGATTTGGTCAGAATGTTTCTTTTGTAAAAACCACCGGAATGCTATTTGGTTTGGCATTACGTTATCTAACTCCGCTAATTATATCAAGAGTACCACAATTTCAAGCAAAAGCGATTTGGCCCTGGGACGACCGGGAAGTTTCTTTTCCGGAAACTATTGGTATGCCATTCGATTCGGCATTACATTATCTAATCCAATTAATAATATCAAAATGATTTGTAAAATTGGCATAGTACCGCAATTTCATACAAACGGAAGCGATTTTGCCCTGGTACGACCGGGATGTTTCTTTTCCGGGAACCATCGATATGCTATTTCGTTTAGCATTTGGTTATTTAACTTGATTAATAATATCAAGATAATTTGCATTGAACCGCTGGCACTATCTCAACTCAACCCCACGTTAATCAACTGAATTATAACCCAAATTCAATACAGCCCTAACTTGACGTCCAACTCAGCTCTTAACTCAACACCAAACTGAACCCCTAACTTAACTCTCAAACCAACAAGGTGGTTTTTCACTACAAACGTACCTGAACTTAACTCACGCTCTAACTCAACGGTTAATTCAAACGCTCTCTGACCCAACCCCATCTCAAGTCTGACTCAACACGTTTATCGACCTCCAACTCAACCCTCAACCTAGATATGCCATGACTAAGGTGCGATCAAGATGTAACAACTCAGATGGTTGAGTTTCGCTCCATTAACAGAATTTCGCTGTAAATCTACACATCGGTGACTGCAGCACCCAGAACGTTTGCCGGCCTAAGTGAAGAAAGTGGGCGTAGTTCTTTTTACCAGTTACAAGGAACTTGATGTGCTTCTATGGAGTGTGTATATACTTTGACATTGGTGATGGGGGAATGATCTAGGTGGTTTTTGATTTCCATTTTTTTGAAAATTATCTAAACATAACAATTTTTATTGGAAATCTCTTACTTTTCAGATAGAATTTTTAAATTCTGATCTTAGATTCGTGATCAGTGAACCCGAAACCCCCTAGGTCATGTTTTTATCGATTTTCATAAATGTTGAAAAATTGCCCTTTATGGCGGCCACATTAAACATAAATTCATGATTGAATCGCCATCTTGAACTTTAAAAATCTGACCTCAAATTCGTGATCAATGACCACGAAAATCTTCTAGGACATGTTCCTATCGACCTTCATGAACGACGAAAAATTTGCCAGTGAAAAAGATTAGTGAAAACATGGCAATATGCCATGACTACTACCTTGTTTCCATGTAAGGTTCAAACCGGCTTGAATTGGAGTTAGTATTGATAGAAGCAAGGTTGGAATTAGGTTTCCGTTAGGACATTTTCAGCTTGGCGACGATAGTTGAATTAAATAGCGTTGAAATTCAAAATGGCGAGACGATTTTTATTAACGCAATAAAAGAAATATCACAATAATCAAATACGATGAAAAATATTGAGAAAAAATTAAGAAAGCAATACAAAAGACTTAAGCGTATTTATAATTATTAATTGAAGAGACATGTGGGCGATAAGCCACCTCGCACTGTGACCTAAAAAATCTATTGTGCTGAAGTGTATTTATAATAAAAATGGTTATTAATATTTCAACTCGACCTAACATTTCATGGAAACGATCGACGCCATTTTGAAATTTAAGAAAAACTGATTTCCTGTTGAGGTTGAGTTGGAGTTGAGTGGGGTTTCGGTTAGGGTTTAGTGAGCATCTGAAGATTTATTTGTGTGTTGAATTGACGGTGGAAGAGCTAGCTGGAGTTGAGGAACAGGTACTAACATTTAAGGAACTGGAGTTGAGCTCATGTACTCATTCAGTTTTTGGCAAAGTATTAATTTGAGGATTTTATTTGAGGGTTGCATTTGTGGTCGAGCAGGATGTTGACTACGTGGGCGTTGATTCGGCAGTTGAGTATTTTTGGGTTCAGTTGAGGGTTGAGTTGGGGATTGATTTGCAGGTTGAGTTGGAGTTGGGTTATGGTTAAGTTTAGGGTTTGGGCTGAGGGTTGAGTTTAGACTAAATTAGGGTAGAATAGGGTTTAAGTGGATTGGATTTGTGCGAGAGGTTTGGTTGGGGTTAATTTGGAGGTCGAGTTGAGGGTTTAGTAGGAGGTTAGGTTAAGTTCGTTTGAATTGAGTACATACCCCATGTAGTTTTCGAATCGAATTTATTTCGGGATTGAGTTGGCCATTCAGGGTGGAGTTGAGTAAATGACTCAGATTTAGTTCGAGCTAAGTTGAGTTAAAGTTTAGTTGCGGTTGAGTGAGGGTTTTGGTCGGACAATTACTTGGCGGTTGATTCATTGATTGAGTTAGACGTTGAGTTTGGAATTTGAATTGGTGATTGAGTCAAGGGTTGAGTTGGAGGTGTTGTGAAATCCTAATAAAAGCGAGTTAATGAACCTACATTTACTCGCATTCCAAATGATTTGGTGATTGCTTTGCGATTGAGTTTACAAAATAAGGAAGAATAACTCCTGAGTTATTTTGGAGTTCCGCTAGTGTAATCTGATCCGGACCATCTGGTTTATACGATTTAAAATGTTGTAGTGCACATAGGATCCGTTTCTTAGTTACAACATCCTCTGTGCACGCTGATAATGTTTCCTGATGATTACTGTGCACCATCAGGTCGTCAAAGCTCCCTGGAAAGTGGGTCTCGAAGAGAAGCTGCAAAGACTCCACGATGTCCACGATCTGTCCGTTTTGATCAATAAAACAGGACTGGTATGTATTTTCGTTGAGAATCTTCCTAAGGTGAAAAGTTTAGGAACCTCTTCCATTTTATCACAGAAAAATATCCTGGACCTCCTTTGCGCCTTCCTTAACTCTCTCTTATAAATTCTTTGTTCCTCCTTATAGGAATCCCAATCCTGCCTTGTACTTTTGGCTTTATTAAAGGCTAATCTACAAGCCTTACGATAGGTACTGAACCACCATAATGGATTTTGGTTTCTCCTAGGCTTAGCTAATGGGGAAATCCCTTCAATATTTCCCCTATAATTGCTCCAGTTCCTGAGGGCAAGTAGGGTTCTTGAGGGCTTCCCGGGTCAGCATCGACTCCCAGTACCACACCGATCTTTATTTGTTCCGCTTCGTGGCTCAGCTCCTCCAGGTTATCCGGAGGATCATCCTTTACCCGGTCCAAGTAGGCTGAAACCAGCCAAAATATTCAGGTCCCTATTTTCAGGCTGAGCACAGTTATATCACCATTGCTGTGTTGAAAAAGTAGGAAAAGATTTAAATTATGTTTCCCAGGAATACAAAATCTGATCTTCCTAGACTCACTAGAGGACAGAATTTTGTACCTCTTGGTTCTGAGGCCACAGATATTATTATTGTTAATCCAAGGTTCTTGGATTAATACTACGTCCTCACCCGAACTTGTCAGTCTAAGGAGGAAAGCTGCTGGTTGGTGAAGGTTAATTTGAATTATCCTAAGCATAACCGTTTCACCGTTACTTACATCTATATATTTCCTGCTGTCGCAGGCCAATCTTAATTGCTGATAGTTTGGGATGCACCCGCATTGCCCGTCTCACTATTTTCCCCGTGCCAACCATGATGGGCTTGGCAGCGTCCTCCCGCATGAATAGGCTGCCAACATCCTTCTTCGTTCATGCCCCTCACCCCTTCCTCCAGGTGAACCAGCCCTAAGCCAAAGTAACTGGACTCGCTTACCTCGCTACCCTCAGCCTTTCCTACCACACCGCTGGTAGCTGCATACTTCAGGCCTGTGCGGGTCGCAAGCATTCCCAGGTTCTTCTCCCATATGCGCTTCCCCATCCCTCTTATATACGTTGAGTGATTGTGAGGACTGGTCATAATCCACAACTTTGAGCCCTCTTGCGCTTCCTCCTGTTAAACGATCTTCATCCGGCCTGTTAGGAATCTCTTTCCGGCAAACTGCCGCAAGCCTCACTCCTGGCTTCACCTCTCCTACCTCGGTTGTCGCCATTTCTAGATATATTCCCCAGAGTGATGCTCTCATCTTCTTAACTCAATTACGGCTAACATCAAAACATGCTCCCTCACAACAGCTTTATCTCATTCTCCTACGGGGGCACGACTTCTCCTCGGTCAGGAATTTAGCACGCTTACTGTCGACCAATTCTACCTTGCTTCGAACCGCTGTCTTTTAGACACGTGGTCCCAATCTAAGGTTCTGCAATGAACAATGCACCTTCTCCAAGCCACTGACACTTTTTGATCCTCAGTGAACTGCCCATCGAGTGTCGCAGCCGACTTCTCCAGGATTCTAAAGTCTGAGCGATTCATGTACCGCCGCTTCGCCGGAGAAAAATCGCTTATTCTTCGTAGAGTGTTGTGTCTGGGGATGGACTATTGCAGGAAAACGTTTCACTTCAAGATTCCCGTGGGATATGTGGGAAAATTCGATTTTCCAAAAATCATAAGAAACATCATTAGGCAATCCATCTCCAGACATAACACTCTAGAGGCTGATTTTATAAAATTTTTCCAATGATTTTTGGAAATCGAATTTTCCCAAATTTCCCGCGGGAAACTTGAATTGATATTTTTCCAGCGATAGCCACTGACAAATCACATAAAAACGATTCATCTTCCGATATATAAGTACACCCGTAGAGGCTGATTTTATTCCAATTTTTTTTGGATTCTTCTGGTTTTCCGCTATTTTCCACTATTAGGTGGAAGCTTTGTTCCACGTAATACTATTTACAAATTTTTTATTGCAATCCATGTGTCCTTTTTATTTTCGGCTGAAATGTTAATAACGTAAACTGCATTATCGACTTTTTACTTTCGGCTAACTTTAACAGGGTACACCTTGCTTTTCAGGTAGCTCCACAAGAAAAAAAGTCTGGTGGTGTCAAATCGACCGATCTGAGTCCATGAAACATTTGCCGCAAAATAGTAATTGTTTGACCAGCTGTATGGTATCGGCATAGTTCTGTAGCAATCAGCATTAACAGTGTCGAGCAAATTCAACACCAGGCGGTGTCACTTTTTTGTCGAATTTCACATTCCTATAAAATAAGAACGGTCAAAACTGGAATTAGCGGATCTTGCAAACATTATTTTAGGTTTATCAGCGACCCAGGTTAACTAGAAAATAGTAGCGATGATTGCGATGGTATAAGCGATGGTGTAATTTAAATGTTGTTGCGGCTCCAATGGCATTAAGTTGCTAGTTAATTGCTTTTTGCTTTATTCATGATCGTTCCGTGGTGGAGTGAGAGAGAGAAGGAACCCTATTTTGCTACAGGATAACTTGCTTTAGAGATTTCTAAATTTGTCCAATACTTTAAAAAACATATTTTATGCGTTTGTTCACATAAGAGGAAGTATCTGTATTTTCTGTGCATATCCAAGAAATACATAACACTCAGAAAAATCCAGCAATAATAATTATTACCAATCAAAACATGAATAAATAAATAAATATTTAATTGTATTGAAACAAATCAATTCATTAATAACTTTTATTTGCGCGATTCATCGTACAGTGCAAATTATTAGTCTGCCCTCCCACCTCTCGCCCAACTACAAGAATAATTATTGTGCTCTAATTTTTAGCTGCGTTTGATTGATTTAATAAATTGAAAAACGATTTTATTGTAGGAAAACAAATTTTTATTAATAAAATTTAAATTTAAAATTATAATTTTCCATATAGTTTCTGTAAGGTATCTTATATTTAAATAACATTTTTAATTAAATGTTATAAAATAAAATGAAAACTGACTCGGAATAGTTTCATTAATTTCGTAGTTCAAGAAATTTCAACGTGTACTTTCTTTATTAATATTTATCCAATAAAAATTACTTTTGAAAAAGTTAAACAAGCTTTACAAGCCAAAAAGCTTTTTTTCCAAACTTTTCCATCATACACATATATAATTTGTTTTGTTGTACAGTGAAAAAGACAATATACTATATGTAGTATGCAACGTACTGCAATTTCCAAAGTTGCGAGAAAATAAAAATATTCAAATTAGAAGCGAAAGATGAATGTGGTACACGTTTATGTTGTTCGTTGAATCAAATAAAGTGTTAGACGGTGAAATAATGGTTGGTAAGACTTCTTATCATTAATGAACTATATAAGCATAAATATTAGAATGCTTATCATAAATACGAGTATATTCATATGTAGGTATAACATTTTATGTCGTTGACTGATGATGTGTATCAAGCACGATAATTTATGACTTCAACAATCAACTTCAGTGTATTACTATTATATATCAATGTAAAACAGCTACATACATTCTGGTGTAAAAATCAACACAAAATGATTACGATACAACAGACAATTAGACAACTTTATACGAAATTAGGGGGGAGGGGGGAAATCGTGGAATAAATTTATTAACTTGACATTTTTCATTGTAATTGAAAATTAAGGTAAATCAATGATTAAAGTGATTGATAGAGAATTTTAAATTTTCCCAGAAATATACAAATTTAGGGTTTGTTTTATACGACTTGTTGAAATTTTATTTACAGTATTTATTTGCTAATTGCCCCAAAAATGCCAATGGTGCTTCACTTTATATGACAAATTATTATGTTGTTTTACGATAATAAACAGATATAAATCAGTAGATGTCTGTTCATCTAAATATCCATCATACAACATATTTTTATTTACATATACGTGTACGTAGATAAAAATCATGTATGACGCTTTTATACCTACACACATTTTGTATTTTCGAAAATATTTTGAAAAACAAGTATACCATACAATCATCCCCACTTTTAATGGTTTTTGGAATTATTTTGGCTCCACCAAGTTTGAAGAATGTTTCGAACTATTTCGAGCTTCACCAATAATTGAACTTCGTGTGATGGTAAAATTTAATTAAATCATCATCTTGGCATTTTTAAATTGGTGTTCAAAGCGTGCTTAAAACATTTAGAAAAGTTTGACTAGTTTAGTGGGTAATGGAGATGTGAGGGAAGCGTGGATTAGTTTGGATTTTTTTGGACGTAGAACTGCCCGCGTTGAAGGGATTGATAGGACTATCTTTCATTATGATGCCAACTTTGAGCGCGATATGTCAACCAGGTTGTTTACAGCAGTTGGTTAAGTCAGTCGACCTCATTAGTGCACGGCGATTTTTACGATGAACGAAATTATTGAACAAAGAGTTTGCCTTAAATTTTGTGTTGCAAACCAACATTCTTGACCTGATGTGAAAAAAGTGACCGGAATTTTAGCTATATGATTGTGAACGAATATAAGGCCAACAACTCAATAAATACCATTGATCAACAACCAGGTGACTTTTTCCTGTTTCCCAGTCTTAACTTCCTACTCTTTGGAACCCGTTTTGACTCCATTGAAGCCATAAAATAAAATTTGGCGCGGGAACTGAGAATCCGCCAGGAAAGTGCCTATAAAAAATCTTGCGGTAATTGGAAAAACGCTGGCATATGTGTATATCCTCGAATGGCGAATACTTGAGCTAAATGAGTGACATTTTGGCCAATTTCTTTTCACCGTACTTTCTAATTTTACTTAGGTATATCTCGACAATGGATAGACCGATTTTAATAAGGCAAAAACTATTATCTGCGGTTTGATGTGTTCTTTATAAAAATATTTTTATTTATGGAAATCACCGCTATTAAAGTGTAAAAAAATTACAAATAGGATTTTTTTTTTTTTGACATTTTTTGACGCGGCTATACCTTGATAACGCAAGGGCGCCTGAAATTAATGAGACAGAAAACATTACACAGGGCTACAGTTTGTAGAAGTGATTGCTAACATTTTAGCGCAATGAATACCTAACTAAACCTATGCTAGTTGAACAATAGTCGCTGATAAAATGGTTTAGGTAAGACTGCGGGGTTGGAACTGGGAGCGCGCAGAGTTGCTAATTTACCTATAGTTTTGGTAGGACGAACCAAAGAAATATTTTGTAGAAAATCAGAGCTACCGAAGCAAATTAAAACTTATCGAATTTTCCGGTACCGTTCGACTTAGGGACTAAGCAGGGTTACCATAATAGCCTATTCTGTACAATATTAGGCTTTTATCGGGGAATGCTGCTATACGGTGCATTTAAAGGAAGCCACAATTTTATTTCAACGATATATATGATGATCTTATATCAATTGACTTTAACATACCGGTTCAATTCAATGATGAGATTAAGTTTGTGCGCAACTATGATAATATGGATGTTCCCAGCCTTCATTGTGATATACTTAATGTTGATTGGACTGAATTGAGTAGAATTGATACAATTGATGGGAAGTTTGAGTTTTTATATGATAAAATCTCGACATGGCTGCATCAGTATGCTCCCTTTAAAATGATTAAGAAAAAACTCAAGCCTATCCCATGGTTTAGCTATGCTATTAAAACTAAAAAACAACTTGTTGATATGGCTAAAAAAATGTATGGAAACGATCTCGTTGTGAGGAAGACAAACGAACCTATAAATGTTATGAAAAAGAACTTAATAAGATGGTGAGATCGGTTAAGAGAAAGTTTTTGCGTGATAAGTTGGATCCCAAACTTGGCACTAAATTACTGTGGAGGAATTTGGACAAATATGGGTTTAAAACCAAGGATTCAGCTGAGGTTGTTTCTAAATTTTCTCCTTATGAGCTTAATGAGGAGTTTGTTAAAGTGCCAAAAAAGAATATGGTTCAGCATTCGGAGACTGGGACCTCTTTTAATAACTCTAATTGTTTCAATTTTAATATTATGTCTGATGACGATGTTCTTAAGACAATAGGCTCTCTAACGTCTAATGCAATGGGTGCTGACAATTTACCACTAAGATTTTTAAAAATTATAGCTCCTGTGATTGTACCTCATTTAACGTGTTTGTTTAATAGTATTGTGGAACATAAATATTATCCTAAAGTTTGGAAAGTTAGTAAAGTTATTGGGCTACCTAAAGTTAAGGAGCCTGCATTAGTGTCCGATGTGAGACCTATTGCTCAACTCTCAGTTCTTTCAAAAGTGTTCGAAAGAATTATTTCTGATCAGATTAAACAATACCTTAATACAAGTAATTTATTATCTTCTCAGCAGTCAGGGTTTAGGGAAAGACATAGTACTGCAACGGTGTTAGTGGATTTGATGGAATTTGCTAGGAGCTGCTTGGACAGGGGCAATTATGTCCTGCTATGTCTACTTGATTTCAGTAAAGCTTTTAACTGTATATCATTCGTTAAATTTTATTATAAATTGAGAAACAATTTCAGTTTTTCATCTAATGCGTCGGAATTAATGTTATCTTATTTAACTGATCGCTTTCAATTTGTTGAAGTTAATGGAGTTAAATCTAGTTATTAGCCTCTGCCTACTGGTGTCCCTCAGGGATCTATTATGGGGCCCTTAATATTTGCAATGTATATAAACGATATTGGAAGTTCTATTCGACACTCTCACTATCATTTGTTTGCGGATGATCTCCAAATTTTTAGTGAAATTGAGATTGATAATTGTGATAGAATGGTAGCTACTAATGAAGGAATTGCATATATGAACAGTGATATTAATAATATTATTGAGTGGTCGGCGGAGAATCAATTGTTATTAAATTCGAAAAAGTCCCAGGTGATTATGTTTTCCCAGAAGCGTAATCCTTTTACTTATGACGTGGACTTAACTTGTGTTAGAGCTGGTAATGACAATATACATTTTAGAGAATCAGTAAGGAATTTGGGTGTGACCTTGGATAAACACTTGGATTGGAATGTGCATGTGAATTATATTATGCAAAAAATGTTCAATGGGCTGCGAATGCTTTGGCGTAACTCTGCATTTACTCCAATCAAGGTCAGGATGCTGTTAGCTAGATCTTTGATTCTTAGTAATCTGTTTTATTGTGATGTAGTTTTTCTGAATTAAGTTTTTGCTTATTTACCAAAATTAAAAGAGTGTATAATTCAAGCCTAAGATACATTTTTGGATTAAAACGCAGGGATCGATTGACACCTTACTAAATAAGATTTGTGGATGCTCTTTGGATAATTATTTTGATCTTAGAATTCTAGTTTTTATGTACAAAATTATTACAACTCGTCAACCTCAATATCTGTATGATAAGCTTGTATTTGCTCAGTCATTGCGGACACAAAACATAATATTGCCAAACACTCGTACTAATTATATGAAAGGGTCATTTATAAGGAGAGGCTAGGCTATGGAATACTATTCCAACACATATTAAATGTTTAACACGTTTGGACAGGTTTAGGGTGGAATGCGTGAATTACCCTAATAATCTATAGCTGTATGTAATTATTGGTTTACAGTTACTTATAATTAGTTATAAATCTGAAGACTTAGTTTTAGTTTTAGTATTATTTTATTTTTATCTCTTCATATTTTTTATATAATTTTTCTTCTTTTACTGATCTGTGGTACAAACTAATGTAGATTAAGTGGATTTGTTGCTGTTTATACCATGTAATTACAGTGTAATTGCGTAAAATGACCTAGTTATCACGTTGTAATAAAAACGGAATAAAATAAATAAATATATTTCTATAAAGTCAATAATCTAACTACAAGTTTACTACAAATTTCTACAAGTACACACAGTTGCAGTCTAAAGCCGATGAGGTAGCTTGTTGGTGGTTGTTGGAAAAAATCATCTTTAAAGGCTGGGCTCGGATCATCCGTGGGATACACCTGTAGTGTTTATTGTTATGGTAAATTTTATTGCGCCTCTTAATGTACATTCTATTGTAAATGAGCTGTTGCTCAAAATACATAGAATCAGTAACGGTGACATGGATATTGTTTGAAGAAACGTAAGAAAGTTTTATGCCTAATGACAGTAACTCTTTTAAATTTTGTTTTGTTCAGATTTGTTTGCTTCCTTTCGTTCTTTTCCTGATTACTGTTACGATGCAAGCAAATCTGAGTGTTTTTTTTTTAAACAAATTAACCGAATTTTTCTAAATTTTCTAAATTTTCAAAAATATTTTCAGCTTTTTGAATATTTTTCTAAAAGCTATTGTGACATTTTCGGTTACATTGTTTTAAAGAAAAATCTAAAGGTTATTTGTGATTCTTCCAGTTAATTTCTGAGTTGAGTACTAAATAAAAAAACATTTTCGGGTATGACAATTTCCAGCTCTAAAGGAGTTACTATACGGTTCGCGATGAGAGATTTTGAATAAGCGTTGGCTATTTTGCAATGGAATCATTTATTTCGTCTTTGTAAAATACGCTTAAAGCCTGAATTCCATTGCGAATAAAAGTTTGTCAGTCAAAATAAAGGGAGATAAAAATATAAAAATGGTGGTTGTGTGAAAGAAACACAAAAAGAAGTCAGTCAAGATTTTACTTACATCAAATGTGTGTTTGTATTAGTGGATCGCCATAATTATGGTCAAAAATTATCAAAATCGATGTCATTTTATGGTTATCCAACTAATATACGCACACAAATTTTGTGTACGAATGCAAATTTTTTTCCGCACACTAAGTTAATTAAAAGTTTGTTATTTTTATGGTAATTGTCATAATTTTTTTTGGTGGCTGCTTCTAAAATAGCTGTGGTAATACAAAAATATAAAGTTTGTATACAGTTAAATTGTGATAAATTGGGATCAATTGTGATAATATCGCTAAATACTATTATTGGCAATTTAATAAAGTAATCGTTTTTTTTTTAAATAATTTATTGGTGGTGAAAAAGCCAAATTAAAACTCCAAGTGATAACCAAAAATTTATTTTTTTTATTTTTTTTTTTGCTGTCGCTGTCAAAATTTATCAAGATATTTGTGCTATAAAAAAAAATAAAAAAAACATGCTTTATCTTTGTCACTCCAATGCATTTCTTTTTTTTTGTCTTCTTTCGACTTGAAGTCAGTTCAGTCAATTATTCACAGTGGAATTCAAGCTTAAGGCGCGATTATTGGTTTAGAAAGGTTTAAATACAAATTTTAGTGTGCCCTTCAAAGTTTCTATTGATTTATGACGTATTGCAAAGCCCACCATATGTTTGAAAATTTTCAGATTCCAAAAGTCACTGTTAATTTTTCTTAATGTTTTGTTAATTTTTTGTTTGGTAGTATTTTTCCGTGAAATGTGATGACAAAATATTTAATAGATTTGCATGCTTAGTATAAAATTGGAATAAATTAAGATTTCTCAAAAATCGCGACCCAAATTACTCCCCAAAAATTGTAAAATTACATTTCTCGATATTTCGACTGTTAAAAAGACGAAGATTTCTCGATAAGAATATAAATAATTGAGCCACATTCATTGAGGACAAGAAAACAGGAATTAAAACACACATAAATCCGGAGCTGGAGTTGGTAAATTCCACATGGCTCCGGCTCCTTTAAAAATACAAAAATAAAATATAAAGGGCTGAAACCTCATAAGGAAATCAGAACTTCGGTCTTGATTAATTCAACTTCCAAATCAATTCCGAAATGAAACTCTTAAGTCAATCTTCAGCTTAACCTCCAACTCAACCTTTATCTGAATCGCAACACAATCCTAAACGCAACCACCAAATTAACGGCCAACCCAGCTATGAATAAAATCACCAAATCAACATTAAACAACATTAAAACCAACTCTTAACCTAACTCCAAATCAACCCTTAAATAATTCCCCAACAGAACAACTCACACACCAATGCAAGCAAACTAAATCCTAATTCTATGTCAACTCAAATTAGCTCGACCCAAATCTCAACCCTCTGCTCAAGTCTTCACTTATTTTCCAACCCAATCCCAAAATTAACTCAATTCGAAAGCTACATGCGTGTATGAACTCAACTCAATCTAACCTCCTTCAAATTAATCCCTAATCGAACTTCTCTTTCAAATCCAAATAAATTTCAACTCAAACCCTTCTCACCATCATATGGCATACGTACCGTCGTACTATCATAACCTTAAACAATCATTCATCATACCATTACACCATCGTACGAACATAGCATCATACCATCGTACCATCTTGCAATCATACGGTCATACCATTATACCATCATACAGGTTTTACTCTTAACTGAACTTTTTACAATCCAAATTGATCCTTTTACATTTCAAACTGAGCCCTTAACATATTATATGAATGGCCAATTAGGGTGGAGCTTGGCTATTCCTTAACCGATTATGATGAAAATTGACAGGTGCGTTGGAAATGGGATTCTAAAATGATTTTTGGATAAAGTTCTGTAATGCGGCCAAATTCGGCTTGTGCATTGGAAATGGGGATTTTGAAATGATTTTTGGATGAAGTTCTGGAATATGGCTCAGCATGATGGAACTTGTCTATTTCTCAACCAATTATGATGAAATTCATCGGTTGAGAAATAGGCAAATTCAATCATACTTGGCCATATTCCAGAACTTCATCCAAAAATCATTTTAGAATCCCATTTCCAACGCACATCTCAAATTTCATCATAATCGGTTGATAAATAGACAAGTTCCATCATGCTGAGCCATATTCCAGAACTTCATAGAAAAATCATTTTAGAATCCCTTTTCCAATGTGCAAGCCAAAATTCATCATAATTGATTAAAAAATAGGCAAGTTCCATAGAATGGAAGTGTAGAATCCCATTGCCAACGCATATGTTAAATTTCACAATAATCGGTTGAGAAATATGCAAGTTTCATCCTAATTGGCCATATATTTAATTTGCTAAAGGTATAATTTGAAATGTAAAAGGTTCAATTTGAGGTTTGAGATATTAACAGTGACCTTTGTTAAGTCTTAAACTAGGTCTGCCTATCACTGCTACCGATTATGATAATATTTTAACGCGACTAGATAAGGTCTACACTTTTGGCCTGGGAAATGTAGAATCTAAGTTTTCTAGGTCTATTGCGACTGGCAGGCGTGAACGTAGTGGTAAAGGAACTCATTTCCAGTTAATATATTGATGCCAAGAATTTTATTATGGGAAAGATTCGGGAAAACGAACCAATCTTCTTAAGACAACTGTACTCAAATCTGGGAACTCCGAAAGACACTATAATCATACGGGAACGTTTAACCAAAACTAACAACGACATCATGAAAGAGCTTCTGGAATTGAAAAAAAAAAAAAAAATCTTATTTTGCTGGTTTCGTCATAGCAACATATACATACATCAAGAAGGCAGCTGCCTGATAATAAACCACAAATCATTAGGGATATAAATGACATTTTGTTTATGATATTTTGTTTACTAATGTTTCCTTTTCTTTTAGACTTTTATACAAAACTTCAAATCACATAAATTTACAATAGAAATTAAGTTTATTTTGGCAACATGCATATTTGTATTTGCGAGTATATCTAAATTTAAGCGCTTTTTTTCTATAAAGAATAATTTTACACGAACATATTTAACATATAATTACGTGTAATGTCACGGGTAAGTAACAACAAACATTTCCTAAACTTCACTAAATTTTCTTACGAAACCAGAAATTTGTTGACACTTAAAATTTTCTATATAAATATAAACAGATTGCGAAATAAACTTGATGAACTTGAAATTTTTTTGTCGACTTTGAAACAGAATTTTGATATTATCATCCTGACCGAGACTTTCTTATACAAATCAGAAACTAGAGTTTTTAATTTAAGCCTTTATGATGCATATCACAGTACTCGTGAGACTCGTGCCGGTGGTGGTATTACAATTTTTGTACATCAAAATTTAGACTTTCAATTTTCTAAGACTGAAATTATTGTAGAGAATGAATATTTGACTCTATATTCTAAACTACTAAATCTACACGTAACAGCTGTCTACAAACCGCCAATCTTTTCTGAATATGCTTGAAAATATTACATATAATTTTAAAAACCAAATAATAGTGGGTGACTTCAATCAAAATTTGCTAGACGGTTCGGACACACAAATACTTAATTACAAATTGAACTTACATTTTAATAACTATTTTTTTATAAACAAAATTGACGACAAATTTGCCACTGGCATTATCGAAAACTCACGTACTGTAATTGATCACATTATATCGAACTTTGAAGAAAAATTTTATATTTATTATGGTGATTGTGACTTAAGTGACCATCGATTTTTCTTGATAAAGTTTGTTTTGGCCAAAAAACCGGTGATTAAAATAGTTCAAAACATTAAAGTCGATTATGACAAATTTATAAATTCAATTTTAAATGAATATCAACATTTGCAGAATATAAATTTCAATACGGTTTATCAATTCATCACAGATTCCGTTAATCGAAACACTACTTATTCTTTCAAAAAGGTGAAATGTACTGCGTATAATAAACCATGGTTCAATTCTTTACTCCTAGCTAAAGCTAAAACTTGTAAAAGATTTTATAAACTTTGTAAAAAATATCCACAGAATATATTTTATAAATAAACGCATGAATCACCATTAAAAAGGAACTTAAAAAACTCATTATTAAAAGTAAGAAAGATTATTACACCTTGAAATTCCGTTCAAATATTCCTGATCCTAAAAAAATTTGGAGTTTAATTAAGGAAGTTTTAACTAATAATGCTCCGTCTCGAAACTCTGCAGAGACTAATATTATTTTAAAAGATAACAACACATTAATTACCGATCAACAGCAAATTGCTAATAAATTCAACGAATATTTTATAAATGTTGGAATAAATTTAGCAGGTCAGAGCTTACCTAATAGTAATTATTACATGACACCTAAACTAATTACTAGATTATTAACCTCATTTCCAAAGATTACTATAGATGAAGTCAGTAATTGTATTAACAGTATGAAGGAAAACTGCTCTCCTGGTTATGATAACATACCAGCTACTTTAATCAAAAATATTGTTATAATTATTGCTAATTCCTTAACTGCGTCAATAAATTTGAGGATTGAGCATTGTAGAATTCCATCGTACCTAAAAAAGTCTTGTGTTATTCCCATCTTCAAATCAGTTGACCGCTTCAGCAAAATTTTCGAAAATATAATTCATAAATCTGTGTTAGAACATTTAAATTTCAATAGAATAATACATAATAATCAATATGGGTTCACCAGAAATTGCAGCACAGTTTCAGCCACCGTGAACCTAATTGAAATATATATCAATCAATTGAAGCTAAGAATTGCACTTCATGTTTATTCCTAGATTTACAGAAAGCCTTCGATTGTGTCAATCACGCAATCCTATTAAAGAAACTGACTCGTTACGGTGTTTCCGATGCAGCAATTAAACTATTTGAAAATTATCTAACCGGCAGAGAACAAACAGTTAAATTAAACCAGAACGAGTCTTCAAGCCTGAGAGTACGTTGTGGGGTTCCTCAAGGCTCAATTCTAGGCCCAACCTTATTTTTAATTTACATTAATGACGTTTTTGACTTAGATCTGAAAGGAAAAATTCAATTATTTGCTGATGACGCGGCTCTAATTTATAAAGCCTCTTCATATTCAGAATTAAAAAATGACATGGAACAAGACATAATAAAATTAAATGAATATTTTTTAAATAATAGCCTTAGACTTAATTTAGTTAAATCTAATTTCCTAATTTTTTTCTTAAAGCATATGCCAAATGAAATTTTTAATGAAATTATGTGTAATGATAATGTTATAAAGCGGGTCGTATCAACGCGATATCGAGGGCTAAATATTAATAGTAACTTATCATGGAAGGATCACATAACTGAAATTAAATGTAAAATCTTACCATTTGTAGGTGTCTTAAGAAGAGTAGCACATATATTACCTCAAAATCTGAGTATGAATTTGTACTATAGCTATATCCACTCTAACTTAATATATTTGATCCAGATTTGGGGTGCTGCAAGTTCTGAGCATATTAAGGACTTGCAAATAATACAAAATAAAGCTCTGAAAGCCATCAAACGTCTTCCCGTGCTAACCCCTACTAAAGTTCTATATGATGATAGTATTCTTCCAGTAACTTACTTGATTGACTATGATAAAATGACAGTCTATAAAATCAGGCATAATCTATTGAAGTGTAATGTACATCTTCCCACAAATTTGTCTGTGACTGATAGAACCACCAGGCAATCATTTGATTATCGTCTTCCAAATTACAAATTTTTGAGTACCCAAAATAGCATATTTTATAGAGGTTAAGATATATTTAATCGGTTGGATGATGATAAAAAGGACATTAAAATTTCAAAATTCAAAACTAATATTAAAAACAAACTATACATAAAGTTCGTTAATCAGTACAATATTTCTCATCAATAATATTAATTAGAGTCCATGATTTTTTGGTCTTGTTTTATAAATTGTTATTTTCTATATACCAGTTTGGTTTACTATAATGTTTGTTGTTGTTTTAATTGTATGTCATTTTTGTTAAGTGAACATAAATTTATTTGTTCTCGTATAATGCTAGTGTATTAAACTTAATATAATAAATTAAATTTATATTTCAGTTTATTTTTTTATTTAATATTGAAATTGAATTTAATTTAACAATATTGGAAATTCTTCTGTATATTATAATGTTTTCCTGTATAAAAATTTTACTAAATTTTTTCTAGGAAAATAAAGATAAAAAAAAAAAACAATATTTGTGTAAGGTTTGGTTCAAATCGATCAAGTCGTGTGGATTTGTTTAAATATCATACACATATGCTGTACATACATAGAGAAACATTCACTTTATTTTATAGATTGTTCAACTGCTCACTAAACACTGGTCCAACACCATCTCAACCCAAATTTAACCCGCAAACGGCCTTCAACTCAACCCTCAACCAAACCGCAAACTCAATCCTCAAACCAGCATATATAAAAAATTGGTCAACTGCTCACTATATAACCCAACCCCAATTCAACTCCAACTCAATTTGAACTCAACCCGCAAATTGACCCCTAACTTAACCTTCAAATCAACCCCAAACTCAATACCCAACTCAATATTCAAACGAGCATATATAAAAAATAGGTTAATATTTCTATAATCAGGTATTTTGGGTCAATTCTTATGGCAGGTACCCGACCCTCTTGACGCACAGGTTCCAAAAGCTTTTCAAATTTGGGCCTTGACCACAGAAACAGATTGGCAAAAAAAAAAAATTCTAAATCGAACAAGCCGTTCTCGACATATCATGGGTACAGACCAACAGACATCCAGACAGACGAACGGACATTTTTTTTTTGTTTGCTGTTTTAGACTCAGGGACTTTCAAAACGTCGAGAAAAGTGGTTTTGGACCAACCAAATTGTTGATCATTTTTGACCGGATTTCAATACTTTGGTCTTTTTAGACCGAAGTAACATAAACTCAGCGGCTCCATCTCCACAGCCCTGAAAAAAGAACACCGAACCTGTTAATGTCTTGTAGTTTTGGTCCTTCTTTTATTTTTGTACATGAAAAATTCTTCATTCGTCTTCCATTTTGTGTTGGCAGGACAGTATAATGATACTACGCTACGAAGGGAAACATTTTTAATATTAAGATTTTTTTGTACCTAAATATGTACTAAATTTTTGTTTCTTTTTGTGGAAATGGACGGCACTGAAGTGTAGGAAAGGGAAAAAACTGATTTTTTTATTTTCTTCACATTTTAACATTAAAATAAAGGGCTGAAACCTCACCTCTTCTGGTAATCAGAACTCCAACTCAATTTACAAATCAACCTCCAACTCACCAAATTAACTATTAATCAAACCCT
Source organism: Tipula vernalis (assembly GCA_958295665.1). Lineage (NCBI taxonomy): Eukaryota > Metazoa > Arthropoda > Insecta > Diptera > Tipulidae > Tipula > Tipula vernalis. The sequence continues at coordinate 112,609,557 of OY282559.1, forward strand.
AAACCAAACGTCTAACTCAATCCTCGAATCAACCAACCCCCAAATATTTCCCAACCGAATCCCTCACTCAATCCCAATGCAAGCTAACTCAACGTCAACTGAACTTCAACCAGACTTAGCTAAAACCAAATCTCAACACTCCACCCAACCGCCAACTCAATCCTGAAACAAACTCGAACCCTTCACTCAAATCCAACTCAACTTTAACTCAAACCCATCGAACTCTAACTTGACCTCAACTCAACCCTCATCGCAAGCCAAAACTCAATCAGAATTCAATCCCAACACAACCTTCAACTCAATCCTCAACTCAACCCCAAACTAAACGTTCAACTCAAACTCTAAATCAAAAAGGTTCGAAAACAATATGGGTAAATGAACTCAACTCAACCTAAATTCCAATACAACCTACAATCCTCCCCAAATAATTCTCCTCGTTTAGGAACTAATTCAAATCCACTCAAGCTTACTCCCAATTCAACCCTCGACACAATATCAAATAAATTCCCAACTTAATCACTGACTCCTACTCAATTCAACCCCAACTCAGCCCTAGTCCAACTCCAACTCAACCTTAAGCCTGACCTTAAATCAACCCCAAACTCCCGCTCAACTCACTTCAGAATCAAAATGGGCTTAAAAACTACAAGCGCTAAGCTCAACCCGCAAATTGAACCCAATTCAACCTACAACCTACAATTGAACCGCAAACTCAACGCCCAACTAAATCGTCCAACCAGCATATACAAAATTGCTTAAGTGCTCACTAAACCCTAATTCAACCCTCAACTCATCTCCCATTCAACACGCAAATGGAACCCAGCTTTAGCCTCAACTCAACCGTAAACTTTCATTTATAAATTTGTCAACGTGGTAATATCAGAGTGGTTTTAGGTCAAGGACAGGTACCCGATTCTCCTGGCGTAAAGCTTCCAAAAGCTTTTTAATTCTCCGCTACAGAAACAGATTGGCGAGAAAAATTCCAAACCGAACAAGCCGTTCTCGAGATACCACGAATACAGACAGACATCCAGGAAGACGGACAGTTATTTTTTTTCTTGTTCGGACTCACGGACTTTTAAAATGTCGAGAAAAGTGGTTTTGGGCCAACAAAATGTGTGGTCATCTTCGACAGGATTTCACTAACATTAGTCCTTTGGTCCGAAAACCGGGTGTTAATAATCAAGAGGTTTTAGGTCAATTCATATGGCAGATACCGATCCTCTTGACATAGAATTTCCAAAAGCCTTTCAATTCTCGGACTTAACCCTAGAAAAGAATGGTGAAAAAATTCCTTATTGGCCAAGTCGTTCATGAGATACTATGGATGCTGACATCCGGACAAACCCGAGGGCCTTTTTTTCGTTGCTTTTTCGGACTCAGAGACTTCCACTACCCACTTCCGTGGGTATTCCCCTTAAAAGTGAAAAAAAAAATCTAACCAACACGATTTTGAATCCCGCCAGAATGAAACACAAATCGCATTTCACAGACCAATAAGTGTTTTCCGACAATTTAGAAGCTTTTTGAAATATGATAGTACAAAAATTAAACGCAATATTAAACGAAATAACCTTCTTATATATTGTGTAAGCTTTCGACAAACTTTTCGAGTAAGTAAGCCAAAGTAAGTAAATAAGTAAACCAAAATGCAGCTATCGCTGAACTACTGCAATGCAGCGTGTTTTAACCTTTGTTGTACTTGTTTTATATATTCAATCTACCAACAACATCACGAATTACAACATCACTTTCCTAAAATTGAGAATTGCCTATGTGTATGACATTTACACTGAATAAACCCACAGGTCCGTTATTAAATATCCGTTATTCTTAAACTATGGTGAGGCTTGACCCAAACAGTGTCATCAGTTCATCAAATTTCAAATTTCGGTGAATTTTTTAATTTTCAATTTTGAAGGGAATGATTTGCTAAATACATAACTTAAAGAGTTTTAGAGTTCTAGCTCTTCTCCGAATCATCTGCACCGCTCCCAGGTGGTACTGAAGCATTTATAAGGAAATTAACAATGATGAAGGGTTAAATTGATTTGCCTTTTAGATTTACAAAATAAACCCTTAAGTAGTGTGCAATGAGGTACCCTCCCGGCGCAAAAATGTATACAGCAAAAATGTACAGCGTACGAACAGTTTACGAACGCTTTTTTTATAATACACTGCTACATTTACATTCTCTATACACAGTGCTGTCAATTATATCTTGCGGCTTTGTTTTAGTTTCAATTTTTTTTTGTACAAATTAAATTAAAGTTGTCGTATTGTGAAAATATAAAAACTTCTGATAATTATTGTTAGTTTTTCGTGGCATTCAAGAGCAGCACTATATCCATAATATCATATAAAAATCATTATAATGAATATTTTGAAAGGTATTTAAATAATACTCGAAGTACTTCATCTATGATTGAAACATTTTATTTCATTTCAGAAAAAGATTAATTAACAAATTTGGCACGTTGTGTCTTGTGTTGCGGCTTATTTGAAGAAAAATACAAATAAAAGATAAGATTGATTTAAAAAAATTGTTTTATTCTAATTAAATGGGGCAATTCGCACTAAACCGTTCGTCAATGTTACGCTTAAGCAGTTCGTAAACATTACGTTTAAGCGTACACATTATGAACACTTTTATACATGCTAATACATACACAAGTCTTCGCAAATTTGTTTCACTTCTCATGTGACAAAAGTACACATTACGTACTATATTCGTACTGTTTTAGTGTAACGTTTACGAACACCTTAGTATAGCAAAGTCTTCGTAAACCGTACGTTTATGATACACCTGGTATGGAGGGTAATTTGTGTTTTTTATGCGAGAATAAAATAAAGTAACTATACCTAATATTAGTTTATAGAAAGTAAATCAAAAGTAAACAAATTTTCTAAAGTTTTCGTTTCTAAGGCTGTTTCCCAAACTGATACTTATTTGTGGAACCTAACTTATTCAAATAAGTAACACCTACTCTCCACCTGCCATTAACATAGAGTTATACCATTAAAATTCGAACAGTTGCTAGTGGAGACACGGAATTGCAACGACTTGCCATATGTCATACAATCATTTGCTGCCAAGAAGGCATAACTTGATTGTATACCAAAATTTAACATTTCTTGGCTGGATTAAAAAACATGGTTACCAGTTTCGAATGGAAGTTTTCTAATTTGTAGTTAGAAAGATTTTTTACAAAAATTTGTCGTGTCACAAAAAAAAAAAAAATTTTGTTGAGATATTTTTAAATACATACTTAAAAATATGGCAGCCAAAAAAGAATCATTAAAATACATATACGTGTGACGATCTTTTTTGCAAAAATTTTTGCACAATTTCTTTAAAATATCAAAGCGCAAATGATTTCTAACCGTCAAATTTATTGTATGTTTTCCTCACCCGAAGCCATTTTTTATATTTTTGTTACAAGATATGGTAATTGCAATGGTAAAATTAATGTCAGGTGGAGTAGCCGGGTAAGCTGGCGAGGTAACTTATTTTCTGTCCTTTTCTAGCAATAAAATCTAAATTGAATATGTCAACATTGTCAAACATTTTATTTGTTTTTATTTTAAAGTTGTGAATAACACTTTAATAAAAGTAAAAACTATTGTAATTATTTAAAAATAATAAAAGGAAACAATATAATACGCGATGTAAAGTATTTTTTGTTAAACTAATGTCTGAATACATATTTTAAAATAAATAATTGTTTGAATACCAAACAAATATTTTGTTAATTTCTGTTGTTTTGACGTCGCTGTCAAAATAAGTAACACAAATCAATTGGAACGGTTTTAATTACTTATTTAAGATGGCCGCAAATAAGTCAATAAGTTCGAAATAAGTATCGGTTTGGGAAACAGCCTAAATATTTTTTTATTACGAAAATAGACTGTGCAAAGTTAAAGGAAAGAAACCCCTTTAGAGAAACGGGTGGAGGTGCAACGATAATCGCTCTTTTTCACTCCAACAACATCTACACACTCCGTTCAATGGGGTTTGCTCCCATTAATATTCATTAATGATACAATTAAATTTCTTTTTCACCAAAAAATGTATCGAACACATAAACAAAAAGTTTAAGAATTCCTGATCTAAGTAATAAAGCATAACCAAAAATCCAAGACAGCGATTATGAACTATGGGTCATAATAAAAATAAATCACATAATAAAAACCAAATAACGCTAAGATAAGCGAGGAGGAGATTACGATTCCAAATTACTTATTGCAATAGAATTTTAGACAATATTGAGGCGGATATTGTTAAACAAATAGAAAAAATAATTCGGAGGTTTTTCCAAAAAATCCGCTAGTATAAATAAATTAAATTATAAATAACAAAAACCCAGAAAAACATAATAATTGTTGAAATATTACATACTAAACATAGTAAAACTCTATTTATAAAGTCTCCCGATATTAACAAATAAATTCAGTCACTTTTGGTACTTCATGTCAAAATGAGTTTTAAATTAATTTTGATTGTTGTGCTCTCGCTAGCCTGCATTAATTATACAAAAGCCGGATTTCATATTGGGCAGTATTATTTTAGCCATCCAACTCTAGTAAGTAACTATGTTTTTTTTCTATAAATCTTTTAACTAAAATAATATTCATTTGGTTACCGTTATATAGAGTGATTGGTTTGAAGCTAACCGTTACTGCACCTTTCATGGGATGTATTTAGTTGACATTCCACATTATGACGAATATCAAAGCATACTTAACGCCATTAAACAAGCTAAACAGAATACAACTTTTGGCGATATCTGGACGAGTGGTAGTCGCTTATGGAATCAACCTAGCCATTATTGGTCAACAACTGGACAGCAAATGTTATTCAGTGATTTTCCGCCAGGTGAACCAACTAATGGCGCTGAACAGTGTATAATATTGTGGGCTGGGGCTAATTATAAATTTGGTGATAACTTGTGTACAAACAAGAAGACATTTGTGTGTCGTCAAAATAGAATTCCACCGACTATGTTTGTTGATGTTTGTACTGCATGAGTCGTTGACAGATTACCTTTTATGTTCACTGTGCTGGAGAAATCAGAATGAATGTAAATTACATATATGTATGTATATGTAAGTTTAAGTGAAATGTTTATTTAATATTCATATTATGTACAATAAATGAGCTGAAGATGAATTGCAATTTTTTGTTTTTGTTTTATTTCGCGGTTTTTCTTTTAGTGCTTTTTTTAAGCATCGGTATTTTGAAAATCATCCTACCCAGGCCCAAATTGCCATCATATTGCGTCAAGAAACCTTGGGAGGAGAAGGGCCTAACTTACTCTTGAAGAAATTACGTTTACCTACCCGAATTAAGTCCATAATACCACAACCCTGCTATAAGCCTGCTCGAAATTTCCACACTTGAATTACGTTTTTTCGGTTTTACACGAAGAAAAAAATGCGGCACCAATTGCAAATACCGCATGTGCATGGCGAAGTTGGGAGGTTTCTTGTACTTTTTATAGATAGTTTTTCAACATAAATATTTTTTTTTTAATATTAATGACTATTAATAATTAATATTAATAACTATTAATAATTAGTATTAATAACTTTTAAATAAAACTCACAAGAAAAAATCCACGTTTTAGGTCTTTTAACAAATCTGAAAACCTCAATAATTCACTTCCTCTCTGCTCTCTCTCATTACCGACTTATTTAGCGCATCACACAAATTTAACTGTCAAGTTTCTAGATTATTTTTCAATTTCCCGTAATAATTTCTTTTTTTTTTTTTCTAACCGACTTAAATTTAAGATTTTTTGTTTTTGATATTTTTTCCACTTAAATTACCGACGAATTTAAAGTACTTTTCATACCAGGCGCCTCGGCTTTGAGCTTCGTTAATAAAAAAATTTTATTTCGTCTTTTAACTATGTAAATTAGTTTCATTTGATTGATACCGTTTAATTTTATAGTAATAAATTCAATTTGTTGAAAAAAAAATTTATTTTTAAGTGATAATTTAAAAAAACAAAATATATTACAATGAAGTTATCTACAAAGCCAAGGCAATGCGTTCCACACCCGACTGCGAGATTTTAAAGTAAGTACAAAGCGAAGTGCTTTCTCAACATAACCTACAAATAAAATTTTTTGCACAAATATTTCATACTTAACAAAAAATCTAGCTCATATGTACGTTACAAATTTAGAATATCTCAGTTCTTGCTATAATTCACGTGTAAAATAGACTTAAATAAAATATTTGATAGCAACCGAATGTTCAAAGCCAACGCCACCGGTATGAAAGGGTCTCAGCTTCGCATTTGTGGTAATTAAATATTTCGAGGCGAGGCGCCTGGTATTAAAAGTACTTAATGATCAAGAGAATGTGGAACCTGTCGTCAGGGAGAAACCATCAAGACCACCGGAGCAAGGCCGTAAGCGAGCTCATGACAAGAAAGCAAAACAGACCATGCATAAGGACTTATACTGATTTTACACCGTAGATAGTATATTAGCAAAATAGTATAATCCTATTTTGCTATCCGGTGTAAATCCGATGTTTTGATAGTATAATAGCAAAAATAAAATATAATATTTTAATTTGACAGCTATCAAATTTTAACACCTATTATATTTTATTTTATTTTATTTTAGAAGGAAAATTTGTGAAAGTGTATTGTTCATAAATTAGTCTAGAAATATTTATGTGTATTCGGAAATTATAATTTTTCATTATTTTGTTTTAATTTTCTATTTTTTCTGAATATTTTATGCGGTGTAAAACCGAGTATAGCAGATAGTAAAATAGTATTATACTATTTTGCTATTATACTATCTACGGTGTAAAGCCAGTATTAGGTCCATCTAGCACTTAAGTTCTTTTCATACCAGGCGCCTCGCCTCGAAATATTTACTTACCACAAATGCGAAGCTGAGACCCTTTCATACCGATGGCGTTGGCTTTGAACATTCGGTTGCTATAAAATATTTTATTTAGATCTATTTTACACGTGAATTATAGCAAGAACTGAGATATTCTGAATTTGTAACGTACATATGAGCTAGATTTTTTGGTAAGTATGAAATATTTGTGCATAAAATGTGATTTGTAGGTTATGTTGAGAAAGCACTTCGCTTTGTACTACATACTTTAAAATGTCGCAGTCAAGTGTGGAACGCATTGCCTTGGCTTTGTAGATAAATTCATTACAATATATTTTGTTTTTTTTAAATTATCACTTAAAAATAAATTATTTTTCAACAAATTGAATTTATTACTATAAAATTAAACGGTATCAATCGAATAAAACTAATTTACATAATTAAAAAAACGAAATAAAAAGTTTTTATTTACGAAGCTCAAAGCCGAGGCGCCTGGTATGAAAAGTACTTTAATAATATTGCTGGATCAATAAACCAATAACCCATCAATAATCAATATTTTATTATAATACATTTACATTAATTTAAAATTAAGTAATTACGTTTTTCTTCGATTAGTTCTAAAAATAATTCGTCTTGCCTTGTTGAGGTCTGTCTGTAGTGGCTTTCTTCGAATGAATCGTTTTGATTTTGATTTCAGAATGTACCGTCTTGAATGTCGCGATCGTCGTGGTCTACACACAAATTATGATGAGCACAAGTACTTTTAATTCCAACAATATTATTAATTTCTTCTTAATATTCCCGAACTCTCGAAGACGGCGAAAGTGTGTTTTTACTAAGCCAACGACGTAGAATGTCACTTATAAATTGCTTCTTGCGGTTACTCATTCCTTGATTAATTTTGAAGGGTGGGACTAACCAAGCTTAAGTTTTTGGATACGCAAGATCTCATCTGTAATATATGTTTTTGTTGCTTTAAAGACGGCCACTTGACAAGTTTTCCGGATTCATTTGCCATAAATAAGGCAAGCGTGGTGTCGGCTGAATCCAAATCGATCACCTATTTTGCGAAATATTTCATTGTTTAACGAATACCACAAAAACATGTATATATACAGGTTTTTGGATTCACATTAACAAAAACTCTGTTGTCAGAATTATATGTTTCGGTATATTTATCTCTAATTAATTAATACTTTGGCGTTTTTTATGTAAATTAAATATAAAGCTTTGTTTACTTACCGGCGATTAATTAAATTATTATCCTGGATAATCTGGGCTTCTTCTGAAATCCGATGGTAGTTATACATCAGGTCGCAAAGAGTCGCTCGAAACCCTGCTTCAAGTGCACTTTCCGGGCTGCACTGTTTGCGACACTAATACAATCACTAACTCCATATCTGGTACACACATGGGTGTAAATATGGGTTGGGTTAATAGTTTATCCGGTAAGCTTTTTACTCCGGATAAAGTCAAATGGGCCATTAACTCTTTTCAGCCTTTCAAGGCTCCAGGAGGGGATGGAATCTTCCCAGCCCTCCTTCAAAGGGGCCTGGACTTGATTACCCCTGCTCTGGTGGCCTTGTTTAGAACTAGCTTCAATTGGGGTCACATACCACAGGCTTGGAGTCAAGTAAACGTGGTTTTTATCCCAAAGCCTGGCAATCGGCCATGTGAACTTCCTAAGTCCTTTCGACCTATCAGTCTTACATCGTTTATTCTTAAAACCATGGAACGACTTATAGATCTTCATATCAGAGACTGGTTAACGGCAACCAGACCTCTAAATCCAAATCAATTCGCCTATAGGAAAGGCAAATCCACAGAGGGTGCGCTGCATCTACTTGTCACCAAGATTGAAGCAGCCTATCGCTCGAAAGAAATTGCTCTGTGTGCATTTCTGGATATTGAGGGAGCTTTTGACAATACTGGATACGACTCAATTGCTAGGGCAATCAAGCGTAGAGGTATTGACGATCCGACTAACCACTGGATTAGATCCATGTTGGTTAGTAGGAAGATTACATCTAAATTAGGTAATGAGTCGGTCACGATTACGGCAGAAAGAGGGTGTCCGCAGGGCGGTGTCCTGTCCCCTTTGCTGTGGTCACTCGTGATCGACGAGTTGCTTGATAATTTACATCTACTTGGGTATGATGCCATTGGTTATGCGGACGATTTGGTTATCATAGTCTCTGGAGGGCATGAACGTACGATGTCCGCCAGCATGCAACAGGCTTTGCTTGTTATTTCGAATTGGTGCACTGGGGAGGGCCTTTCGATTAACCCTAGCAAAACAGTCCTGGTGCCCTTCACCAAAAGACGTAATTTGAACCTTGGTTCAATTAGTCTTAATAATATAAATATCGGATACTCCAATGAAGTCAAATATCTGGGTGTTGTCCTAGATAAGAAACTAACTTGGAACTCTCATATTACTTCAACTACCGAACGCGCGGCCAGGGCCATGTGGGCCTGCCGGCGTATGTTCGGCAGGACCTGGGGCCTGAACTCAAAAATGATTTACTGGATGTACATCATGATAGTGAGGCCAATTGTATCATATGGGGCAATAGTTTGGTGGCCTAAGGTACAGCAAAAAGTTATTATGAACAAGCTGACCTCATTACAGAGACTAGCATGTCTCGGAATTACAGGTGCTATGCGCACCTGCCCTACGGCGGCAATGGAAGCTCTCATCGGGCTCACTCCACTTCATATCCACGTCAAAAAATCAGCTGCTACCTGTGCAGCTAGATTGAAGCTCGAGTATCAATACAGTCATGATGACCATATGGGTCACCTGGACATTTTGAATGAACTTCCAGACCTGAATATGTTCTTTAGTGTCCCGGACGTTATGCCGAAAGAACTCTGCTTTGGCAGGAATTTCGTGGTAACAATCCCCGATAGAACAGACTGGGATACTGGGTTACCGCAGATGGAACCTAACAGCCTAGTCTGGTACACTGATGGATCAAAAATGGATAGTGGAGTCGGCATTGGTGTCTTTGGACCCAATCACAAAATATCGAAATCACTGGGTACTTACCCCAGTGTTTTTCTAGCCGAAATTCACGCCATCGAAATCTGCGCCTCTATTATTATGACCAAAGGTCTTAAAGGCGCATCCATCCACATTTTGTCTGACAGCCAAGCAGCACTGAAAGCATTGGCTTCTAACTGCTTGGTTTCCAAGTCGGTTCAAAGTTGTTATAAACTGCTACAATCTCTCTCTTGTCAAAACAAAGTAAGGTTGTGGTGGGTGCCTGGTCACATGGGCATCACTGGTAATGAGATAGCCGACGAACTTGCACGGGCAGGCTCGTCGACTACACTCATTGGCCCTGAGCCTTTTTGTGGTATCCCGTGGGCTTCTGCAACCTACACAATCAGTAAATGGGAAAAAATACAGTGCTTGACTTATTGGAACTGTATTCCCGGCCTTAGACAAGCCAAATCTTTGATCAGACCATTTCACCACAAAAATTTGGCGATCAATTTCAGCAAAGGAAATATTAGGAAACTTGTGAGTTTTCTCTCAGGTCACTGTAACCTGAGATATCATTTGAACAAAATGAACCTGTCCACGGAGACGGAGTGCCGACTCTGTTTGGAAGAGACAGAAACCGCAGAACACATACTATGTGAGTGTGTTGCTCTGTGCACACGGAGGTGGATTCATTTTGAAGAGAGGTATCTGACCCCGGAGAAATGTAAATTGGCCTCTATAAACAGCATTCTCGCCTTTATTAGAGAGGTGGAGAAGCTCCTGGAGTAACAGTACCCAATAGCACAAAAGATCTTTTAGGTCGTAGTGCTAGCCGCTTTTGGGCAGGGACGAAAAAAAAAAAAAAAAAAAAAAAAAAAAAAAAAAATCCTGGATAATCTAAAGGGCGTCGAAATTGCTCGTTAATTAAAATGCCAGACATAATGTTTCTTATTATATTTCTGTCACACATGACATGATGTCAGTCATTTATAAAAGCTTTTCTGTCATGGCCCTATACACCCTTACAGTCAATCTTCGTTTCGAATCGTTTAGTTAGTTTAGCAAAGACATGAACCATAATAGCTTATAAATACTTGCGGTAGTCGTTTGGAAAGCCAAAAATATTGCTTATGCTTCAAATACATTAAGTGGGAGGAGGAAAAGCATTGCCATATGACATGAACAATGAACTAGGATTAAAATATGAATGAACTCCTACATCCAACCTCAAAATAACCAAATCGGACGACCCATTAATTTAGCGGGCGTAACAAAGCGTTAAATTTCAATTGCTTGTAGGGGAACAATTTTCGATAATTCGGAGTAAGTTGGTTTTCGGAATTAATTTTTAAAGTCGATAAGGTAGAGCATTTAAACTGTCAAAATTGAAGTAAAGTGTCAAACAACACGAATGGAGAACGTGTGAAATTCGCGTTGTTTGTAGAATAGAAAAATATCTATAAAAAGAATAACTAACAATTTTTTATTTGAATTTCACGAAAATATCAGCATTATAATATAATGCCGTCATTAGATGTGGAACCAACGCCACATGTGCAACAGCAAGAAGAGATTTCAAATGATGAAGCACCAACATTGTCGGGGCCCATCATTGGAATTATTTACCCTCCTCCGGAGGTTAGAAGTATCCTTTTTTATTTACATTATATTGTTATAATTTCAGCTAATAGTCTAGTAATTTTTCTTAACAAAGCAATTAAAAAGATATTGTGGATAAAACCGCAAGTTTCGTTGCTCGAAATGGACCCGAATTTGAGGCAAGAATTCGACAAAACGAGCTTGGTAACCCTAAGTTTAATTTCTTGAATACTGGCGATCCGTACCATTCATACTATCAACATAAAGTTAAAGATATTCGAGAAGGTAGATCAGATGCAAGTGGTTTACCTTCGAGTATTCAAAAAATGTCTGTAACCCCAGCTGCACAACTAAAACAACAGGAATTATTGAAACAAGTTGCTGAGCAGCAATTTATTCCAAAAGAGCCACCACCAGAATTCGAATTCGTTGCAGATCCACCTTCAATTTCTGCACTAGATTTAGACATTGTAAAATTAACAGCACAATTTGTCGCCCGTAATGGTCGTCAATTTTTAACGAATTTGATGAATCGTGAACAGCGGAACTATCAGTTTGATTTCTTAAGACCCCAACATTCTTTATTTCAATATTTTACGAAACTACTAGAACAGTATACAAAAATATTGATTCCACCGAAGGATTTGATGAGCAAATTGACAGCTGAGTCGCAACCGGACCGCACCAGCATTAATTTGGTTTTGGAGCAAGTGAAATACAGAGCTAATTGGTTGAAGCATCAGGAAGCTTTAAGGCGACGAGAAGAAGAAAAGCTGGAACGAGAGAGAAGTAAGGAAACAAAATTTCTCGCTTTATTATTAATATTGGTTTTATTTTTTCTAGTTGCGTATGCCCAAATTGATTGGCATGATTTTGTGGTTGTTGAAACTGTTGACTATCAGCCATATGAAACGGGTAATTTTCCCCCTCCTACAACTCCGGATGAAGTAGGTGCGCGTATTTTAATGGAAGAACGGAATCAAGAGGAAGATGGTGACGTTGAAATGCAAATAGAATCCGATGATGGTTCTGATAATGACCAAGATCATCCAAGTGGAATGAAACTTTCGGTTATGGAAAATCGTACTGGATTTATTCAGCATCGTAGAGATAACAATCAAATTCAAGATATGGATGAAGCGTCAAGTGATGAGGATATTCGTCCACCAGGATCATCGTCTACATCCCAACCTCCGGTTGCACCATTGTTACCACCAACTCACGATAAGGTTGTAGTTAAAAAATACGATCCTAAACAAACGCACAAAGTTACGAAGCCACCACTTACCGATGAGTTCTTGATTTCACCGATTACTGGGGAACGTATACCAGCATCTAAGGTTGCTGAACATATGAGAATCGGATTGTTAGATCCTCGTTGGGTCGAACAGCGCGATAAGCATACAACCGAAAAGATGACTCAAGAAAATGTTTATGCTGCCGGATCCGCCATTGAAGCCAGTTTGAAACAATTGGCTGAACGCCGTACTGATATTTTCGGTGTTGGAGACGAAGAAACAGTTATTGGTAAAAAATTAGGTGAAGAGGAGACTAAGAAAGACGAAAGAGTCACTTGGGATGGTCATACATCAAGTGTTGAAGCGGCTACACGTGCTGCTAGAGCCAATATCACGCTTGAAGATCAAATTCATCAAATCCATAAGGTTAAAGGACTGCTTCCAGATGAGGAAAAAGAAAAAATTGGTCCAAAACCGGTTCAACAAAATGCCCTATCAAAAGCACCAATCGGCATGACACAAAGTCAACAAGCTGCACTAAATGCCCAAACTCAAGCCGCTTCCATAATTGTTCCACCGAAACCTGCAGCAGTTCAACATCAACCACCACCAATGCCACCACCGGTTTCAGTAATGATGATGCCAATGCGCCCACCACCCATGATGCCGCCACCATTTCCAGTTGGGTTCATGCCGCCAATGCCACAACCCGGGGCATCTCTTGCTCCAGCGCCACCAGTTATGGATCCATCGATGATGGCACCTCCACCACAACAAGCACCTCCGCCTCAAGTAAATCTTGATGATGAACCACCAAATAAGAAAACTCGAACCGAAGATCATCTTATTTCTGAAACTCAATTTATGGCTGTACACAAAGGACCAGTTACTATTCAGGTTCAAGTGCCTAATATGAGTGAGAAAACTGAATGGCGTCTCAATGGTCAAGTGGTTGCAATTACTTTGAGTCTAGCCGATCAAATTTCGGTTCTAAAATCAAAGGTGCAAGATGAAACTGGAATGCCACCGGCGAAACAAAAAATTTCATTCGACGGGATGTTTTTCAAGGATAATAATACCATGGCCTATTATAATCTCTTGAGTGGTGCCACCGTTCATCTCCAAATTAAGGAGCGTGGTGGACGCAAAAAATAAAACAATTATTGTGCGTTATTTTTATTTTTAAATAAATGGTTTTTTTTTCTTTATTTGTAGTAAAAAAAAGCTTTTATCTTTCTTTATTTTTTTGTTAATTGCACTTAAGGTCAAAATCAATAAGCTTAAAAAGAAGACAATTGAAAAAATCACAGTCTCGTAAGTAGTAAAGTAATCCCGCGTAAATCTGTCCGTAAGTATATTTGTGCTTGGCAAAAAAATGGAATTTATGGAATGGAGTAGAAAAATTGTAATGCTTATCGATAGCTTTATTCGTGTTTTGCGTTTAACATGTACGATGCCATTTCTCTGTACCGTAACAGCATCTGATCGTAAACGTCTTGGCTGTCTTTACTAGGATCACATACTCGTTGTATAGTGTTAGGTAAAATATTACGAATGTATTCATCGTACTTTTGCGGAGGACCTTCCATATGTTGTGAGTGCAAGTAAAGTCCATACTTAGCTCTATATGCAGCACCTAGTGTTGCAGCTTCCGTTGTTTTCTGAATATAAACGGGTGCATTAAAGACATCCGACATCACTTGTAATATCGCCCGATTTGCAGATGCACCCCCAGTCGCTAAGATACGAGTATCTTCTCCGAAACTAAAGCCCATGTCACAAGCCACTGCTTTCTTGTGTAACATTTGTCCTTCAATTAATGCACGAATTTCGGCTTGAGGTGAACCATATTTGATTACACCTTTTCCAAGCTCAGGAATGCTTGCGGTGCTAGTTTTATTCCACCTTAAACTTCCTTTTACGTCAGGCATTATCTCTTGCGAGTAAAAATGAAGAGCTGAAAATACATTTTGTGAATGGCTGATCTAAAATGAATTTATTAAGTACTTACCAATATTTCCAAAATTCCCTCTTGGTGTAGAATTTAATAATTCACTAAAATTGACCCAACTATCGTTAGCCTCTGACCTTTTAAAAGTATCGCGAACTAACGATCCATTCCGGAAACATAATAACCCCATATAATGATCCGGATACGTAGGATGAACTAAAATATGACCTTCCTGTAGTTTCGGTGGCTTTGTAAGCTCCATCATAACAGTGTCACTTGTACCTAGCGATATAGCCAACCAATTATCGCCTATCACCATTCCTGACAGAGCCGAAGGGTTATCTCCCGTACAAGGAATTATTTTACATTCTGTGTCAAAACCATAACGCTGAACGAAAAAATTACCAATGTTTCCCACAGTGGAATTAGGTGAAACGGGATCTCCTAATTTTATGTCTAAATCCGGTGCACATGCATTTAAACATTCGTCCGACCATTTTTTTGTATGTATATTTAGTAAATTCATTCCAGAACCATCGGCATAATCAATCGGTGCTATATCTTCCAAAAATAATGAAGCTAAAAAACTACTGACCAATGATATCCTTTCAGTATTTCGATAACTATCCGGTCTTGATTGGAAAACTTTTCGTATTTGGGGCCCAGTAAATCTTTCATAACATTTTGAACCAGTCAATTCAACCATACGATCACGCCCACCAACACCTTCTTCCATTTCAATACACTGTTTGGAAGTAGTACCATCCATCCAAATTGGTGTTCTCGTAACGGTAAATGCAGAATCATCTATTTGAGTATGTAAAAATTTATCCGAATCCAAATTTTTTAATGTATTAACACCATGCTTCGACCAATAGAGTGAACCGTGCTGTTGTGCTGAACCACTAACGGCCGCTATTTTACTAAAGTCAGCCCCTTGAACTACCAGCCGATCTAGAACCATGTCCAATGCTTTTACCCACATCACTGGTTGAACATAGAACCTAATTTTGAATAGGTTAGTTTTTAGTATATCTTTTAAAATTTGTATTCACTAGTGAAGACTTACTCTTGTTTACCAGCTGCACTATTTGCTCCACCTGTGGTGCGAAATTCTGGTAGGTCAGAGTCAAATTTAACTTCGGCCGACACCAACATTTTTAGTTTTGCATCTAAAACAATTGCTTTTAACTGAAATGAGAAATGTAAAAATGTTTAGTTCACAATCCATTTTTTTTTTTGTTTGAGTAAGCATAAAATAGTGAATCATAAATTCATATCGCATTCAGGACTGCACAGACTGTTCGTGTGAATCAATTCCAAAATACAAAAATTAACAGCGAAATAGTATTTCAAAGATCATTTCATTACACTAACGGATTCTTCGGGCGACTAATATTACGATTAATATTACGAATTAGTGAGAATGAATCACAGAATGTAGTTTGAAATTATATCCATCTATAGAGATTAATGATTTTAATGTAATTGTGGGCGCGAATACGCCTCGCTAAATTTGGAGCTACAATTCAAATAGATCAATATGAAAACTACGTTATTAGTAAAACGGGACAATATTTTAAAATATTAAGAAAAGAAGTTTACCAATGTTACATAAAAATCAATTTGCACCGTAGTACAATAACGTAAATTAAAATTGGTTTGCGTCAACTGTTATCTTACAAAAAGTGTTTAATTTATTCACTAACAAGTAACAAAGAGGTTTATTATCTACGCTACGTTGAAAATAAGTTACATTTGGTGGCCAGATATTACACGTTACTCATTAATGCTTGAATTTTCGAAGATTATTCGGAACATTGCAAATTATTGAAGCATCTTAACACTAATATGAATTCTTCCGCATTTCTGTTGAAAAATGGTCCGTTCTTTGCTGAACTCATTTTAAACAAGCGTATCTCATCAACTACTAAAGATGTCTGTTGTGCTACCAATTTAAAAAAAGCCTGCTCGTTTGGATAAGCCCGTGCGATTTAAATGGAAAAGTCTTACTATTTTTTGATCACAGTAGTATCTACAACGCTATTTTGACATTTTAACAGTAAAGCATTTCACGGATGTAGGCCATTAGCCCAGCAATTCAACCAGCAGCGGTACTTCAGATCACCGCTCCCTCCGCAAAATTTGTGCATCGACCTCGGAGGATATTGTAAACCTGTTTTCTATTTTGGTGAAGTGGTCGAAAAATGCTTAGAAGAAAAACGACGTTTATTTTATATTGGCAACATTTTTTAATAATTTCGAATTGAAGTGCTGCGGGTGAGGTAGGATATCACATTGAAGCGCCTCCAAAATTTCCTTGACGACTTTTGCAACATATGGCCGAGCGTCGTCGTGCTGAAAGATCACTTTGTCATGTCTTTTGGAATATTTTGGGCTTTTGAGCTTAAATGTTCGGCTTATTTACATCAATTGTTGTTGATAATGTTCTCCAGTGATGGTTTCGTTAGGCTGGAGCAGCTCATAGTAGATCACTCCGAACTGATGCACTTCACCAGCGCTTCAAACTTTACTGCTCTCCCTTCGCGTTCTTTGTCACTGGTGTCAAATTCGCCACTTTTGAAACGCTGGAACCAGTACTCACATGTTTTTATTCATGTATAATGTTCACCATATGCTTCTCCGTAAATTGTGTTTTGTTGGCACAAAGGTTGACATGGTTAGAGCACAAAAAAATATGATCTTTACACTTCAGCGAAATGAGACATACTGATTTTTAGAGGGAGATGATGACGCTTTAACATGAATATAGCTACAAGATGGCCGGTGCGATTTAATACTAGCTACGCCATCTTTTGAAAATCCCTCAAAACTTATTTGTACACCCAATATAAAAAATAAACACCACAACAACATTAAATGTATATTGGCATTGGCACACATACATAAGTGGATGATATTTTGTTATTATTGAAAGGATCCGGGAGACAACTCGATCAAAACAATAAATTTCTTGTCAGAATTGTTGTTTTTAAATTGTGTTTTATGGGTATCACTCGCTGTTTATTCCATAAATGGCAGCACTAGTTAGTTTTATGGTTTGTTCAAGTACACACAATTTTTTTATTATTATTCGAGCTATCGAAGAGAGCTAAGAACATGTGTTTTTTTCATTACTTTGTGATTAACAATAAATACTTTTGTTCATTAAACATCCGAAGTTATTAAGTCATTTACCCATAATTCCACATATAATCGACAGGTTATGGACCCAGAAACGTGTTTTGGGTAATATTTTCGGAAATAAAAGTGAAAATAAGACAAATTTTGTGAGGTTATATCCAGCCGTGTGCGAAGTGAAAATTGTAACCGTCGACCAAAATTGTTAAGAAGATGGATACAGAATTGTCCAGAGTAAGCAAATTACAAGGAATTGAAAACTGGAATTTATGGAAATTCCAGATTCAGATAATTTTGAAGTCAATTGAAGCATGGGACATAGTAAATGGTACAAACAAACAACCTGCACCCGTGGCAACAGATGCGACGGCTGATGAGAAAAAGGAAAATGCCGAAGCGATACGTAAATGGAATAAAACCGACGGGATGGCGCAAAAGATAATCGTTACCACAATATCTAAATAAACGATGATGCATATTTTGACCTCGGGGGATTCTGAGGCAATGTGGAAAAAGCTAACCAATATATATGAACAAAAATCAGAATCTACAATCCACATTTTACAGCAAAAGTGGTTTACATTGGCTAAAGATCTTTCACATGATATTGCAGCACATATCTCAAAAATTGAAGATATATCTAATAGACTACAAGCAATGGGAGAGAAAATTGAAGATAAGGGAGTAATGACCAAAATTCTCCTAACTTTGCCACCAAATTTTGACCATTTTATCAGTGCCTGGGAATCAACGGCTACCACCGATAGAACGTTAGCTAACCTAACCTCGAGATTAATAATTGAAGAGATGAGACAAAGTCAAAGAGAAGTAGAAGTTAATGCACTTGCTTCTAATGTAAGAGTAAGCAGTAAGAATCATTTTTCCAAGAATAATATTGGTAACAAAAATACTCAGTATGTTAAGAATAAAAACGATGACCAAAAAAATACAAAAAGAAAACCTGGAAAATGTAATTTTTGTCATAAACCTGGACATTGGGCAGCAGAATGTTGGGACAATCCAAAAAGTAAACAATATAAATTTAAAAATTCCAAAGTTTCAAGAGAAGAGAGAGGTGAAGCTCTTATAAGCGAAGCATTTGCCTCAGTACAAAAGACAGCGAAAACTACAGTCGAGGCCTGGTATATGGACACTGGAGCGAGCGATCACATGACTCATAAACTAGGGAAGTTCATAAACTACACACCAATGAAAGATGACATCAAAATAAAAATTGGAGGCGGAGAAACCATTTCAGGCAAAGGTAGAGGTAGCATAAACATTTCAGCATTTAATGGAGAAAAATGGACAGAATGTCATCTTTCAAATGTACTCTACGTGCCTAAGCTGAAATACAATCTCTTTTCTGGCGGTGTGGCCTTGGATAGAAATTTAACTCTAGAAGCTGATAAAAGAATCTGTAAATTCAATAAAGAAGGCAAAACCATAGCTGTAGGTGAGAGACAAAACAAATTATTTGAAATGAAAATTAAGGTAATGCCAATCGAAAATGGCAAAGAAAGTGCTGATGAATATGAAGCATGTATTGCTGAGAAAAGTTCCTTTCAAGAATGGCATCAAAAATTAGCTCATCAAAACTACACTCAAGTTAAAAAAAATTTTGAAAAATTATGACATTAATCCAAGAGGAGGTGACAAAATAGTCTGTGAGCCTTGTTCATTGAGTAAAATCCATCGACTACCTTTTCCTCAGCAAAGCAGTACAAAAACTAGTCGTATTGGCCAAATAATCCACCCAGATGTGTGTGGACCACTACCAGAAAAGTCATTCACAGGTGCAAAGTATTTTCTTCAATTAAAGGATGATTACTCACATTACAGAACCGTATATTTCTTGGGTGCAAAATCAGACGTACTGGAGTGTCTAAAAGACTTTATAAAGAAAACAGAAAAACATTGCCCCAGAGGAATAGAAATTTTTAGATCTGACAATGGCCTGGAATTTGTCAATCAAGAAGTCACAAAATTGATGAAAGAATATGGAATTTCTCACCAAAATTCAGTAGTCTATTGCCCTGAGCAAAATGGCAAAATAGAACATGAAAACAGAACTGTTGTAGAAGCTGCTCGTACAATGCTACATGCTGCAAAATTTGAACTTAAATTCTGGGCAGAAGCAGTAAACACTGCCGTTTTTATTTTGAACCGCACAGGAACCAGTAGCATTAAGAATAAATCACCATATGAAATTTGGTACAACAAGCGACCAGATATTCAGGAACTCCATATATTTGGAGACAAAGTTTACGTGAAATTGCCTGAAAATAAAGTAAAGAAGCTAGACCTCAAAGGGGAAATAGGTTACTTTGTAGGCTACGGCGATACTGTAACAGGTAACAGAGTTTGGATTCCAAAGGAAAATGATATTTTTTTCAGAAAACATATTATCTATATAGGAAAATTAATGGAATCTACTAAAGAAAATCAAAATGAAGCACTATTGTATCTCCCTGAAGAAGAAAATATACAATTCAAAAATAGTCAGGCTGAAAGAAAAGATGACGAGTAAATTGAAGAAAATTTAGAAAATCTTGAGTTACCTAACCAATTATCTGATTCAGAAACAACTAAGAGATCGATCCAAACTAAATAAACCAAAGAAATTAGAAGACTACGAAGTAGAGTTAGATAATGTCTGTGATTATTGCATTGTAAACCCAAAAGAACCGCTGACTTTTCAACAAGCAGTAAATGGTACGAATGCACAAGAGTGGAAACAAGTTATGGAGGAGGAAATGAATTCCTTAAAAACCAGCAAAGTGTGGGAGCTCGTTGAAATACCAAAGAATTCGACCATAGTTGAAAATAAGTGGGTTTATAAGTGGGTTTATAAATTAAAAACTGATACGAATGAAAATATACAAAAATTTAGGGCCAGATTAGTAGCCAAAGGCTTCTCTCAGCGTGAAGGAATAGACTTCAACGAAACCTTTAGCCCTGTAGTAAGGTTCGACTCCATCCGAATATTATTAACAGTGATCGTTCAAGAAAATTTAGTACTCAAACAGTTTGACGTAAAGACTGCCTTTTTAAATGGTGATATAGAGGAGGTTATATACATGAAGCAGCCAATAGGATTCAACGATGTTACAACAAGAGTATGTAAGCTACTAAAAAGTTTATATGGTTTACGTCAATCGTCTAGATGTTGGAACCAAAGAATACAAGTTTTTCTAACAGACTATGGACTCAAACAATCAAAGGCTGATCCTTGTATATACATGTTAATCAAAAATAATCTGATAATACTCCTAGTGAGCATCTATATAGATGATGGACTAGTAGCTGGAATCGACGAAGAGACTGTGAATGATTTGTTGTGTGCACTTCAGAAAGAATTTGATATCACTTCTGGCGATGCTGATACTTACCTTGGTTTACAGATTGAAAGACAAAACGATGGCTCTATTCTCTTACGTCAAAATGCCTACACAAGAAAAATTCTCAAAAAATTGAATTTAGAGCAAGCAAATGCTCTTGCAATACCAGCCGATCCACATCAACAGTTGAATGTAAATGATAATGAGAAGACTGAGTGAACAACTGCTCCCTATAGAGAAGCTGTGGGCAGCTTGTTATATTTATCAAAAGGTACGAGACCAGATATATCCTTTTCGGTCAGTATGGTTAGACGATATATGGAAAAACCAACGAAATTGCATTGGAATGCAGTCAAGAGAATAATGAAGTATCTAAAAGGAACTGTTGATTATGGTTTGCACTTTAAGAAGCAGAAAACATTATCCTTATGTAGCTACAGTGATGCAGATTTTGCAGGAGATATTGAAACACGCAAATCAACTACAGGATTTATAGTTATTTTGAATGGATGTGTTGTTAGCTGGTGTTCTCAAAGACAGTCTACAGTCGCCACCTCTACCACTTATTCGGAATACATTGCAGCCTTTCAAACAGTCAAGGAAATAGTTTGGCTCTTAAAGTTAATCGGAGAAATCTATCCTCATCAAAATATAGCTACAACTCTCTATATTGACAATCAAAGTACGCTTGAATTGATTAAAAATCCTGTTCTTCACAAACGAAGTAAACATATTGACGTACAATATCACATCCGAGAACAGTATGACAAGAAAGTTTTTCAACTCAAATACATCAACACCAAGGAACAGCCAGCAGATATCCTCACCAAACCCTTGGAAAGAAGAATCTTCGAATTTCATCGCAACAGAATATGCTACAAACTTGAAGAGGATTCATAACTTTTGCATACTGTATTTTTTTTTGTAAAAAATTGTTTGTTCGATTTTGTATAATTTTGATATTCCATAAAACAGTGGGAGTGTCAGAATTGTTGTTTTTAAATTGTGTTTTATGGATATCACTCGCTGTTTATTCCCTAGACGGCAGCACTAGTTAGTTTTATGGTTTGTTCAAGTACACACAATTTTTTTATTATTATTCGAGCTATCGAAGAGAGCTAAGGACATGTGTGTTTTTCATTACTTTGTGATTAACAATAAATACTTTTGTTCATTAAACATCCGAAGTTATTAAATTATTTACCCATAATTCCACATATAATCGACATTTCTTAGATATAACGGTAAAGGATATAAACCACCAATATAATTTCAGGATACATAGAAAATCCAGTCAAACTGACCAAACAATTCAAAGTTCATCTCATATGTGTATGCTCAACAGATTAAACAAATATTCCGATGAGAGTTGCCAATTGTAAAGATGAATTAAACACAATTAACTCATCGCGTTTAATAATGATACTCGGACGATCAGATTGACAACATCAACACAATAATCCTAAGTAAAATTCATCTTGTTTAAAATTCGTTTCAAAGAGCATACCGACAAAGTTACGAACACACAAACAAAAAGCGTTTATAAATCAAACCAGCAGACAATTTGTCACTAAAGCTTATTGACAGGTACACAAAATAGGCTTGATAAAAAACATTAACAATTTTTAACAATAACAAGTTTTATTCATTACTTGATATGGGCAGTCCGGTTAGCAAATTTACTCAAACTATCGTGGCTTAGGTGGTACCAAATTGTTTATTCACGGAAAAGTCCCGATTATTATCAAATTTGATCGAATCGTAAAAACGGTGCCTCGGTGCCGGCGCCTATATTACTTGGACAATGTATTGTAGCAACGTACAATAATACTAGCATACGTAAGGTCTTACCATCATAGCTTTAAACTTAAACAATCATTCCATCATACAATCATATATACCATCTTACCATGATACTATCATATCATCGTACCGTCCATCATAACATCATACCATTGCACCATCATACCATTATATCATCGTACCATCATACCATTATATCATCATAATATCATACCATCATTCAACATATATAAAACTCCAGCCATTCCAACTCCAACCAGCAAACTCAACTTCAACTCAACCCGCAAATTGACCCCTAACTTTACCTTCAATTCAACCACAAACTCATTGCCCAACTCAATATTCACATCAGCATAAATAAAAAATTGGAAAATATTTATATACAGAGGTGTTTTGGGTAAATTCGTATGGTAGGTACCCGACTCTCTTGAGGTTCCAAAAGCTTTTCAAATCTCCGCCTTGACCATAGAAAAACAGATTGGCGAAAACAATTCCAAATTGGACAAGCCGTTCACGAGATACCATGTCTACAGATATCCAGACATACAGACATCCAGAAAGAGAAGGACGGACATTTGTTTTTATCGTTTTTCATACTCAGGGACTTTCAAGACGTTGAGACAAATGGTTTTGGACCAACCAAATTGTTGGTCATTTTTGACAGGATTTCAATACTTTCGTCTTTTTAGGCCGAAGTAATTGTTTACCGATAAAAAGATTATACTAATATATCTCTATTGTTATCATTAATTTAATTTTTTTGAAAAATGAACTTACACCACTTTCAAAATAAACGGTCCAATCGTCAGCCATTTTAGCAAAATTAAATAACATACTCGTATTGTTCACTGCATTTTAAAATTACATTGGATGACACCGATATCTTTTTATATTACATATACATATGTATATAAAAATAATCAAAACACAATTTTTGTTATTATTGTTATTTTTTATATATCTTTTCAATAGGTAAGTATGTTCCTTATTGTGAAATAATTTATTTTTTATTTTCGATTCAAAATCGATTTCGATGTCAACAAACATCATCTTCAGTTGAAGCAATACTTATTGAATTGAAACGTTTTTTCTCGCTTTTATTTACCCAAAATTGCCGTGGTTGCGTTGTATATTTTCCAAATTTACAAAAACCTTCGCTTACGTTGATTAGCAGTTGGAAATCAGCTCGTATATTTTATTTGTTGCTGTGTTGATTTTGCTGTTCAACATAAATTGATTTCCTTTGTTTTTAAAAATCTCAAATTCCTCTACCCGATCCATCATATCTCCTTTTCTCATCCTATACAGCACCTCTAAATTTGTCTCAAAACTCACGTAGTTATGCATCGTGTGGTTTATATGTTGCGCGAATCTGGATTCTGTATTCATTTTTCCGATTCCTTTGACATGTTCTCTAAATCTCTCTATAAATGAACGTCCTGTTTGGCCTATATAAAATGCGGGGCAATCTGAGCATGTTAATTTATAAACACCTGTATCTAAAATGGAATTAATTTTCGTTTTAACCAAATTTTCTAATTTATGTTGTGTTTTGTGAGCAATGCTATATCCGAAATTTATGAAAATATGCTGAATTTTTTGGCTCATCTGGCTCCATTCCAAACTTAGGTATTTTTTATTATTATTATCATCGAAAGATAACGTTGTATTTGACCTATATTCCAATTTCCTTTTATAACCATTATTCAATGTATCAACCATTTTGGTATCATATCCATTTTGGTATGCAATAAATTTGATGATGTTGAGTTCCCCTTTGTAGCTCTCCTCTGTCATTGTTATACTATTTAGCCTATGGATCATATGACGGTATGCAGATAGTTTGTGTTGGAATGGATGCCATGATTGCTGATGTATGGTTTGAAATGTTTGAGTTGTTTTACGGAAAATTTGGAACTTATGTTTCTGGTTTATATTTTTAATAGTCAAATCCAAAAAATTAATAGTTTTGTTTTGCTCGATTTCCAAAGTGAATTTTAATTTCGCATGAATTCCATTTAAATAACTGTGAAACTGGTCTAGCTGCCTACTGGTTCCCGTAAAAAGTATAATTACGTCATCTACATACCTGTGCCAATATTTAATTTTCTCATGGAATTTATTTCGGCTGTTCAAAATATATGCATTCTCGACATGGTTTAAAAAAATATTGGCCAATGTTCCGTCGTTTTGGATGTAGTATTTATTCCTATGTTTGAAGTAAACCGTCGTTTTGGATGTAGTATTTATTCCTATGTTTGAAGTAGTTTTGACTGGTAATTTCTTTTAATAAAGTGACAACCTCGTTTGTGACATGTATGTCTATTCGCTGATCCAATAATATTTTCCTCGTAATTTCCAAAGTTTCATCTACCGGTATGTTAGAATACATGTTGGTGACATCAAATGACGCTAACTTTGCATTCGTCGGTATGTTAATTGCCTCAATCTTGTTTACCAACTCCAACTTGTTTTTAATGGAGTGGTCCCTTTCCAAACAAAGATTGTTATAAGGCCATTGATTTATAAATTTCGCGATTTTGTATGACGGCGCGGATGTAAAATTCACTACTGGTCTCATCGGTATGTCTACTTTATGAATTTTGGGCATTCCTCTAATTACCGGGATCGTTGGTTTCATCATTTTTTGCTGTCTGATGTCCCTATTATTTAGTAAATGCGTTGATTTATTAATAATGGCTTTCATGTTCGAATTGTACGTTTTCGTTGGATCTTCATTCAATTCCTGTACACTGTTATTAACGATGAATTCATTAATTTTAAAATCGTAATCTCACCTATCCATTATTACTATAGTATTTCCTTTATCGGCCTTAACAATAATTGCACCGTTGTTATTTATTTTGTTCTTAATGTTTACAGCTATTATATTCTCGTTGTTATGTATTGGTGGTAATTCTCGAATTTTGTTTTTTATTTTTTGTACTACCATGTTTCTAATTTCATTCTGATGGTCCAAATTTGTTTTTGTAATAGCGTTCTCTATGTTCATCAAAATTTTATTTTGGTTTTTGGTGTTGTTGACTGGACTTACGTTGTATTTCAACCCTTTTTGTAATAAAGCTATCTCCTCATGGTCAAACTGTACTTTCGTATGATTCTCGATCAAGTGGTGGAACTTATGGTTTGTTGTTGGTATAACCGCAGATGTGTTCTTTGGTCATTTCTTCTTGTGGTTAAAAGTTTCAACTTGCGTTTTATGGTGAACCTTTTTGACATTAACCTCCTTTCTACTAGCTTATCAAGCCATAATTTCTCAGCTTTAGCTTTTACTAAACTTGCGGTTTCTGAATTATTTTTAATATTTATGTTGATGTATTTTGGTATTATATTCTTTCTTACGCACGTTTCATTAAAATATAAATTAATTTTATTACACCTTAATTTATATAAAATGTTTAAGTATTTATACACAATTGCCATTGGTTTGTTTATATTATTGAAACTCATTTTTAATTAATTTTCAATTTTTTTATAGGCCAAACAGGACGTTCATTTATAGAGAGATTTAGAGAACATGTCAAAGGAATCGGAAAAATAAATACAGAATCCAGATTCGCGCAACGTATAAACCACACGATGCATAACTACGTGAGTTTTGAGCCAAATTTAGAGGTGCTGTATAGGATGAGAAAAGGAGATATGATGGATCGGGTAGAGGAATTTGGGATTTTTAAAAACAAAGAAAATCAATTTATGTTGAACAGCAAAATCAACACAGCTACAAATAAAATATACGAGCTGATTTCCAACGGCTAATCAACGTAAGCGAAGGTTTTTTGTAAATTTGGAAAATATACAACGCAACCACGGCAATTTTGGGTAAATAAAAGCGAGAAAAAACGTTTCAATTCAATAAGTATTGCTTCAACTGAAGGTGATGTTTGTTGACATCGAAATCGATTTTGAATCGAAAATAAAAAACAAATTATTTCACAATAAGGAACATACTTATTGAAAAGATATATAAAAAATAAAAATAATAACAAAAATTGTGTTTTGATTATTTTTATATACAGGGTGTCCGGGTTTGGGATGCTGATCCGTCATGGGGTGATTCCTTGGTTCATTCTGAGAAACAAATCGTATGTGGAGGAGGGATCCGTTTTTGATATCCTTTGAGATACAGGGTGTTTAAAGAATTTGGTTCAGAAAAAAAGTACACCCAAATATTAAACTGTAACTTCCAAAATATTTATCGGAGAGCAACCAACTTAGTCTTATTTGGTTGGTAATCGTATAGGCTATTATTAAGGTTTAAGTGGTTATCTTGTATCTGCATCCGTTTGAGAGCTATGGTGATTTAAAGTAAAAAAAATATTTGTTTTTTATAAAATCGAGTTTTTCTCAAAAAAAACCGTTGTAATTTTTTCTTTTGTTTATTTAATTTTAATTTGTCATGATCTCCTCTACAATCCCTCAATACAAAGTTTGGGTCGAGGAGTTATAAAAGGTGCTCAAAATGTCCTCCTTGTGATTGAATACATGCTAATATTCGTTTAAGTATGCCTTTGGTTATTTCAATTCTTGGTAATTCTTCCCTTATCTGTTGTGCTGCTGTGTGTATTCGTTGTATAAGTTCTTCTTTTGTTTCAATTTCTTAAGAGTATACAAGCGCCTTCATCCTTCCCCATACATAAAAATCCAATACCGTAAGATCGGGGGATCTTGCAGGCCAATGAAATGGACCATTTCTTCCAATCCACTTATTTGGATAATTTTCGTTAAAAAAAATTCCTAACATTATTATGGTAGTGACAAGGTGCACCATCATGTTGGTATGTATGCGAGAATCTACTTAAAATGGGAACATCATCAAAAAGGAGTGGCAAATCGTTTTGTAAAAATTGTAAATAACGTTCACCATTTAATCTAGGTGGTAATATGAATGGTCCAATTAATTTATCGCCAATTACACCAGCCCATACGTTTACACTGAATCGGTGCTGAAATGATATTTGTTTTTTCGAATGAGGATTTTCAGCAGCCCACGTGTGCAGATTGTGAAAGTTTGTTATGCCAGCTCTTGTGAATTGAGATTCATCCGTCCATAGGATACGTTTCACAAAACTTGCATTGTCCAAATTCCTTTCCATCAACAAATTACAAAACTCCAATCTTGTAGTACGGTCTATCGGTAATAGTTGTTGAACGGGTGTTGTATGGTATGGATGAAGATTTTCCTTGTGCAATACTTGATGAATTCGATAGCGAGAGACGTTTAATTGTAAAGCGAGCCTCCTTATGCTAATAGAAGGATTTGCTGTTACATTACGGATTATACCTTCGTCGACATCCAAATGGTTTGGTGAGACTGAATGGGGCTCCGCCCGGGTATTCGATCTTGTTACGATATTTGGCAGTCTCCTATGAATATTTATAAATACTCTTGCGTCAGGAATGCGACGTGTTGGAAATCTGAGTTGATATTCATTGCGAGCTCGTGCTGCATTACCATCGCAAAATCCGTAAACAAAATGGATATCAATGTACTCCTCACCTGAGAACTGTGCCATTATAATATTAATTTTATTAAATTAATTAAAATTTTGATTCACAACACTGATACAACACTAGATAATATCTCGAAACTATCTGAAAATATTTAGTTTTTGTTTTTTCAACATTTAAACAAATGAGTTGATAATCATCGCCTACTGTTTTACAGATCAAAATAAAATTGGTAAAATATTAACACTATAACATCCCTTAATTAGATTGAGAATAAACGGAATACGAAGAAAACCATGGCACGTGGGTACAAGTAATATATTGGGGGATTGTAGAGGAGATCATGACAAATTAAAATTAAATAAACAAAAAAAAAATTACAACGGTTTTTTTTTGAGAAAAACTCGATTTTATAAAAAACAAATATTTTTTTTTTACTTTAAATCACCATAGCTCTCAAACGGATGCAGATACAAGATAACCACTTAAACCTTAATAATAGCCTATACGATTACCAACCAAATAAGACTAAGTTGGTTGCTCTCCAATAAATATTTTGGAAGTTACAGTTTAATATTTGGGTGTACTTTTTTTCTGAACCAAATTTTTTAAACACCCTGTATCTCAAAGGATATCAAAAATGGATCCCCCCTCCACATACGATTTGTTTCTCAGAATGAACCAAGTAATCACCCCATGACGGATCAGCATCCCAAACCCAGACACCCTGTATATGTAATATAATTATAAAGGTGAAATAGCCACAAAAAAATTTAAAATTAATTAAAAATGAGTTTCAATGATATCTTTTTGCCAGTTCGAACGAACATTGCACCACACCGAAAAAATTTGTCTGCAATGAAAACGCACCCAGTGAATTACATTTTTTTAATCATAATACCTTAGAAAAAAACCTTTAAAAGATCGAATTTGTGAAATGTACATATCGCGCACGTTCAAAATAGGTGTACATTTGTTGGCATTTTCACATATTTGTTATTATCAGCATAATGGCGTGATAGTGATATTTGCAGTTAGTGTGTTAACATTATTTTAAAGATATTTGGTATCATTGATAATACTTGCACGAATCTGTCGAAAAGTGACATAATTTTAATATTTTTATGCTTTGTTTCGATATTTTAAAGAAAACGTGAATGCCTGGTCAAAGAGCAAGTGCTGCTGCAACAAACGAAAACATAGATCCGATTGTTGAAAATTCCGATGACGCTTTTAGAAATGTGTCGGCAAAAAATTGGTTTATCGTTGGTGTATTATGTTTTGTAAATTTAATCAATTATATGGACCGGTTTACAATAGCAGGTGTTCTAGATGACATCCAAAAGTATTTTAATTTGAAAGATGACATGGGTGGACTACTTCAAACTGCATTTATATTGTCGTATATGGTTTGTGCGCCTGGGTTTGGATACCTAGGTGATCGTTACTCAAGAAAATGGATTTTGATAGTAGGTGTATTTGTATGGAGTGGGACAACGTTACTGGGATCATTTGTGATTCATTTTGGGTGGTTCATAGTGTTTCGCGCAACGGTAGGAATTGGCGAAGCTTCATATAGTACAATAGCACCTACGATAATTTCTGATCTTTTTGTTAACAATTTGCGATCGAAAATGTTGATGATGTTTTACTTTGCGATTCCAGTTGGTTCTGGATTGGGTTATATTGTCGGGTCAGAGACTGCCAACGCCTTTGGTTCATGGAGATGGGCTTTGCGTGTAACACCAATATTGGGGGCAATTGCTGTAATTTTAATATTTTGTATAGAAGATCCTGTACGTGGACAAAGCGAGGACACCGGTAATATCGAAATTACATCATATCAGAAAGATTTGAAGCATGTTGTACGAAACAAATCATTCATGCTTTCGACAGTAGGATTTACATGTGTCGCATTTGTCGCTGGTGCATTGTCCTGGTGGGGACCTAAATACATTTATTTAGGCTTAAAGTTACAAGAAAATGGAGCCACAGCTAAACAAAATTATGTGTCTTACAAATTTGGCATAGTAGGAATGTTATCAGGATTAATTGGTGTACCAGCTGGATCATTACTGGCACAAAGACTGCGACCACGGTATGCAAATATAGACCCACTAGTATGTGCAGGTGGTTTACTTGTGTCGGCTCCTTTTGTGTATTGTGCATTGGTAGTCGCAAAATATTCAACTAATTGGTGCTTGATTCTTGTGTTTATGGCAGAAGTGTCACTGAATTTGAATTGGGCAATTGTAGTTGATATACTGTGTTATGTGATTATACCTACAAGAAGAGGAACTGCAACAGCATTACAAATATTGTTGTCACATACGTTCGGCGATGCTGGAAGTCCATATTTAGTTGGTGTAATCTCAGAAGCAATAAAAGCTTCCTTAAGGAATAAGGACGTGAATGACGACAGCACAAAAATATCCACACAAAATTCTGTAACGGATATAAATATACAATTTGAATCCTTAAAATATGCATTATTAACAACGGTATTTATTGAAGTATTAGGAGGTATTATGTTTCTTTTGACTTCTGTCTGTATCATCCGAGACAAAACACATGCTGAAAAATTTGTTGCTGACTCTTAAAGAGAACCAAGTCATCAGTCATTTATTCTCAATTTATTATTCCTATTTGAGCTTGATATTATTTAAAACAAAATTAAAAGAAGAATTAATAATGATGGAATGGTGTGACGTATGATGAGAAAGATCCAAGTGTACTATACCTAATTGAGAGATTCTTACATTTAGCCCCGTTGTGGATGCTACGTAATCGTGCCAGATAATAGTTATGCTTTCTTTACATTACATTACAATTTTTAAAATAAATTTATAATCACACAAAACTAGAAAATAAAATTTTAACAAGTTTTTCTCAAATTCAATGTTTCGTATTTAATGATTGGTCAACGTTTTCATTGTTCACTTTTTAAAAAAAAAAATCTTAAGGCGTTACCTCATGCAAAACGGCAAACCGGCATTTCAAATTGATTTTCAATTTTCGGTATTTCAATTTCCGTCAAATACAATTTTTGGCAAAGTTGCTTCACTTTACAAAAGGAAAGCTAGTAACAAATAGAGATCCGCAAAAAGTATCGATACTTTATAGTATCGATACTTTCATTGCGATACCAAGTACTTTTGTACTCGATACTTTTTGTAACGATACCCAACTGGTATCGATACTTTTTGATAAAAAATGGTACATACTACTGCATATTTATGGTCTACACGAATTAAAAAAGGCTGAAATAAAAATGGTCATCAAGAAATGTTCATTAATGAAATAAAAAAAAGCCTTAAAAGAATATGTTGTGGCTTGTGGATGAGTTAAACCGCCGGTTTGGTGAAATCGAGAATAACCACATTATGGCTGTTTCAACGATTCTCGATCCCCGCTTCAAAAATATTAATTTCAAAGATACCTTAGCTGGTGCCCGTGCTATTTCATCCATCAGAAAAATAATGGACGACTCTGATATCACACCATCGCCGTCTAAATCAAATGATAAAAGAGATCGGCCAGAACAGCCCTCAACCTCATACGATTTTTGGAGCCATCACAAAAAATTAGCTCACGTCCTTCGTAAAAGGCGTTCTGACAAAGACGAAGACAAAGATGGGCTGAGTTTATATTTGGCGAATTCAGTTTGCCCACTAAAATCGGATCCTATAATTCAGTGAGAAGAAATTTAAAACGTTTTCCCTCACTTATACCGCCTTGTCAAGAAGTACCTGATACCCGGTACCTCCGTACCATCAGAAAGTTTGTGTAGCGGCTCACTCATGCATGCTCCGCCACAAAGTATCACTCACATACATTGGCGTCTGAGTTAACCCAACCAATAATGCAACGTCTTCACGCCGCTCAACGTTAACATTACCATTTGGGAACACACGCATTCAACCAATGAACTACTGTCTCTTCCACATGAAGGGACAACAAAACAAAATAAAATATTTCTTTTCACATCACTGCTCTCTGGGCTGTGTTCATAAACTCTACATTGTAAAGAGCCAACCAGCGAACATTTAAGAGATTTAACAGAATTTAACGAAAGTTTTTTCTTACGGAAAATTTGACAGGTTGGCCAGCGAAACTGTAACACAACTTGTCAATTGCTTTGATGGTGACGGTAGCTCGTATGAATATTTTTAAAAATTTGTGTAGAATTTTGAACTGGCGATGGAATTGGAGGAACTTCGAAAATTATTTCAATTATTAAAAAGCCTTAAATTCTTAAAGGACATAAACATAAATAATAAAAGACACAGATCTTTTGGCGTAAGAAAAAAAAACGAAAATAAATAAATTCGAAATTAAATAATTTGATGTTGCAATTTATAGTCTTTAATAAGTTGGTTTTCAATTTACCTACATGAACATAAATAAATAATTTTGAATTGAAGCTTAAAATGTACAATGAGCTCCCACAAGAAGATTTGAACAAAGGGCAATTTGGATTTTTGACATTTCCTTCAGTTTTGTGCGATAATTTTCGCTCTGTTAAGTTGACACTTCAATTTAACGAAACTGAACGAACATTTCTTAAAGGTTCGATAGACAGTAACATGTAAACTCCATATACTGCACTGTTACGTTAAATTTCTTAAATGTTGGCTGGTTCTCTCTTAACAATATTGTTAACAATGACAATTCTAAAGCGTTCATAAACCTCGGTTGTAACCACAGCAACGTGCTTTTTATTGTTCATAAACCTAAACCAAAATTTCCCCTTATTGTTATAAACGTCATTTTCAATCCTACTCAATACTGCCTTTCTAGCTGTCAAATGTAACAAAAACCAAAAATTCAATTGAATTATCGAAATAAAAAATGTATTAATTTGCTTTAGACGAGCAAAATAATTTCATTATTCAAAATAATGAAATTTTGCGTGTTGATAACGATACTGTAAGATGATAATAACATTAAATTATTGTTATAATATTATAAAGCTTGTGTAAATATTTTGTTGTTTTGTGTTTTGATTCTTCAATTGTCTTCGTTCCACGTTTTTATTTGACATTTTTACTTTGACGTTTGTAACTCGTTGTAAGTGGAAATGTCATTTGTACAATGACAGTTATAACATTGTTCTACAATGTTGAGTTTATGAACGCACTCCAGCAGCGACAACACATCGCTCGTGGCGTTGGTCGCCCACCATATTTGGTGCTGTCGGCAAAATGGTGACAAAATATGTATTAAAATAAATGTTTATAAAATAATTAAATTAAAATAAAATTTATTAAAATAAATAATTTATTAAATTAAGTTCATAATTTGTTATTATTTATTTGTGAACGCTAAAATTGTTTTCTAAAGCTGGAGCGATTTTAACACAAACCCGAAACAGACTTATGGGTGACAGGGTGGACAAACTTCTCTTTCTCAAAATTAATAATTATTATTTGTTTTGTGTTTCTTTTGTGTAGTCAACACATTATAACAAATAAAAATTTACATAAATGCCTTATGGTCCCTTCCTGTTAAAAAACTTATATTAGAAATCAGCTAAGTGTTTTTAAATCTATAAGTTCCACCTTATAGGTACTTCGAAAATTTTATTAACGTTGATTTGTTTTCATTCAAAAAGACTCCAATTTTATATTTTGCTGACCGTCAAGCTAAAATCTGTCCGTTAATATATAAAATTGGGGTTTTCTAGAAGGAATGGGGGTGAAACTTATAGATACAAAATATTTTACTTTATTTTACGTTAGAATATACTAATCATAAAAATTTTCGCCCTTGAGGTTTTTGGAGATTGAAGTAAAATCACTTTGTGTTACTTTTTTCAAATTCTGGTCGTTTTTCACGCAATGCTCGTTTAGTATTTACGGTTTCATCAGGTTTTTAGCAGATCAACATAAATCACAATCTTCTGATCCCACCAAATACAGAGCATTGTCTTCCGTCCGAAGCGATTTGGCCTTGCAGTCGATGTCGATGATTGTCCTGGATCAACCCAAGACTTTTTGCGCTTTGGATTTGAACAATTCGATGGAGAAATGACTTTCTTTTGTATCTGGCGAGCAATATTTCGCAAATGGTTTTTCGATTTTCCTGTTGTCTTTCATTCAGTTTATGCGGATACGGCTGCTCGTGACACATTCAATTGATCCGCGAGTTGTTTTTGCGTTTGAACGTCATCCTCATCCAACAATGCTTGTAATTTACTGTCTTCAAACTTTTTTGGTGGTCTACCAACGTTGTTCGTTTCTCACGTCAAAATCACCACTTTTGGCGAGAAAAGCATGCTCACCGTAAGCTTCGACAAGTATTGGATGTGATTCTGCAGCAGTTTTCTTCAAATGATAACAAAAAATCAATGATGTCTGCAAATCGTAATATGTAGGGACAAAACTCGACCTTTTTAACACTTAAAAAATATGTGTTATTGTATGAAACTTGTATGGTTATGAATTGGATGTTGTTGACAGATGTCAAAAGAAAACAATGGCCCTGATGACGCGATTTGTCGAAAGGTACATAGACAGGTGGCGCCATTTATTGGTAAATTCCAGTTTCATACATTCACAGCTGGTATATCCAGAAAGCTTACCAAGGAGCGGTGTAGAGCGGTTTCTACCAATCTCCCTTTACAGTATGCATGTTGATATTTCGACCACCTAGTCGGCTCAATAGAGCCTCTAATGTGAGCTTCTATTTCTCTTTCTAATTTCTTTAATAGAAATGAGCACAAGCTTATAAATGCCGCTTTTGTCGTGGCAATGGGAGCTCGTTTTAGGTATAAATATTAAGTTTACCTCAGTACGTTTCTTAGGAATGTGGCAAAGTTTCAGGCTGCCTCCGAAGATAACTTCAGCCAGGGTAAAGCCAAATTAATCAAACCATACTATCTGCCTCCTGCTTATAATTCGACTTTCAATGCCTGCACACATAAAACCACTCGGCATTTCATGCGCCATTTCGGAGTACTCCGAAAAGTCGGTTATCAGTAGTAACTCCAAAGATTCAGCACTAGTTGTGGTGGAGATGAATCGGGATGATAGAACTTGAAGCCAGTACTTTGCGTAGCCTCCGAGGACTCCTGTATTTTACCACAGTAGAGCCTCCAGACACTTATTTTGGCACTTCTTATTTGATACTAGTATGTTCTGAGGACTTCTTTATAGCAGTCCAAATCAGCAGTAGTTTTTGTTTTTTTTTTGCTTTTCTAAAAGGCATTTCGCATTTTTGACGAGAGCTTCGTAGTTGTTTCGACCATCAATGTGCCCTTTGTCTACCCAAAGCTCAACTCAGAGGAGATGATTACAACATACCTACATTAAAAGCATCATATAGCTTGTCTACTAAGCCATCCAGCTCCTCTGTAGATACCCCCTGTTTTAAAAGCGGTACTGATTGTTGCGGTAGAATTATCTGAAGGTATCCCAGTCGGGTTTCCTCCTGTTTCTAAACATATCCCTATTCGTGGCTTCTGTAACCAGTTTATACTGAGGATAGAAATGATCAGAAAAGGAATGGTCACCAGACACTTTCCAATTCATCAAACTATTCTTAATAAAATCTGAGACAAGTATGGTATCTAGTACCTCTTGTTTATTTCTAGTTATAAAAGTGGGCTTACACACAAAATTACATATTTGAACGTTAGTACTAAGAACGAAATCAAGGAGTAATTCACCTCTCCCGTTTGTACCTGTGCTTCCCTATTTTGTGTGGTGTGAGTTCACATAACTGCCCAGGATGACTCCAACTTTTCGCTTTTGAACATTCATTAAAGAACCTCTAAGAATTGAAGGTTGCATGTTATTATCTTCAAACGGTAAATAGGCTGATAAAATATCATTGACTTTTTGTTATCATTTCAAGAAAACTGCTGCATCACAATGACATGATATCGACATCGACTGCAAGGCCAAATCGCTTCGGACGGAAGACAATGCTCTGTATTTGATAGGATCAGAAGAGTGTGATTTATTTTGAGCTGCTAAAACCTGGTCAAACCGTAAATACTAAACGCTACCAACAACAAATCATCAATTTGAATACAGCTTTGCGTGAAAAACGACCAGAATATGATAAAAGGCAACACAAAGTGATGTTGCTTCATAAGAATGCACCATCACACAAACCAAAAACGGTAAAGGAAACGTTGGAAGCACTTAATTGGGAAATACTTTCACATGCGGCTTACTCGCGAGACTTTGTCCCCTCCGATTATCAGTTATTTGCATCGATGGGCACGGGCTTGCAGAGAAGCACTTCACTTCCTACAGAAAATGTACGAAAATAGCTAACTGATTTACCTCAAAAGAAGAAAAGTTTATTTGGCGTGGCATCCACGCATTGCCAGAAAGATGTGAAAAATGTATAACTGATAATGGTCAATACTTTGAATAAAATACTAGCAACCATTACCATACGATGAACGTGTACTTTTTACTAAAAAATTCTGGTTTCATATTTACACACCTGCGGTATGTAGAAGGTGCTATTAGCAACATTAAACCGTTGGCAATAACTTGGGATTTATCGAGTCTAGGTGTGGATAGATCAAATGCTAAGATGCAGGATCATGAAGACTAAGCTTGGCGAGTCTTCTATTATTAGATTTATAGGTGTGGGCACACCACAAGTTTGTGTTTTATCCCTCATTCCTTGGAACTTGCTATTGGCGTCTATGGTAAGTATCCTTGTACCATAAGAGAGCGCATGCAAAGCGCGCTTGGTTTTCTTTGGGGTGGATGATTCAAAAATGGATGGTAGAGTTAGTTGTGGTGTTTTCTGTGAGAAACTAAATATGAACCACTCATTTCGTCTCCCCGACTATTGCAGCGTTTTTCAGGCTAAATTAATCGCAATAAAGGAGGCAATATCTTATTTCCTTACGTCGAAGGTAGACCCTGGATATCTTTCATCTCTTATCGAGATGGCAGATCCGTGCAACATCCACTTAACGTGGATCCCGGGGCATTACAGTATTGCGAGGAATGAAAATGCAGATGAACTCGCTCGGCAGGGTACAAATTGCCTCACCTTACCAAATAAGGTAAATGTTGAAATTCCGCTCGCTACATGGAAACTCTTGCTTCAGAAAGAAGCTAGGAGATCAGTGAACTATAGTCCAATGGTACCTCATGTTATAACGTGGAGGTTGTTACAGGATACTGTCTCATAGGTGTGCAGGCGCGGAGACTAAGAGTCTCCACGAATGATTACTGTAGAAGTTGCGAAGATGTAGAGGAGGAAGAAACTGTACTCCACCTATTCTGCACTTGTCCCTGTCTAAGTAGCGTTAAGGTGTATTCAACGCTTCGTTGTTAGCTCTGGATTTATTTTTATGGAAAAATTTGTATGAGGTTTAGCTATGGACCATTTTTATGTCTATGCCGGTCCTTAGACAGCCACCCTAACCAAATTGTATTCAAAATTATTTATGCACACAAATTTTGATTCATAATCATTTGTGCAATGTGAATAAAAGTGATTTGGCATTTTCCGAAACAGATACTTATTTGTGGAAACCTATTTATTCAAATAAAAATCCTGGCGAGACGACTTGAAGAAATGGTCCTAGAATAAATTGGCAATATTTACTATTTTGCTCGTCTTCAGAGTCTGACAACTCATACAATAATTTGCTTCCTTGGGTCTGACAAGTAATACTAAACATTATTTTACTATCGTCAGCCATTCTAGCAAAATTAAATAACAACATATTGTCCACTACAGTTTGAATATTGCATCATTCCGACAACATTTTTCTGCAGTGAACGCACCCAGTGAATTAAATTTTTCGATCATAATACCTTAGAAATTTTTCGTGACATATTACAAACAACCTTTGTTGGCAAATTTAAATCCTAAATTTATTGGCATTTTGACATATTTGTTATTGTTATTGTTAGTACAATGGCCTGATAGTGGTGTTTGCATTTAGTTTGTTAACATTATTTTAAAGTAATTTGGTAACAATTACAATACTTGTACGTTCTGTCGAAAAGTGACATATAATTTTTAATTTTTTTGTGTGCTTTATTTTGATAATTTAAAGAAAACGTGAATGCATAATGAAATCTACGAAGAAGTGGGATCTACCGATGGAGCAACCAGTAGTATTAGCAATCAAAATGATAAGCTGACAATAAAAAGTGATAAGCTAAAAATACAAAAAGCGAGTGTTATAACAAACGAAAACATAGATCCGGTTGTTATAAATACGGATGAATCTCTTAGATCTGTGTCGGCAAAAAATTGGTTTATCGTTGGTCTATTATCTTTTGTAAATTTAATCAATTATATGGACCGGTTTACAATAGCAGGTGTTCTAGATGACATCCAAAAGTATTTTAATTTGAAAGATGACCAGGGTGGATTACTCCAAACTGCATTTATATTGTCGTATATGGTATGTGCGCCTGTGTTTGGATACCTAGGTGATCGTTACTCAAGAAGATGGATTTTGATAGTAGGTGTATTTTTGTGGAGTGGGACAACGTTACTGGGATCTTTTATGATTCATTTTGGGTGGTTCATAGCGTTTCGCGCAACGGTAGGAATTGGCGAAGCATCATATAGTACAATAGCACCTACGATAATTTCTGATCTTTTTGTTAACAATTTGCGATCGAAAATGTGGATGATGTTTTACTTTGCAATTCCAGTTGGTTCTGGATTAGGTTATATTGTCGGGTCAGAGACTGCCAACGCATTTGGTTCATGGAGATGGGCCTTGCGTGTAACACCAATGTTGGGGGCAATTGCTGTTGTTTTAATATTTTTTATAGAAGATCCTGTACGTGGACAAAGCGAGGGCACCAGTAATTTGGAAATTACATCTTATATGGAGGATTTGAAGGATATTGTACGGAACAAATCATTCATGCTCTCGACAATAGGATTTACATGTGTCGCATTCTCTGGTGCCTTGGCTTGGTGGGGACCTAAATTTATTTATTTAGGCTTAAAGTTACAGGAAAATGGAGCCACAGCCAAACAAAGTGATGTGTCTTACAAATTTGGCATAATAGCAATTTTATCAGGATTAATTGGTGTACCAGCCGGATCGTTACTGGCACAAAGCCTGCGACCACGATATGCAAATATTGACCCATTCATATGTGCAGGTGGTTTACTTGTGTCGGCTCCGCTTTTGTACTGTGCATCGGTCGCCGCAAAACATTCAACTGATTGGTGCTTCTTTCTTGTGTTTGTGGCAGAAGTGTCACTGAATTTGAGTGCGACAATTGTAGTTGATATACTGTGTTATGTGATTATACCTACAAGAAGAGGAACTGCAACAGCATTACAAATATTGTTGGCACATACGTTCGGCGATGCTGGAAGTCCATATTTAGTTGGTGTAATCTCAGAAGCAATAAACGTTTTCTTAAGGAATAAAGACAAGAATGACATCGTTACAAAAATATCCACGCAAAATTTAGAAACGGATTTAAATATAGAATTTGAATCCTTAAAATATGCATTATTGTTTACGGTGCTTTTTGAAGTATTAGGAGGTATTATGTTTCTTTTGGCTGCTCTCTATATCGGCCGAGACAAAGCCCATGCTGAAAAAGTTGTTGCTGACTCACACAGAGAAACACGTCATTTGGATGCCGAGGAAATTCATAATATTGCATCGTAGTTTTATGTTCAATCATTTATTCTCAATTTATTATTCCTATTTGAGCTTTAAATTAATTAAAACAAAATTTAAAAAAAAAAAACTTCTAATGATGGAATGGTGTGACGTTTGGTGAGAAAGATCCAAGTTGTTAAGTGAACCGAATTGAGAGAATCTTACATTAAGCCCCCGTTGTGTACCCTACGTATTCGTGCCAGACATAATTGCCAGATCAAGGTTATGGTTTCTTTACATTGCATTAAATTCCATCGATTATAGTATTTTAGCAAATTATGAAATAGTAATATACTGATAAAATATAAAATAATTTATAATCACACAAAACTAGAAAACAAAATTTTTAATTTGTGTTATATAACATGTTGATAAACTGTTGCTGCTGTATATAACTTGTTGATAAACTACAACTGCTCATGATAAACTAGTCGGTCCTTAATTTGCTCTTCAGCAAAATAATGCTGCCATACATAAGAAGAGTCATTACTACGAAATTATACAAAAATCTTGAATATAATTATTTGTTTTGACCAGGCAGTGGAAGTCAAAGTGGAAGATATTCATGATCTAAAAAGATTGGTAGCAGGGTGCCAAGAAAACTGAATGGGATAAGATTCTAGGTGATGTTAACAACAAATTTTTGAACCACTTGCTACACGTTATAGAGGCTAAACAAAAACTGATCACATGCATACAAAACATGAGTGACTATATCATTAAATTTAGTTGATTTACTATTTTCCATATTACACAAATAATATTGAGAATAAATTTGTCGGTATAAATGATTTTGGCAAAAACTAATTTAATTCCTAGAACTAAAATATAAAAATAATGTTGATAGAAATATTTAATACTTTCAAAAAGTTTATTATTTATATAATTTTTAAAGTTGTTTGCGTTACGTTGCAACAAACATTTAGCAGGTACAAATAATTGTGGTTAGGACTGTATGTTTCAACGGGCGATTTGACGATTTTGTCGTCCCATCTTAAACGTATAATAACAATGTGAACTATATTAACCCTTGTTCGGCACACTGGGATCATATACACCCCACGCTCATATATCATAAATTTTAAATAGCTAAAGGTAGAGGAAGTGGGTCTAGCGCCCCATTTAGTAACATTTCGAGAGTGTCACTATAGCCTCAAGCCAGTAGCACGGGGCTAGGACCGTTAGTCTGGTTTTGGCAGTCATCTAAAATTTCTAAAATTGATTGGGATCACGTGCACCTAGGGCATCCAATACTGGTATACTGGCAACCGAAATACCGGTATATCGGACCATTTTTGAGTACCGGTTTTGAGCGATCAATACCGGTATTTCGACATTTACATTTTTATTGATTATTCGTCAGAATTCTTATAAGAATCGTATAAAGTCAAATTTTTTATAAACTCTTGAAAATTTATAAACAAAGCAAAGTTCAGGAAAAGTAACGCAATATGTTAATTTTTATTTTGTGAGTGTTGGAAGAATCTAACCGTATAGCAGCTCATTCGTATGATTGATGTTTCACTCTACAAAAAACAAAACGGAATGAAAAACAACATAAAGGACGTTCCAATAATTTTGTTCCATTAATAAAATTAGAAAGATTGTAAAGTTGTTTCGAGATCACCCACCAAAAATGTTAGTCTAAAATCTTACGTTAAACTGAATTCGGCAAAGTACTATCTGTAATCTTAGAACCAAAAACAAGATGGAATAGCTTACTTTTTATGATGGAGCGGTTTTATAAATTAAGAAATTGCATCTTAAAAGCTCTGATCGAAGTCAAATCAACTATCAGCTTGACCGAAACGGGCGTTTCTAGAGTATAGAATCAAATGTTTCTAACTATGATTTTATCAGTCAAACTGGCAGTAGAAGCGTTGTGTCGGAGGGATCCCACTCTTCTGTCTGTTGACTCTACCCTGGCATTCATGGTTTAACCTTTGGGAGAAGGACCATTAGCTGACAGAATGAAAACCTCTTGCCTTTTGCAATTTTTGCACAAACGTAAGCAAATCCAAAGCATTTTTGGCTCGGACGTCAATTTTAATCGACTAACTAGAAAATAAATAGTTAATATAACTGTCCATCTTATAAAGTGGTTTTCTTTAGCCCCAGCTCCAGATGAAGCTTCTTACTCAATATCAGAAAGTGATGTTGATAGTGAAACCCACAAGTTGGCCAATTAATTAATATAGGCAAAGCGAGATAACACTAATAACTGCAAGTATGATGAAATAGATAATTTTATGCTGGATATTTTGAAGCGAGTTTCTGAAGTGGTAAAAGGTCTAAATTTAACGGAAAGCTATGGTTAGACGGGTAGTTCGTTATAGCCAACCACACCAACTATATACTAAGATTCAACCCAAAATGGAAGAAAATGATAGTTTGTGTATCGTGGGTGATTTTAACTTTCCAAACTTAAATTGGAAACGAATTGAAGGAATACTTACACCGTTTGGTAACACTGCTAATACCTCTTAAATACTTTGTTAGAAATTGAATCTAGTATCAAGTCAAATCCGTCGTGTTTCTGGCATTATATTAACTCTAAACGAAAATATGTTTGTGAATTAGTTGTAACGTTTTTCAAATCCGTTTTTCAGTCGAAAATGTATTAACATCTCCCTGTGACCAAGTCTTAGTCAATAATCAAATTCACGGTATTTCTTCTTTTACGGGAGAACAAATTAAAACGGCTTTACTTGGACTATGGGCCCTAATGGT
This sequence comes from Tipula vernalis, assembly GCA_958295665.1. Classification (NCBI taxonomy): domain Eukaryota; kingdom Metazoa; phylum Arthropoda; class Insecta; order Diptera; family Tipulidae; genus Tipula; species Tipula vernalis. The sequence goes on from OY282559.1 coordinate 112,652,323, forward strand.
ATTCCCTCATTACTCTTAAATAATTGCGCCGAAGCCTTAAGTGGCCATTTAGCATATTTATTTAATTACAGCCTTAGGCAAGGTATTTTTCCCCAGTGCTGGAAACCCTCGTATGTATAATCCCAGTTCAGAATTATAGAGGAATAGCTATTTTATCTGTTATCGCTAAACTTTTTGAAAAACTGGTAAAGGATTGTATTTATCTTAATTTGTTCCCCAACAGCACGATTTTTTCTGCTAGAGCATAACCAATCTTGCGGTATTGTTAATGATGCGATATCCTGTTTAGAAAAAGGTACCCAAGTTAACACTATCTATACAGATTTCAGCAAGGCCTTTGACAAAACTAATCACAAATTATTAATTGATTAAAGTGAATTCTAATTTTATTCCTATAAAATGGATATCAACTTATTTGTTACATGTTTCAAGTTTTGTAAGTGTATGTTATCCGAACGCTAATATCCGAAATGGTGCAGACGTTTTATTGGTACAACAGGACCTTAATCGGTTTAGTGATTGGACTGCCGAAAATCGTTTAGCTCTCAATATCTCCAAATGTAAAACTATGTCATTCGCACGAATTAAGATATTATTTGTAGCTCCGTACAGTTTACAAAACGTGAAAATAGATAGAGTTACTCAGTTTATTGATTTAGTTGGTTTGTTTACAGTGATCGTATTGAGCGGATTCAAAGAAAGTTCTTAATATTTGCCCTCCGAAGACTTCCGAGGTCAACTTCAGGATTTAGTTTACCTTCTTATGCCGGTCGTTGTACACTTTTGAACATTCGTAGTTTGAATTCAGAAGCAAGATGATTTATGCAGTATTTGCTCGGCATGTAATTTATGCTAAGATTGATTGCCCGGTATTGCTTGATTTATATTCATTTTACGTTCCTCCCCTCCCTGATGAACCGGTCGCACGTACGTCAAAATATTTTAACCAATATTCAGAACTTTTCGATTTTAACATTTCAAGGGATCTTTTTAAGAGTCGTATTCGAAATAATAATTTGTAACACTTTTTATATACAAAATTATTGGTATTATAACCTATTCTATTTGGTAATGCTGGTAAATAAATAAATAAATATATCTAATCATTTAATGATATTGCAGAAATACAAACGAATAAAAAAGAACGCTCAAATAGTGACTTTAAAATGAAGAGCGTCAACTAAAACTCGAGCTCATGAAAGTTGAAATTTACCATCGACGAAAGTTGAAATTTATCACGCAACTTAGCTCCTGCACGAGATCAAGATGGAACATCTCCAGATATAACAGATATGACAGATTATTACTTTGTAGTTTAAAATTATATTTTATTATTTTTAAAATTATAAAATTTAAGTAAAAAAACTTAAAATATTGTTTAGTTTTGCGACCCCACTTTGGTTCATTTCTGGTTCAGCTTCTACTTCCAGTAATAAATTATTATTATTTGTTGCTGTTTGAGTACCACCAGCAAACCATAAATCATCTCTTCAATCTTCTCGAAATATCGTACAAGCAATATAATGTATTGTTGTACATGCAAGTACAACTTTCACAGAATTCGACAAAATTCTAAAACTGTCTTTAACGAGACGACGAGTTTTTTTGTGTGCATTATTAAACTTTTGTACAGTAGAATCTTCAGAATTTCGATTTATTTTTGAGTGGATATGCACTAACGCCAAAAATAACTGCACCTTCAAAATATCTCAAACCACTTTGAAATCTGTAAATCTAAGGAATCAAAATAAATTAGATCACTATAATTTTCTTTTAAATTAATTATTTGTTAAATATTGATGTGTTACGCAAAACCCGACAACTATGCACGCTTCCGGGCCAATTGGCGTTGACGGCATAACAAAATTGCTCGGTCCGCAAATCATCATTACATTTAGTGAATGGTTTCCGTGTCTATTCACAGACAAAGCTACAAACATTTGGGAACCCGCCTTTATTATAAAAATTAGGAGCAATATCTGTCACGTTTTCCGGCCAACGCACAATATTTGGAAAAAAATGTTTCACTATTGCATACTGTCCGCTTTGTAACGCCATGCATGGTATCCACATCATAATATTGACCTCCATTGCCAAGCCAATGAAGGCGTAGTAAAATTTGTTGTATTGGAGCAGCGCTTAATTTTTTAGTGGTTTTATGCCTAATTAATCCCGCGACATTTTGTAAAATATCGTTAGAAAATTCGTCAGAAATATTAGAATTTACCCTGTTACGGCAAACATTTCCAATTATTGTATCGTTTCCAAATAATAATTCACATCGAAGCGAAATCGTGCAAGCGATAAGTTTTTGGTTAAATAGGCCCTAGGGGCCCAACTTCATGTCTAATTTGTACATAAAAATTTGTAAACTTCTGAAAATTGAGAAATTTTATTTAAAAAAAAGGATCAGTCCCGGTAGGAATTGCTACCTAAAAAATTTCTCAATTTTCAGGCCCTATTGACTCAAGATGATATAAATAAAAAAAGAGTTCGGTTCCTAGTTTTACACCGCTGAATTTTTAATATCAAGTTAGGTCAGTGGTCTTCCCTCCCGTGGCCTAAACTGTTGTAAATTGAATTAATGTTAATGCTTATGTCGCGTTGTAGTGTTATGTACATCCACTGTGAATACGAACGCGCTCAACTTGTGCTATATAATATTATATATAACCCGTTTTATTTCTGTGCACATAAAGCCTAATTTCTACAGATTATGGGCGCAGAAATAATGAATTTAAAAGAAGGGTCGAATTGTTTAGTTGGTTAGTTTTTTTTTTTTTTTGAGACGAAGTTTTTAAGAAAAAAAAAATATGGCGCCGGATTCTTTGCCGCTTATAGAACAGTTGAGGGGGCGTGAAAATTACGATTTATGGAAGTTTGCCGTACAGTGTAACTTGGAGCACGAGATGCGTGACAGGTGAAGAAAACGATATAATAGAGGATATGAACTGGACTTTGCTAATGGATCCGATAAATTACGTGCACGTTCAGGCGACAAAGACTTCAAAAGAGGCATGGAACAACCTGAAAAAGGCATTGAGGATACTGGTTTAATTCGACGTGTTGGTTTGTTGCGCGTTTTGATATAACGACGACGCTTGAAAAGTGCGGTTTAGTGGAAAAATATGTGAATGACGAGTGGATTGGAGTTTTGTTGTTTCCTGAACAGTATAACCCCATGATAATGGGAATAGAAAGCAGTGGTGTAAAAATAACAGCTGATTCTATAAAAACTGAATTACTTCAGGACGTAAGGAAAGAAATCACCAAATCATCTGCGATGTTTAGTCAAAACGCTTTGCGGCATAAGGCGGATCAAAAATCGAAAAGCCAGAAGCATAGGGACAAGAGAAAACCGAAGTGCTACAATTGCAGCAAATATGACCATATAAATGGGATTGTAAACAGGTCAAGTCAACGAAAACCGAGCAAACAATGTTTACATCATTTTTGATCACATTAATGAGAGTGATTGGTATTTTGATTCCGGCGCATCAGCATACATGGTAAAAAGCTCTAACAACCTAAAAAATATCTCCACACCACCGATTCACAAGTTGTCACGACAGACAAAGGAAAGTTGGAAGTTGGTGTAATGGGAAACCTTGGATGTTGGATGTTGTCGTCGGACGGAGAAATTCATCTTTACATATTAAGGACGTATTATGTGTACCAAATCTTTGTGTTAATCGATTGTCTGTAAGCAGGATCACAAGTTACAGAAATGTAGTGATTTTTGAACGTGACAGGTGCAAGGTAATTAACTCTGCTGATAGTGAGATTTCCAGTGTCACTAAAACGAACAGCGTCTTGAGTATCGTTTCTTTTGAGAAAATTAAAATTCTGCAAACGGACAATGGTACTTAGTACGTGAACAATGATTTACTTGGTTTTTTAAGAACATGTGGAATACGACATCAAAAAACTGCGCCCTATTCACCGGAACTAAATGGCGTTGCGGAAAGAATGAAGAACCCTTGTTGAAAAAGCACAATGTATGTTATTAGAAGCTGGTTTGGCGAAAAGCTTCTGGGCAGTGAAAGATCAGATTCCAGAGGAAATATGGAGTGGACAATGGAAATCGGAAGAATGCTTGGTGCTTGTATATTATGACGACTCTAAAGCCTAACGTCTGTCAAGAAAACAATCGTGAAGAGTCGAGATGTTGTGTTTATGGAAGACCAACGAATTCAATCGAAGCCTGCTGAACCGTTGAATAGAAGAGTGTCATCGATGCAAGAATTGAGTTTTGACTCGATTGTTACCAATAATAACATTTCTGAAATGGTCGAAGAACTTAACGATATCTGGGGCGAAGCGGATAACGCTGGTGAGAATCAGGATGTTGTATTGGATGTTGACGACGATAAATACGTCACAGAAATTGAAGTGGATGGATCGTTAGAGCCATTGTCTATGATGATTTTGTGTTGTATTTATCAAAATAAGTTGAATTAAATGATCCTGTGACGTTTGAGGAAGCATTATTGAGCTCAGATGACAAATTGTGGAAGTCAGGAATGCAAGAGGAGTATGATGACTTAATCCCCAAACTAAACCTATTGCTTGAAAGTGGGTCTTCAAAACCAAGGTCAAGTTATCCGTCATAAGGCTCGATTAATAATCAAAGGATACGCGCAGAAGAACTGTGACGGCCGTTCTAGAAGGTGAGTTGAATAAAAATATAAAGATGTTGCAATCGGAAGGGTATACATCAATGGCGAGCGAAAAAGTTTGTAGGTTAAACAAGTCAATACATCGATTGAATCAAGCTAGCAAAGTATGGAGCACGAAACTTGATAAAGTTGGGAGAGATGTTGAACTGAAAAAATCAGATGCTGATCTATGCGTATATTACAGAGTCGCCAATAATAGGATGCTTGTAACCGCAATCTATGTCGATGATTTAACGGGTGGTTCATCTAGCGTTTGCAATTTCAACTACCGGTTATTTCGAGTGCGGCAACACTTACGTTATTCATGTGATGACAGAAAATTAGTTTAATGTTTGACATTTACGAAATGGGTCGCTTTACGCTTGAACAAAATTGGAAAATATTGAAAACTTACTTTCAAAGTGTTGAGTTTTCCAGCCAAACTGTAAGAAATTTACGTGGAAAATTCAGTAGAAATGAAATGCTTACAAGGCAATATATAAGTGTTACGCTAACCATCCAGAGACTATCCAAGACTTGAAAGATCAAATCGAAGTTGCCATTGAACAGAATGGGGTACTGTAAAGCTAGCCGTGGAAGTCATTTCAATGAAATTGTGTTCCATAGTTAATGACAATGTATACTCTTTCTAATAAAACAAAACGCTTTGAAAAATATTCATTCGTCTTTGAATTTAGACCCAAATTCAATTGCAAACGTTAGATGGACCATCCTTTACTTATTTTGTTGAACGATCAGGATTCAAAGATGCATTTGAAATCGTGCTTGATGAAGTTACTTAAATTAAAGATATGGTTGAATCTAGTCAAGGAAAGTTTTGGTTAGATCAGGAGCCCTATGTGAAGCAGGTAATAAAAAGATTCAACATGCAGGATTGCAACCCGATATCTACAACTTTGGGCCTAAATCAAAAATTGACAAACAGTATGTCACTATAAAACGAATCGAAGAATAATAAAATGAGGAATATACCATATCAGGAAGCAATTGGAAGCTTGATGTTTGCAGCACAGGTAACGAGGCCCGACATTTGTTATGCAGCTGGTGGGCTCAGTAGATTTAATAGTAATCTGAGAAAGGCGTACTGGGCAGCAGCAAAACACGTGTTTTCAAATACCTAAAGGGAATAGCGGATGCCAAGTTGGAGTTTAATTATGTTGATTCATCGATTGTGGGATATGTTGATTCATCGATTGTGGGATATGCTGATTCAGATTGGCCACTACTGGTTATGTGTTCAGGATGCAAGGAGGAGCAATAACGTGGAACTCCAGGAAACAACAAACTGTGGATTTATCTACGACGGAAACTGAGTATTTAAGTTTGTCGTCAGCAGTTCAAGACTTATTTTGGCTCAAAAATCTAATCAAGGAGTTGTTGACCTTCGGTATGTTGCAACTGATTTGTTTACAATGGTATGTATACTTTTCGCGCTGTTTTAGATTTAGATTTAATCCCCCTTAATCCCAAATCTTCTCAAAATATAAAACAAACGTAACAACATTCCATTTTGTATTACACAGAAAGCAAAATGACTAATTTATCGACCAGAACCCCTTCCATTTAATGCAGAAAAACAAAAAATGGGAAAATTTACGATTTTTGTTTTTGTTTCTGAAATGAAAATACGAAATGAGATATTTCTAAGCACAAGGATAATGGGTGTGCCGTTTTATTTTATATTTTGTACCTTGCCATGTCAGTGTACCATAACGATTTTTGGTTACTAATGGCGTGTATGGCAATTTTTTATTTATTTTGGAAACTTTGGATTTCGATAAATTATAGACATTGTTTTCCTTTCTATTTATCGACAACGTGAATTTTTATTCACATGAAGTAGACAATAACCTTGTGATAATTTATTCTTATCATCTTTAATATTTTTTGTTTATTTATGTAAGCCTTATAGAGAATATCGGTAAACTATTACTACTTAATGCCCTAAGCCGGTCACGTCTCTTCCTCCGATTTGCTAAGTGTTTGTGTAATAAACGAATAACAAATAATGGTCAAGACATAATCCATGACATCGCACGCATTTACATAATATGACGACCATTTAAAAAAAAAACCAACTTCAAACTAGCTACTTCACTTCGATAACTATATAAATTGCTTTATGGTGTGCATTTAAAAAATTTAATCTAACGTAAAACTTAATTCAATGTTATAAGTTCAGATTTAGTTGACCTTAGCAAAATAGTGATTTGTATACAATTTTATTCAAAACAATGCCTGCCAATATAATACATATTAATTGGAAAATAGGTTATGCAATAGGCAAATCGCAAATGAAACATTTGGTTTATGAAATAAACTCATTACAAATCTTCTAATGTATTGTTTCAGATGCTGCCATTCTAACGTACGAATTATGTAGATACCTAATTTGAATTTAGATTGAATAAAAGTGGCTTGCGAATTCCGATTTACTGTAGAAGTGGTTTTAAGTAATTATATATTTTGATAATTATAAAGTGCTTAGTGATAGTTACGTATTAATAAAAGTTGCAATTTCAACAGCTAATTGTAAACACATTAATTGATGAAGCTGTATGATGACAGATATTGAAAATATAAAAGTTATCGGTAATTGATAAGATTTTAATTATTTAACTGTTCAGCTGTACCACAGAAGAAAGATTAACTAATACTAAATAACTAATTAAGTTAATCTTTCTTCTGTGGCTGTACCGACTATTTTGGCGCACGTTCTATCTATTTCAACTGTTTCTTAGAATTAGTAAATGTTGTAGGTGTGTATGTGTGTATTTAACACCAAAAACCAAATATATCGCGACATATTTTATTAACCTGCACATTTTAATATCCTAAGATCAACAATCTAATGAAGTAATGACTATTTGTTTAGTAAATATTTGGTTGAAGACTTCACAAAGTGCTAATTTAGCTTTTAACCGACTAAGATTACAACACTTACAAAAGGTAACCGAAAAATCTTTTTACTATATGGTATGTATGATTTCTACATATTTTAATCAGACTTCCTTTAGTTTTCATTCAAATCAGTGAACCGACTCAGTATGGTTGAATTAAAATATTAATGGGTCGAATAATGAATATGTAAATCACGAATAATGAACCATTTACTGGAAGAAAATATAACAGTTACTTATAATAGAATACCTACTTAAGCAAAATATTAGTTGTTATCAAATAGAATATGTGTTCAACTTCCTATTTGCAAAGCAAAATTAAATTTCTTATCAATAAAAGTTAATGTTTTTGAAATGGATGGGGCCACTATTCATTCGTTCAATGTCATTAAAATACACACAATCATCTTAGTTTGATAACAGCTTTATAGGTTTATTTTAACTGGACAAGCTACGCATCTACAATCTGCATAGGTTTATTCGGTTTTATTCGCACACAAATGATGTAATGCAATCAATAAATATTTATTCACTAATAAGACAAATACACTTAATCAACTCAAAATAGAAGATAAAAGTGGAAAACTTATATCGCACTAAAATAATAATTTTGAAAAATGCCGGATTTTTCATAAAGTACCTATATTGTTTAGTTAGGTAGATAGGCATATTTTAAAATGAAATTTAATTAAAGCTTTCTAATTTACACTCTTATAATAAATTTTAAAATAAAGAATACTTACCTTTTGAGTACTTAAATCTAATCCTAAGTATGTTTCGGATTCTTTTGGAATCATATTTATTATTTTGTGTGTCTTGCTGTATTATTCCAAATAATTTATTTTAAGTTACTTTCTTAGCTTTAAACAGTACAATAACAATTTATTTAAAGTAAACAAATCACATTCAACCTCACTTTCAGACAGTTTATTGACAACTAATTTAAAAGAAAAAATGGTTTTGTGTGTAGTGATTTTGACAGGTAATAATTTTTTTTTCTTCTGCAAATTAAAGAACACACCCTTAAAAAGACATTTTGCCATTTTACAGTGTATTTAAAAAGTATCAAATCTATATTTATAACACTTTTTATAACAGTATTTTTAAGATTTTGAATTTACAATTTTACTTTTGAATCAGTTAAATAAAACCAAAATACATATTAAAAATTCGTATAAAATTAATTTTAATAAAATTTTAAAAAGTATATAATTTAAATAAAATATGGAACCATTTGAAAGTAGATTACGATAACTAAACTTCCATTCCATAATTTGATCCTTTTTGCCCACTTGCCAGCAATTTTTTCTCTGAATCCATTTTTGGCGCTTCAGTTCTTGTATGCCAAACTAGTATGTCGCGACATAAATTGGCTAATGGTTGAAGATCTTTGAGTAACGTGACATGGCGTAAAATTTCTGTTTCTTGATAACCGCGTGGTATTTCAAAACTAAACTTTGCTTCCGGATTCGCCAATAGTAAATCTAATGCGATTGCAAATCCAGCCATATCAATTGGAAATGGCCTTTCAGGCCGCCACATACTATTAAATCCAGTCACATGATTATTTTCATCTAGAATTGGTTTTTCCACCATTAGCCCACCTACTAGACCAACTGGCCATACGCCAACTTTTCCCGGGCGAATTTTTGCAATCTCCTCAAACAATTCTAAACTATATGTGTTATCATCATCCATAAAGTATAGCAGTGCATGCTTATATTCGCGAGTTTTGTAATAGTCTCGCACCCATGATAATGCCAAATTTCGTTGTTCAACCCCTCGAGGTTTACTCCAATTTGGATCATTACTTTTTAATTTGAAATTATCTGGGGTTTTAATGTTCAACTGTGTACTTCGATCAGTTAATTTTGATTTTGTTAGGATACCCTCAACTAATTTTGAGGTAGTATTTGCATCTTCTACTAGAATCCAGTGTACATTTGGAGACAGCATTAGTGTGTGTGCCAACCTTAAATAAAGAAAATAAAAAAATCACTATTTACGAAGGTTAACATAATTGTAAATCCACAAAATAACTAAGCAAAGATTATGTCATGTTACCTTGTTAGCTCGGCCTTTTGAACTGGCCTCGCATAAGTCGGTGTTACAACATAAACTATAGGCCCCATTTCCTTATCACCATTGTTTTTATTAAATAAACAATTTTTACTATTTTTATGATTATAATATAGCATTATTAATAAAACTACAACAACAGTTAGTAAAATATTAACACGTCGTTTCATTTTTACACTTTCCATTTGAATGGCCTTTGCAATTTCAATTCAACAATTGTAACATAAAATTTCTTTTTTAGTTAAATTTAATTTAGATTATCACTCGATCACATGAATACAAAAATATATTTATAAGTTAATAAAAACTATAAATAAATAAAAAGGTATTTTTTATATCTAGAAGATAAATTTATTATGTTTAATTGTTTACGTCATTTGTGTACTGTTTAGTGTAGCGACGACCACTGAGTTTTTTTTGTTTTGTTTACAATTTTGTACTGACATTTGACAGTTTTGAAATAACATTTTTTTTGTTTGTAGTGCCATCTTTAGGAATTACGATAAATGTATGTATGGCCTAGGAGCAAATCTCTAAACAAAATTAATGCGGTGTTTAAACGAACTATAAGCGAAATTTACATTTTGCAATTGTGATATTCATTTAATTTTTTTCCTCTTTTTGAATCTCAATTTCGGCAAATAAAACATCAAATTGCGTTTTAGTAGCCTTGTATGTTATTTGTCAAAATATGTATTTATAATATACATGTTAAATTTTTCAAATAAAACTTTTTTTTGTGCTTCTATTGACGATTGTAAAAGTAGAGAAAGCGCCTCTCGAGGAAAAAAGTTAAAATGAGGCAACCGCCAAAATGACATTTCTCATAAATGCGACGAAAGAAATTTTTGCAATCCGGTAATTAAAAATAGTTTTTATAATCCAAAATTGGAATTATTTACAATTATTATTAATCTGGTACGTAAAAATTGTGTTTACAGTTCAAAATTGGAATTGTTTACAACAATTTCGAACGTCAAATTAGCAGCTACCTCAGTTTAAAAATTTTCCACTAGGTGGAATCTGTGATGCTCCAATCGTCAATTGACGGTTTCAAATATAGGGAAAGCACTACCCATCAGAATAGAGCGTCATGAATTCCATCTAGCAGATTTTCCTTTAACTGAGCAAACTCATTTTTTGGTGTTTCTTATTCATTGTGTTCCAGTGGAAACAATTTGCTACTGCCAAGTACATACTTGTGAGTAGATGTTCAATGGAACGCAAATTTTTGTGACAGTAGTAAAACATAACCTCAATTTAAATTAAACTGCTAGATTTTGACAAAAAATACGTTGCTCTATTAATAATAATAAGTAGGCTTAGGATTTTTATGTACCAAAAAATGAAAAATATATATATATATATATATACTTAAAATATGTGCTTAAAATGATGAAATATGCAAGTAAAATAACAAAATATGTGATTAAAAATGTAAAAATATTTCGAAAAAACAAAAAGCACACTTTTGCACAGTAAATACATGTAGGTACTTTATTTTCCAAATAAATTATTTTTAAATAGTAAAATCAGAGGACTATTTGTGAATTCGATTCGAATGTATTAGACTCTTCGATTTTAAGAATCGTATTTGATTTAAATAAGAAACGAACGAATCTGATTTAATTCGAATAAGAATCCAATATTTCGAAGGCTCCAATACGTTCGAATCGAATTCACAAATAGCCCCTAGAATAATAGTAACAGAAAACAATCAGTACGCATTATTCATATTGTATCGTCGTAACTTATGAAAATCTTAAATAAAATATTATCAGAAGAAAATTCATTTCAAAATCAAATGAAATACGAGTAAATCGCAAAAATTTCAGTTTAATTCTTAAATTTAAATAAAGTATAAATCTTATTCTTCTAAATCTTATTTACACCTAATTTGCATTCAAAGAAAATGACCGATAAAAATAAATTTCGGTTTAATTTAATTCTGATATTGTGATGAGGATAAATCAGAGACACATCTTTTGCTATTGACGGCTAATACAAAACATACTTTATTACAGTTCAGTTCATACATTCGTATTCTAATGTTGTGTTTAATGTTATTGTTATAATACTATTGACGATTGTAAAAGTAGAGAAAGCGCCTCTCGAGGAAAAAAGTTAAAATGAGGCAACAGCCAAAATGACATTTCTCATAAATGCGACGAAAGAAATTTTTGCAATCCGGTAATTAAAAATGGTTTTTATAATCCAAAATTGAAATTATTTACAATTATTATCAATCTGGTAGGTAAAAATTGTGTTTACAGTTCAAAATTGGAATTGTTTACAACAATTTCGAACGTCAAATTAGCAGCTACCTCAGTTTAAAAATTTTCCTCTAGGTGGAATCTGTGATGCTCCAATCGTCAATATGGGACGTTTACAAGTATTATAATATTGTTATGTTATTATGTGGATTATGTTGTTACATCTTCCGTTTTTTTTTTTTTTTATATATAAACTTATTTGTACTTATTTTATATTAAATATACTTAAATACTAAGGTTATTAGTAAATTCATAATAAACATAATAATGAAATAACCATTATAAAATTAACTGTTCATTTTTTGAACCTCTACATTAAATTTGAGGTGTAACTTGTTCGTCTTGTTGACGATTCGTTTTACAGATTTAAACGCTCTATTGGTTTGATTACACGACCGTATCTCGACTGTCTGAGATTTGGATCAAGGCTACAATTTTCTTCACTTGCAAATTTACTTGACTGATTCGCCTGAATCTCGCCTTCACTCATTTCTTCATTTATTTTCTACTCCATTGATGTTTGATCTTGGCGTGTCGTCGTAATAAAGTGATTTTTCTTGTATTGGTATTTTCGCCTTTGTCTTTTGAATGTGATGATAGTTCCGCCTGTATACTTTATTATCGTCCGTTTTAACTAATATTGACTTTGGCGCGTTTGCTTATTGTATTGCGCGTCCACTTATCCATTCTCTTGGTTTTATTTGTAATCAAACTCTGTCAGTTAACTCTGTTGGTATTGCTTCTTTCGTGCTTTTATCGGCATACGTTTTTTGTTTATATCTGGCAATCTTTAGCTTTTCCGCTACATTATTTTCTATTTTTGGTATTAGTTGATTCTTTGCTGTTGGTAAAGCTGATCTTGTAATTCGGCTGATTAATCTTTGATTGGGTGAACCTAAATCGCCTGATTTTGGTGTATTCCTTTTCAGTCTTTTGAAAATTGTTTGAATTCTCTTGATGAGAACTGTGGGCCGTTATCTGACTCTAATATTTCAGGGCAACCATGAACTGAAAACCATTTCTGAAGTTTTTTTTATTATTTCCTTTGAATCTTGTGATTTGACTTTGCTAAAATCTATATATCCTGAGTAGCTATCTACTATGACAATATATGTCTTTGAATTGTATGAGAATAAATTTGTAAAGACTATTTGAAAAGGTAGTTCTGGTTTTGTTTTTGTTGTTATTGGTTCTTTAGTTTTGTTCCTCTGTGTTTGTTCGCAGACTGCACATCTTTCTATATAATCAATAACGTCTTTATCCAGGTGTTTCCAGTAAAAACTTTGTCTTATCAGTCTGATTGTTGATTGTTGTCCAAGATGACTGGCATGCGCTTGAGTAATGATTTTTTGAATTTGACCTTTGGGAATTACTATCTTTTGGCCTTTGAGTATGATATCGTTGTATATTAATAGTTCCTCTTTGAAATTTGAGAAATGTTTGATCTCGTTTGGGATTACTCTTTCATCCTTCGGCCATCCATCCATTATATATGATTTTAGTTTTGTATAGTATGATTCTTTGTCGTAGTCTTGAATCATTAATTCCGCTGCGTTTGTTGACATTGGTACTAGTAGGTGAATTTAGATTTGATCATCCTCATTTTCGTATGGTGGATTATCTACATCTCTACTCAACAAATCTGCTATTGGTATATCTTTGCCCTTTTTGTAAACCACTGTTGGATTGTATTGGCTAATTTCGAATAAAATTCTTGTAATATCGGTGGTGCCGATCCTATTGGTTTTTTACATATTGTTTCTAGGGGCTTGTGGTCTGTTTCCACTTCCAACTCCTTTCCATATATGTAAGTATGGAATTTTTTACATCCGAATCTAATTGCCGTCGCTTCTTTTTCGATTTGTGGATACCCTAATTCCGTTTTGCTTAGTGACCTTGACGCATAAGCAATTGGTTGTTCATCTTGCATTAGAACTGCTCCCAATGCTGATTTACTCGCATCTACTGATAGTTTCACCTTTTTGTTAGTTTCGTAGTAGTTAACACTGGTGTACTTTTTAGTAAGGTTTTTATGTTTTCAAATGCTCTTTGCTGATCAAAGTCCCAATGAAACTCCGTATTCTTCTTCAGAAGTTCTCTTATTGGTGTAGTTACTTCAGAGCATTTTGGAATAAATTTTGTGACGTAATTAATCATGCCCATTAATCTTTGCACTTGTTTCACGTTTGTCGGGATTTTAATGTTTGCTATTGTCGATATTTTGTCTTCATCGATTTGCAAACCCTTTCCTGAGATCTTATGCCCCAAGAATTTGACTGAATTTACGTTGAATAAACATTTTTCTTCATTAAGTTTAAAACCCGCTTTCCGCATGATTTGGATTACTTCCTCCGTTTTTTCCTGACACCCTTTTAGTGTGGAGTCATGGATCAGTATGTCATCCATTGACACTTCTACGTTTTCCTTCCCTTCAAAAATACCGGACATCAGTTCCTGAAATACCTCGGGAGCTGATGCGAGTCCAAATGGTAGTTGACAGCAAGTATATCTGCCCCAGGGTGTTGCGAAAGCCAAGTATTTTTCTGTCCTTTTGGAAACTGGGATTTGCCAGAATCCTTTAAGGCAGTCCAAAAGTGTGAAATATTTTGATCCCTTTATATTTGTTGCTATCTCGTCTATTGTTTTCATCGGATAGTGACGTCTAAGCAAGTTTTGGTTTAAATTAGATGGATCTATGCATATTCTTAGTTTACCCTTTTGTTTTACCGCTACTAGTGGTGAGACGACTGGAGTCGGTTCTGAGATTCTCCTTATTATTCCCCCTTCCACCATTTTGTCTAGCTGCTTTTTAACGTCTTCCATGATCGAGTATGCTATCCTACGTGGAGGTGATATTTCGAATTTTGGATTCGGAATTAAATCTATGTCGTAGGTGAAAATGTTTACTTTACCTACACCTCTAAATATGTCATCCTTTATTTGACATACTCTTTGTTTTGACTGATCTTTATTAATCCCGTCTGTTCGTGTGACTAATTTTAGCTCATTTGCAGTATGAAGGCCAATTATAGGGATTCCTTCATAATTTATTATTTTAAAATTGATTATGTGAGTTTTATTCCTGACCGTGCAACTAATTTTTTTTTTTCACCAATTACTTTGATTAGACTTCCTCCGAATGCTTCTAGATTTCTTGTGTTGGATGTGTCTATTTTTAGTCCTAGTTCGTCTGTTAGTGCTTTATATAGAACGTTGCACATGGTGCCCGTATCTATCTTGCATCTAACTGTGATATTGTTTATGATTATGTCCTCATACCAACCATCATCTGTGCCTCTATCAATTGTGAGTACAGTGAGATTCAAGGCTTCTAGTGACTCATATTTTGTATCATCAAGAGTGTTTTCCTCGGCCAGACAACTTATTTGTTTGTTACTCTGGTTATTCTTATTATATTTATTATGAATATTATTTTCATTTTGAATAACGTTTTTATATTTGCTCCTACAAGCTAGGCCTAGATGTCCCTTTTTCTTGCACAACTCACACACTTTGCCAAAAGCTGGACAACTTTTGGGGCCATGCGTGGTTTTACATCTATTGCAAGAAAATACATTGCTTTGATTCTCTACACTAAGTTTTTTATTTTTAACTATATGTATCGTTTCATTTTTAAACGATAGTACCTGTTGCCTCGTAATTTCTTCTGTTTTACATTTATTAATGACCTCGTTTAGAGTCAACTTGTCATCTGACAGCAGTCTCTGTCGCCGATCGTTTTTTATTATCCCCATTATTATTTTGTCTTTTAAAATATCGTCTGGGGTTATTTTCGATAAATTACATCTATTTAATTGCAATCTACATCTAGTTAAAAATTCGTCGAATTTTTCACCCGTTTCTTGTTTTAAGTTATTTAGCATGAATCGTTCATACGAATAATTGATTCTCGGCGTGAAATATTCGGTGAACTTTTTTGTTACCTTAAAATCGTCGTCATCTTCGATATTTAGTGTATCTGCTATCTTGTTGGTTTCGGTGCCGATGCAGGTCATTAAAGTTGCTACTTTGATTTTTTCTTCTTTTGTGTCCAATTCTGTTGCTACTGCATAATATTTGAATTGTTTCAGCCAGTTCTTCCATTCTTTTTCTATGTTATCGTTGATAATTAATTGTTTTGGTGGTTTTAGCCTTTCCATTTTTTATCCACGTTGTTTTGATGGTGTGATCTGGTTGTTTGTATCCTCAATATTTTATTTTTATTATTCACTTTCTGATGTTAGTATTTTTGAAATATTAATTTTTGAAATATAATTTTTTGTTATTATTCTACCATCAGTGTCTCTTTTTTTATTTTTTAGTACACTTTTTTGTTTTTGTTTTTGTTCTCGCCACAAAAAAATTAAGTTTTAATCTCAAAATATTGATGATGTTATTTATCATCGGCGTATAATATTTGCTATTATACTTTTCTTTTGTATTAATTTTGATTATTTTATAATTATTTATCAATTTTCTTTATTTATTAACACTTTATTTCTCTTTTTCTTTTAGTTAATTCGCCATCTTCTGACACCATGTGATGAGGATTAATCAGAGACACGTCTTTTGCTATTGACGGCTAATACAAAACATACTTTATTACAGTTCAGTTCATACATTCGTATTCTAATGTAGTGTTTACATGTTATTGTTGTAATACTATATGGGACGTTTACATGTGTTATAATATTGTTATGTTATTATGTGGATTATGTTGTTACAGATATGACATTTTTTATTTATTCTTAATTAGTTCATCGACAGCTCCACTAATTGTTTCAACTTTCCTATTAGCTTCCAGAAACAAGTTTAATTGTTCCACTAAACTTTTATTTGAGGACTCTTTCTATTGTCGTGATTAAATGGCTATAATTACCAGTTATGTAAGCCAGATCATTTTCAAAGTTGATTAACTTAATATTGTCTTAGCAGTTTAAATATAAGTAGAATCTTCGTCGTTTAGTTCCAAAATAATTTCTTTAATGTTTTCGATATTTTCGAAATTTTCTTTCAAAGAATGCAAACTTTTAATGCAAACTCTGTGTAATCCATGAACTACCCAGATCAAATGTAAAATTTTGACTTTCACCATGTATTGCACCGCATAAGAAAAAAAAGCAACATCTTTGTCCCTCTCGAATTTTTCTCTTAATAGTTTGAGAGAGTCGTCGAACAAACTGGCGTTTATTGAATGGTTGGTTTTATCGAAGAAGGCAACGTCCAATAAAAAATTTTGTTTGGCTGCCTACTATCACAATGGTTACATAACGTTCAGGGGGCTATTCCTGAATACGATACAAATTCGAATGTGTATGATTCATATTTGATTTAAAAAAGAATCGATAAGAATATTATACTTACGTATTCGTATCGTATTCAGGAATATCCTTATCAAATGAAATCCACAAATATTTATTTTATGTTACTAGCTGTACTTCGATAATTTTTTGTCGTATAGTGCTTTAATATATCGTTTTCTTACCGTTGATTTGTTTGGTATAATCTGTTTGGCATATTTTTTAGAAATGACGAAGACACTTTGTTATTTAATTTCGCCAACGAAATATCAGCAGCTAGCATGACCATAAACAAATGCTCGTTGAATTTCGAATAACTCGAGCTATAGTCACATTGTTTTTCAGTCAGAATGTTTTTCAGTCCGTCTTTCTTCCAGTTCTTTGTGTTTCTTACTCTTGACATGCTGGTCCACAAGAGATTTTTGGTACATCGTCACCGATTTTTCACATACTTTGCAGCATAAAATTGCCCCGTCTGTCTTGAAAACATCACGTTATTCGTAAACACTAAATATTGCTTTACTTAAAAGCTTTGTTATACTTTCGGCATCTTAAAAATAATTGAATTCCTGCTTGTTTTAAAAACAAACGTCAATTAATTATCGATGCACCAATTAAATTAAAAATAAATTAATTATTGGTAGCGAGTAGCGACAACTAATAGTTAATATTATCTACAGTGGTATATTGAATTAGGAACTGTTCAAGTTGTTAAATTGAATTGCCTACATGTAGGCGATTTAAAGTGTTTTATAAGAAGAATTTCATAATCGTTATTTTCTGTAATAGAATATTCGTTAATTACTAAAATATTTAGTAAAATATGTACATATTTATGGATAAATTTTATGCTAACATGCGGGAATATGTAAAAATATGTATTTATTCCGAAAAATGTAAATATATGTTGTAACAAATCCAGATGGCTCATTTTGCTCGAAAATTTCTGATTCATAAAACCTTCGTTCTCAATTTTCTTTTCCGTAACCCAAAAAAAAGATGTATTTACATAAGAATCCGAAGCCTTAATAATAAGTAATAAAACATTAAACAACAAAATAATTAAAATATTTTTACGATTTAACAATTGCACGTTGCATCACAAACATAAACAAAAATTATTTGTTTTTAACCCTAATCGAGCCAACATGTTCTTGTTATGTCAGTAAATTCAAATTCTAATCAAATAATTTACTTAATTTTTAAAAAGAATGCCAAGTACTTTGTATGGAGATGTTTCAAAATAAAATATATACAAGTTTATAACTAAATTAACATTATTTTGAATATCGATGCATTTATCAAATTAGCCAAAAAGGCAAACTTGGTTGGATTTGGGTTAAATAACGACGTTTCACACAACCAAAATTGATATAGAGCCATCTATTCGAATTTTTGAAACTAAAATCCCTTTGTCGTTAATTATTATTATTTTTTTTAATCTATGCAATCTTTTCTGGGGCTCAGGTACTCCCAACTCTTTCGCAGTTAATTTTACCGTCTTACTTTACGCAGTAGTAGCCAAATCGAGGACGAACGGCTATAGACCCGCCTTGTGTCAACCACCTGCACATTGCATTGCTTCATGCCAACCTATAGTGCTGACATGAAAGGTGGATCGACCCATGGATTCTGCACTCTCAACAGGACGTCGTAGATGTGTTCATCGTCATCATCGATCGTAATCAGATGATGAAAAATCCCTTTTGCACCTCGCCCCTATCGGGATTCGAACCCTGTACCTCCCGATCCAAACGCCGCAGCTTTAA
Organism: Tipula vernalis; assembly: GCA_958295665.1. Lineage (NCBI taxonomy): Eukaryota > Metazoa > Arthropoda > Insecta > Diptera > Tipulidae > Tipula > Tipula vernalis. Next base: position 112,671,323 of record OY282559.1, read on the forward strand.
CCACTGCGCCGTTTGCTCCATAAAATACAAATTATTTGCGTAACTACTTCTAGCAGCTACACCATCACTTGAACACGAGAAGTTGCGAGTAGATACAAGTACTTGTGAGTAGTTTCCTAACCCTAATGGAACACGCTTATTATGCTGTTTCCATGAACCAAGTTAAGTTAGCTAGGGTATTTTCTTTCTAAGGTAACGTAAATCGTTCTTTTATTCATTCCACTCCTTTTTTAGTTCATTCTTTTATTAATTCGGAATATTCAGAATGTATTCCTTTTGTAATATTGACGATTGTAAAAATAGAGAAAGCGCCTCTCGAGGAAAAAAATTAAAATGAGGCTACTGACAAAATGACATTTCTCATAAATGCGATGAAAGAAAATTTTGCAATCCGGTAATTTAAAATTGTTTTTATAATCCAAAATTGGGATTATTTACAATTATTAGCAATCTGGTAAGTGAAAATTGTTATTACAATTCAAAATTGGAATTCTTTACAACAATTTCGAACGTCAAATTATCAGCTAGCTCAGTTTAAAAAATTTCCACTAGGTGGAATCTGTGATGCTCCAATCGTCAATTGACGATTGTAAAAGTAGAGAAAGCGCCTCTCGAGGAAAAAAGTTAAAATGAGGCAACCGGCAAAATGACATTTCTCATAAATGCGACGCAAGAAATTTTTGCAATCCGGTAATTAAAAATAGTTTTTAAAACCAAAAATTGGAATTATTTACAATTATTATCAATCTGGTAGGTAAAAATTGTGTTTACAGTTCAAAATTGGAATTGTTTACAAAAATTTCGAACGTCAAATTAGCAGCTACCTCAGTTTAAAAATTTTCCACTAGGTGGAATCTGTGATGCTCCAATCGTCAATAACGAAAGATGGAATGAAAAGAATATTTCATTTGACGTCTTGTAATTATGTGCAATGCTTACAATTTCAATGATTAAATTGAATTGAATCGTACATATTATGGAAAATGAAATTATTAATTATGGTAAAATTAATTGTTTAAGGCGTATAATAATAAAATTTTCGAAAATATTTTTAGTTTCATTATACGACAACAGTTTTAAATCAGTTTTAAATAGAGAAACTTCAATAATTATACTGAAATTATTTATTAATTTAATTTGTTTCCTAATTTCAAAAATCAAAAAAAAAATCATGCTATTCAAAATATATTCCATTATTTTATTACATTAAGTGCGGAATATTCCCAGGTCACGTGATCAATATTCTATTCCTTCTTTTCTTCCTGTGGAATGAATAAAAAAAACACCCTAGGTTTCTGTTTCGTTGAGTTAAAAATATGGCTGCGTCAATCATTGCCCTTCCCATAAATATTGTGCTTTTCTTAAAATATTTTGTAAATTTAAAGTGTTTTAATTAAAATGGATATCAACATAAAAATAAACGTTATTTTTATCGGCTAAATATTGAAAATCTTTGAATTTTATAACTAAATCACGCATTAAAAAAATTAAAAAAAAAATTAACATTTAGAATCTAACCCAACCACACTAGTTTCGTTGAGTTTTATTTGGGTTTTAAGAAATTCTACCCTAAATTATATTTCCATGGACATAAACCTGAGTTATCTAAAGTTAACTCTATCATGGAAAGATTCTCCATACATGTTTCCAAGATCGAGGTTCAGTTAGGTTAGATTGAAATTAGGTTTTCGTTAAATTTCAAAATGGTGTTTCTCGTTCCAATGGAAGTGAGTTAGGTTGAGTTGAAAGTTTTACATCCAATATTTTGTTTGTTGTATTTAGTTATTGTAATATTTTTTTATGGCGGTAATAATAAAAATCCGTAATAAATATTCGCCTACACTAACAAATTATTATAAATTCAAACGTCACTTTATGCGTTGGCCAGACAAAATATTTAAGTCAACTCGGCTTCAAAAAATTTCCGCTATACCATATTTTAGTATTTCTGCGAGCGCTGATGCTAATTTGTTATGGTCGCTGCAGTTTTATTTTATTTCGATAGGTAGTGCTTTCTCTTTTTTTTTGTGTGTTTCGTTTACTTTGGTCGGAACAAATAAATTATAATAACTATAAGGGAAATGAGGTTATGTTACCAAAGTAAAGTTGTCTGCCCACACATTTTCGTTAAAAAAAAATTGAGTTTTATCGTCAGGTGTCGGTTCTCGTTTATTCTTTGATTTTATTAGGTGCGCAAATAAAAACTAGGCTTGTTTAGGTCAAATTCAACTTTATTGAAAAGGTACTTGTTATAAAGATTAATAATCGAAATATTCACCTTTACTATCAATGGTCTTTTGACATTTATCGAGTAGATGATGAATGCCTTCGCTATAGAAACTTCAGGTAACTTTTCAAGGTCATTTGAAGGTCAAGGTAATTTTTTAATGGAAACCTACCACTATTACACCATCCTGTATCCCTTGGCAGGGCAGAATAATATCGTCCGTATATACAACAATTTCATTCACATCACCTCACGCACAATTCTATTTATTAATTTCTGACACACGGCTGGAGCTTTTGCCACGAAGCGGCATTCGCAAAATTTCGTAATAACCATCAAGGGTAAAGTAATCCGTCAACGTTAAGGAATCCTTCACCATCGAGATCTGGTACTGTTAGTATCCAGAAGCTTAATCTAACATTATAAAATAGCTGCAACCCCCAACCATTGTAATAAGTCTGCACGCCTTTGTTTTGTGTATTTGTTTTTTTTTTCTGTTTTTGGTTCAATTGATCTTAAGCCATTAAGCCATTATGCGCCTGGGTTAATGGACGTTCCGATTCCCTTTCCGTGTTTAAATTCGATTAAAATTTTTGGTTTGATACGTATACCTTTCTAGTTACCGCTAACAACCTAATTATGACCTCTTATGCTTCTATATCATGCTGCAGGGTCAGTATTTCATAAAAATATTCAGTACAACATTTTTGCGGTTTCGAAATTTCCGTCGTAGTTTTCTAAATCAACCTCATTATTGTTTGACTTAAAATTGTTTTGAATACTCGTTGATAATTCACTCCACGTACGGAATTTATCCTGTGTCGCCTTATACCACAGTTTCGCGAACTATTTTAACTTAGTACCAGCTGTCAACATAATAGTGCGTTCATCCATATCATACAGATTAAGTAACAAATCAATCTTTGAAACCCATTCCTCGCTTGTAATTGAGATTGGGCTTGCCAGGTCGAATTCCGGTAAAATTTCGGAGTGATATCGCAGCGTTAGGTTAAACCGATTTTTATCTAAACCCGGAATATTTGATTTGAAATTTGATTCACTTTCTTTCTGAAATAACCGTTTCTCTCAACCAATATTTATGTACAATATTTATGTCGCCTACCGGTTCACGTAGCTCATCATTTGATTTATTTCCGTTCAAATCATCATCTGCTATGTTTCTATTTCCGACATCAACAGGACTTGTCTAACTCCAAATTTGAATTACTTTGATCAACCACTAGAGCCGCCATTTCATTTTCCGAACTTACATCAACATTGCCCCACATAACCGTTTCACTGCCTTTTGTTGACAACGATCGCTTCTTACACTCCTCTCGTAATTGTTTCATTGTATCTCCGCCCATAACTGAATTACTTCACAATGCTTGATGCCTTTGAAACAACGGACAACAATAATTGTTCTTGCAAATAATCAGCGCCTCTCACAACAAGTTGTGGTTTTGATTGCTCGCTTGGATAAAAGAACCACAAAATTCACTTATTTTGTTACTAAACCTTCACACAATGATGTATCGTATCCAATGCCCCATTAATGATTTCTTCGTTTAACGTTATTATGTCGTAAAACATCATTATCCACCATGTGGTTGGTTATATTTCCTCACTTAATTAGCGTTTTTTGTTAAAATCATATTGAAACAAAACGCAACCAAATAAAAATTACATTTTCCAAAATGTATTGGCTGATGGGAAGAAAATCTCAGTTGTCATTGGTCAATAAAGTTTTACTGTACAAAGCGATAATCAAACCCATATGGACATATGGTATTCAGTTATGGGGATCCACCAGCGCTTCAAACAGAGAACTTCTGCAACGAACCCAAGCGAAAATACTTCGCAGTATTACCAATGCTCCTTGGTACATTCGAAATAGTAATATACATCACAATCTTGGGATTAAAACCGTTAAAGAAACTATTAAAGAATTCAGTTCGAAATATTACTCAAAACTAGAAGTACATCCCAACGAATTGGCCAGGGAGATACTAAAACACCCGCGATTTAGACGTCTGAGAAGAACAGATCCACTCGAACTGATGAACCTGTGAACCTGTAAATTTAATTCGATAAATACATGTAGTCTAAATTAATTAAATTGTGAGCACTAACAATAAGTATTAACATTGGTTAAGACTTAAAATATGTAATAATTTTTAGCTTAAGATTTGATTACTTCTTGTGAGTTTCTTATGTAGAAAGATTCAAGAATAAAGCCATTGGCAACATTTAAAAAAAAAAAAAATTTTAGAGAATCCATCTCCAGACATAACACTCTAGAGGCTGATTTTATAAAAACTTTCTAATAATTTTTGGAAAGTCAAGTTGTCCCAGATTTTCCACGGGAAACTTTTACTGAATTGTTTTCCTGCAATAGCTATTGACATAACACTCTAGAATAGAGGCTGATTTTATTCCAATTTTAAATATTTTTTGGGTTTCGCGAATTTTCCACTATCCATAGTGATTTTTCGGCTAAACTCTATCGATTGATAACGACTTTACTTTTTATTTTCGGCTGAGATTACATAATCTGCAGTCATTGTACATTGACAGTCTTCTGCATTATCGACTTTTCACTTTTGGCTAACTTTAAGGAATTTTGCAGATTGATCATTTATATGGTTCAACAGATCACAAATACCAGCTTACGCTACGATAAAGTTAGAATCAAGATTTTGCTTCTTCACGACAACACCCCGGTTCACAAAGCCAGAATTGTTTAAGCTACTCTGCGGGACATTCGTACATGCGCGGCAACGTGTAAACGTTTCAATTTTATTAAAATTTTCTAATAAAAGTTTTGGAATTTTGAGTCGTAATCTTCCACCTGCATATATGGTATACTTATATTAGACATGGGGTTTCAATAAGACGACCCCTTTTCACCGTGTACGTGTTGTACCAAGAAATTTTGAAATCGAAAGTATTTTCGATTAATCGATCAATTTCAAACGATCGACCTCTAGCTACTCGTACACCAGTGGAAGCACGTTGTGAAAAATGTGATGAAAAGGGCTGACTTCTGTATGGGTAATATTGGCGACCATTTAAATATGTACTCCTACTGGATTACGAATGTACCTATCAAAATTTCCTCTGGTCATACTATCTTACACGGTTGACATACATTTATCTCAGTTTAAATATCGTTATATAAGGAAATTAATTAATCAAATTGAATAAAATGTGAGTCACACACAATTTAAGACTTGTTTAAGATAAAATAACTGAAATAAATAAAAATTGTCAATTTTCAATTCAAACGACAATATATCAACAGCTATATAATGTACATATATGCGCGAGTATATTTCTCATAGTGAGACTGTTATGTTTAAAAATATCTTCAAGGCCTTGTAAATAGCCTTGCCATATATGGATAACATCCATATTAGTTCAATGAAAGAAAAAAAAAAATTACAGCAAAACTAACTCATAAGTACGATTAACTAATCGTTTATAATCTATCGGTTCTGTGTTTTTAGATAATCGGAATTGATTAATTTTAGAATATTTTGGTGATATCAACAAAATGTTCGATTGTGATGTGATATAATGGTTTGTGAAAGCTTGAATGGATCAACAAAGCATTAATAAACATAGGAAATGTTTTATTATGGAGACAAAATTATCTAAACTATATATAGATAAGATCGACATTATTATGGTGATTGCTAGTTTAACGTTGTGTAACATTCAATCGTTTGAGCCTATTATTTAGTCTAGCGGGTGGTCTTAATTTCAACGTATAAAATAATTAATGTACAAAATCGTAGAAATACTATAAATAATCAATTATTTTGGCAATCAAAATGAATCTTTTTTACATATATTTATATCAATCAAAATCAATACTGAATTTTCAGGTAGAGATAGAAAAGCTATTCGACTGGCAGTATAAAATCGACCGACGTGAAGTATGTTAACTTTATCGAGATTATTCATGAAATTTATGATTCTGTGTTTGCTTCTTTCTAGCAAGGTTTTTGAAGTCCGGGGCGTTTAAAGCTCAAGACTTGTAACTAAAGATAACAACTGGCCTGGTCGAATCATCGCTTTGTAGATTTTAAGCTTTTTAGAAAGCATGTGCCAATTAAGAAAGATGCCAAAAACACGTATCAGATAATAATAATGAAATAGGCCAATAGGAACCTTATATAGGTAACAATAATAGAAATATTTTTTATTGCAGCAAAGAAATTTAGAATTTTTTATTGTTAATTTCAATTCCCGTTTAGTCAAATCAAGGTCAGAAAAATCCTTTGTCAAAAAGAAAAAGAAACACAAAATCTCTAGAGGAGGCGGTCTCAAACATAAAGAGTCTTAGATATATCTTGTAAGAATAATTCCTTGAATGGAGAAAGAGAAAAAGAGGAAAGATGGCTTCTCAGGAAAGAGAAAAAGATGGCGTCTGGATAAGTTGTGTGTGCTGATCGGAAGAAATAAATAATTAAATAATATTGATTATGTGCTATAAATACTAATTATTGAAAATTAAACTAAATGAATAATAGTTTTCCTATGCCCGATTGTAAAAATCGCATTAACTGTGTGAATTACAAACTGATAAACTACAGTGCTATAGAAATAAAAACCTGTTCAGTTTTAGTGAATGAATAAATACAATGTACATACGTCACAAATTCACTGTATTTTGGATATGCATGAAGTGATTATATAAAGTGCTTTAGTTAGTGCTAATATATTTTAAATCTACAAACAAGCAAAATTAAAATAGGAGGCACGTAAATACGAGTAGATACGCCTTTATACAATTCTGATCAGTTTTATTTTACTTTAAATTATATTTCCTTTAAATTATATAACCCAACCCAACCAACTATATAACCCAACCAATGCTGATATTTTCACAGCTATTAAACAATTATATATATCAGTATCACAAATTCATGTTAGCCTTCAAGAATCTGTGAATAGTATTATCACTGACAATAAAAATACAAAAAAACGTGTGGATAAAATAGAAAATGGTCTGCAAAGACACAATACAGCTATTCAAACGCTTCAAGCTGAAGGGAATTATTTGAGGCAAAGGGAATTACAGAACGATATAGTGATAACTGGCTTACCACCAGCGGTTCCCTCAGCTGCAGATATGGTAACCAAATTAGACACATTATATCATTTTGTGGTTGAGAATGTGTTTTCATCGTTTTTACAACAAACCAAAAACCAGCGTCAAGTACGTAGTGGAGTAAAATCATCCGTTTATGTCACCATTAAGTTTAAAAAACACGAATCGAAAAATATCCTACTTAAAAATGCTAAAGATAAGGGACCTTTATCCCGATTTATGCAACAACACAAATAAGGAGAATACAATCCACATCAGTGTAAAAGTAAATGCCGTAAATGGAGAAATATTGAAACAGCTTAGGAACCTTAAGAGAAATAACAAACTCAAATACCTTTGGATTACGAATGGAAAAATTTATATTCGAGTGAAAGAAAACGATTCCGCTATTCTTATTCACTCTTTGGATCAAATTAAATCAATAATTAAATAGACGATTTAACTGTCATGTTGTAGTTACATTTACAAACCTATTTTTCTGATGGTCAACACAACTGTATATTTGCTCAACATTTTTGAATTACAAATACATATCGTAAAGTTTATTATTATAAATTTATTTATTATTATTTTTTTCTTGCTTATTATTCTTATTTTAATTTTTATTTTAACTATTTATTTCTATTTAACTTTAGAATATGAATATCAATGTGAATCGGAACGGCAACAGTAATTATGATGATAACAGCAACAAGTATTTCACTGACCTTAATGATTTCAACTCTGAACTAAAACTTTCTAGTCAGAAAGGGATGAATATTTTATATATAAACATAAATCGCTTTATGAACAAATTGTCTAAACTGGAAGAATTTTTAAACACATTGAACTTTCAAATTGAAGTATGTATATTGACTGAAACTTTTTTGTACCAAAGTGAAGTGAAGTTTTTTAACCTTGATGGTTTTGACTCATTTCATGTAACTCGTGAAGGACGAGGTGGTGGTGGGATTAGTATATTTGCTGCTAAATATCTGAGATGTGAATTGTTAGAACCTTCATATTTAATGGGGAATCATTTTTTGGTTGTTAAGAGTAGGCTAGTTAATATTAACATAATTGGAATCTATAGACCGCCGCATACTTCCTTATACCAATTTTTTGATTATTTAAATCAAAAACTTGAAAAATATAAAACATCACTAATTTTTGGAGACTTTAATATTAATCTTTTGAATACATCTGATTCAGAAGTTTATAGTTGCCAATCCGTTTTAACAGTAAATGGTTTTAAGATCGTGAATAAAATGGAATTCAAATATGCCACTCGTGTCTCAAATCAAATTAGAACACTAATAGATCATGTTTTAACTTCTAGTAAGTATACGTTTCTAATTCTTTATGGTGATTTACATTTTAGTGACCAGAAATTCATCCTTACAAAGTGATTTGTTCCTATTAGAAATACAGAAATAATACTAACAAAAGTTATAATTGATCACTTTGCCATTCAAGAGTTTATATCAAATCTAGATTACCAAGAAATACATTTTCAAGAATTTTATCTAGTACTAGTTGATAAATTATTAAGTAACTCCAAAATTATTACGCAAAAAATAAAACAAAGTGAATTTAAAAAGCCTTGGTTTACCAATAATTTAAAAAATAAAATTAAAATTAGGGATAAAATTACAAACTTAAAAAGAAATACGCTTTAAATGCATTTTATGCAGAGAGATTTAGTATTTTGAAATTAGAAATTCGAAAAGAAATATTTTATAGAAAGAAGCAATATTACACTACGCAATTTAACCATAATATAGGTAATCCTAAAAAAGCATGGACTCTTTTTCGTGAATTAATATCAAATAAATCTTTCAACAACATACCTGAAGAATTTCAACTCTAAATTAACGGCATTATCGAAAATAATAAGTTAGCAGTTGCTGAGAAATTTAATGAGCATTTCAACGTAGCTGGTAAAAGAATTATCGAGTGTTTCCCTAATGTTCAATATGACATTGGTTTGCTACAGTATAATACTAAGTATGATTTGAATAATTTTAATATAGTAAATGAGGAGGAAATTTCCAAAATAATCTCTGGTTTGAAATCAGATGCAGCTGCTGGATGGGATAATATATCGGCCAGTCTTGTTCAATCTATAAAAATACTTGTATCTAAGGCAATTGCAACAGTAGTAAATGAATCATTTGAAACATGCAGGTTTCCAAATGAGTTTAAGAAAGCAAGAATTATCCCCCTTTATAAATCAGGAAGTATACTGAACCCTAATAACTATCAGCCCATTTCGATCTTACCATTTTTTTCTAAAATTTTTGAAACGGTTATAAAAAACCAGCTTGTAACTCATTTGGAAAAGAACAAGTTAATTGCCTCGAATCAATTTGGATTTTTGAGAAAGAGTAGCACTCTCTCTGCAACTTTAAATCTATCTGAAAACATTTTTAATAATATTGAGAGAAAACAAGTTACTGCTGCTGTTTTTCTTGATTTGAGAAAAGCTTTTGACTGCATGGATTATACAATACTTTTTAAGAAGTTGGAGTTTATGGGAATAAAAAGCAAAAGCTTGTCTCTGTTGAAGAGCTACTTGACTGACAGAACTCATTTTACTAAAATTAAGGATCAATCTTCCAGTTGTCGATTTCTAGAATGTGGAGTTCCCCAGGGATCCATTCTGGGTCCCTTACTATTCCTCTGCTATATGAATGACATTTTCAAACTTACCCTAGTTGGTAAATTACAGCTTTATGCAGATAATGCAGCTTTGGTATGTAGAACTAAAAATATTTCAATGTTAGGACCTGCTATAAAATCTGACCTTAAAATTCAACAAAGCTGGTTTTCATTGAATAAACTACAGATATATTAGAAAAAAATCAAACTCCATCATATTTTATATACGACACAAACCGATGGATTATGATTTACTCTGTGAACTTACTATAGCTGATGATAAAGTAATTAAAAGAGTCGACAAGTTTTACTATTTAGGGCTATACATCAATTCGCAACTCAATTGGCACAAGCATACAAACCTTATTCAAGCGAAAATTGCTCCAATAATATGCGTGTTTCGGCGTGTGGGAAAATACTTACCTAAAGAAATGTTATTTGGAGATTGCAAATTGTGACCAGGTTACGCCTTACACAATTATACCTGTCACGCAGCTGCCTAGTATATGACCAGAACAGCTTACGTGATGCGCAACTTACTGGAAGGTTACAGAGCTGATAGATTAATCTTGGCCCCCCCCCCCCCCCTCCAATAGACGCCAAACCACCACGGAAATTTATAAATTAATTTTTGATTTCTAATGAGGAGCAAATAGGTAAAACTGATGTTTTGGATCATAATATAGTTGCTGGGGACGCACGTCTTTATAAAGTAAATGAATCATTCTGTTTCTCTGTTTGTGTAGGGAGAAATTGGATATTGAATTAAATCGTATATATCTGCTTCGAGTATTTGAGAAATTCATAATCTGTTTAAGCAATCCATTACTTTGTGTAGACAAGCCTAACAGTAAAATAAGACTTTGTTTAGACTCCAGGAAAATAAATAGTGTTACCAAGCCTAACGCTTACCCTTTTCCACATTTGATGCTTTTTGTATTATACAATATTCCATAAACGCGGGTTGGGTTGATAGGCTTGGTATTAAGGTGGACTAAGAATCTTTTTTTTATTGTTCCACAGTATCATCGTATCAACTGATAACTTTGTTTGGAACTGCTTTAAAAAGTTGGAAAATGCAAAATTAACTATAAACCTGGATAAATCAAAAGTTTTACAACATAATATGGGATATCTAGGATATCTGATAATTTCTCAAGAGAACTTAAGAACGGATTCTGAAAAATTTCTTCTGCTTTTCTGGAATCAAAAACCTTACATAGTTTAACCCCCGATTTTAGCTAATCCTGATTTTAGTCAACATTTTATTTTAAGTACTCCAATGAAAAGGTGATTGCATATTTTAGTCAGGCGTTGAACACCCAACAAAGGAAGTATCACACTATAGTCGTAATAACTATAGATTTCTAAGACATTAAAAAAAATGGAGGTGTGGCCAACACACGACTTTCTTTTACGAACAGAGAATTTTGAGAAATTTAATTTTTTTTTATAATTTTAAAATTTTTTAATTTTTAATTTTTTATTTTTATTTGTTTTTAATTTTTTATTTTTATTTGTTTTTAATTTTTGGAAACATTTTGTATTCAGTAGTTTTTTGTAAACCTTATACTTTTTAAGATATTTGCAAAATAAATTTTCTGGACCAAGGGAGTGGCCACTTCCGGTTAGCGGATTTGGAGTAAGATTCACTGGGGCCTCCCATGTTATCAAAAAAGCTTAAATCTGAAGTTTCAGTTCGATTGGTTAAACTATCTGGGCTGTAGAGAGGACACAGACAGACTGACAGACTGACAGACTGACAGACTGACAGACTGACAGACTGGCAGACTGACAGACTGACAGACTGACAGACTGACAGACTAACAGACTGACAGACTGACAGACTGACAGACTGACAGACTGACAGACTGACAGACTGACAGACTGACAGACTGACAGACTGACAGACTGACAGACTGACAGACTGACAGACTGACAGACTGACAGACTGACAGACTGACAGACTGACAGACTGACAGACTGACAGACTGACAGACTGACAGACTGACAGACTGACAGACTGACAGACTGACAGACTGACAGACTGACAGACTGACAGACTGACAGACTGACAGACTGACAGACTGACAGACTGACAGACTGACAGACTGACAGACTGACAGACTGACAGACAGACACCATATCGAAACCCACTTTTTCGGACTCAGGGGACCTCAAAACAAATAAATCTCTAAAAATCTCAAGGTCCAAAATTTTCATGATTACTATACTTTATTTTACTAGAGTAAAAGAAAGTAATATTATGTATTTTTAATGTACAGGCGCCGACTCAAAATTCCTCTGATCTTGGAAAAAGATGAAAGTTCAAAAGGCTAATGGTGGTTTGTCTAATAAGGGCCCTTAATTCGATGCCATTCATATGTGCATCAAACAATAGGATAATTTCGATCAACAGCATATTTCATGAAGTGTCGAAGCGATTTATGATCCGCCGCACAATTTCACATATCCCTCAGGTATGAGGAAAATAGAAAACCAGATTCACGGTTTTCATTTCTACATCATCTATTCCTGAAATTTTTGAAGGTCTGCTTAATTGATTTCGATCTCGATAAAGTTGACATCATGTACTTCGTTCACAAAATCGGACCAATAAACAGGCCTTGGAGTCGGCACCAACGAAAATAGGATTTCGTGGGAAACCACCTGCCCGATAGATGGATGACGTTAAAAGGAACCTAACCATGCTCGAATACCGTGTCTGGTATTCTCATGCGATGGATCGAACTATTTGGAGGCACATCGTTGAGCCGACCAAATCCCTTCAAGGGATATAGCACCATCAGAAGAAGAAGAAGAAGCTTAATTGGTTCACTGTTTCTGAATTTAAGTCATTTCAGTATTTGTTTGGTTTGCGTTTACTGTTTCAGTATCACTTTCTCAACGCTTAGTTAATGCGGCGGTTCGAACAAACTTTTATCATATATAAGTGATTTCCAGTGACCATTTGTTTAGCTCCTTTTTATAGTTATAATTTCCGTGGGCTAATTTTTAACCTATTGGACGATCAACTATTTTTACTCTCCAGGGGTCCAGGGGGGGGGTGGATTTGTGGATTCGATTCGAACGTAATCGAGTCTTCGAAGAATTGAGACTTCGAAGAGTCTAATGTATCTAACGAGTGAAGTGACCCAACGCAAATTTATCGCTTTTGCATCGCCGTTTCTTTAGTGCTGCTTAATTCTGTAAATTGAAGTGCAGCGATGTTGTAAATCGATAGAGGGCTAGTGACTAAATCTGAATATACTTCGACTGTGTCCGAAACCTGTGATAAATATTTTTAGAACTAATTTTTGACATTTATTTGAAAAATCGCACACACCCAAATTATCACAGTGTCACACCCTATGATAGTTTTTGACATATGAAAAATAAACTCATTACGTGCTTGATGCAGTCGCCTTAGCGTTTTACTTCAAAGAAAAAGATTTTCGTCATTTGCTGTTACGAGGATGCATATTTCAACTAGGACGTGATTTAATTCTCTTGCTGTAATTTATGTTATCGAATTAAATTACGTAATTATGCGTTAATTAGTGCTATATCCGATAAATATCCAGAAATCGGAAATTGTTCTGTGATGCATGTGACTAGTACATTTTGTAGTTTATATATTGGTCGTGCACGAGTTTAGGCAAATTTCCTATTTCTGCGGATGGTTATAGCTAATATCTGCTTGTTCTATTCGCATTAACATATACACTTATTTTTACATAAAGTCAATTTTCAAAAATATCATTGTTTTCCGAATATCTCTCTGGAGATAATGTTTCTTTCTCGATTTCATTAATCGTTCCCATTATTATTCCTTAAATATGGTACTAGCTAGCCGCAACATAAAAGACCCACGAAACTTACTTTTGATTATACCATTGAAGTCCAAACTGTCATTTGAGACATGCATTAACCTCAACCAATATTTAAAGCTGAGCTGGAACCTGATGTAACAAAAACTTAGGGTAAACACGCGACCTATGATATCAGGTTTTTATTGTATAGAGAAGTCGTAGTGGTTGAGCCACTACGTTGGTAAATCGGTTTTACAATGTACTAATAATCAGGAAATATCATAGGCGGAAACTGTCAGAGGTAGTTCCCTTAATCCAACCCCAAACAACGACCAGGGAATTTACAAAGTGAAAAATACCCTCAATAATCAATGAATAAATTTATACACATGATGGAGACCAATAAGAGTCTCATGCTCCAAAACATGAATACCCTCATGCAACTCCTAATCAAAAACCAAAAATGAATGAACTTAAATTAGCTGTTTGGGAAGCCAATGGGTTAGGGCATTGACACGAGTGACAAAGAACGCGAAGGAGACCAGTAAAGTTTGAGGACGCTGAGTTGGAGGCGTTATTGGACCAAGATTAATGCCAAACCCAAGAGAAGCTCGCTAAACTTTGGGAGTGACTCAACAAGCGATTCAAAACTTTCTCAAGGCCATGGGTATGGTGCAAACACAAGGAAATTGGGTTCCTTATGAACTCAAGCCAAGAGACGTCGATCGGCTTTTTTGACATGCGAACAACTACTCCAAAGACAAAATTGGAAGGGTTTTTGCATCGAATCGTGACGGGGGATGAAAAATGGATCCACTACCACAACCCAAGGCGCAGAATATCGTGGGGTAAGTCCAGTCTTGCATCAACTTCAACGACCAAACCGAATATTCATGGCAAGAAGCAAATGCTGTGCATCTGGTGGAATCAGTTCGGAGTGATCTACTTTGAGCTACTCTTGTGATCTGTCAGCACAACAACGCTCGGCCATATGAATGTTGCAAAGGTCGTAAGGAAACTATAGGGGCGCTTCAATGGGATGTCCTACCCCATTCGCCGTATTCACCAGACATTGCTCCTTCCGACTACCATTTGTTCCGGTCGATATCTCATGGCCTGGCCGAGCAGCACTTCACTGCTTACGAAGAAGCCATAAATTGGGTCGATTATTGGATCACCTCAAAAGACGAGGAATTTTTTCAAAGATAATTCTACTAATTAAGGAAAATTATTTTAGGTGAAGGTTTAAAGGAAAATCCATTAAGTGAAGGAAAATTCTATTAAGAGAATGGATTTCGGCATAATCGGTTAAGAAATAGCCAAGTTCCAGATTAATTACACATAATCCAGAACTTCATCTACAAATAATTTTAAGACTCCATTTCCATCGTTATTGTCGAATTTCATAATAATCAGTTTAAAAACAGCCAAGTTCCATCCTTTGACCATATATTGTAGAATTTTATCTAAACGCTATTAGAGAACTCTATTTTCGTCGAATATGTTGAATTAGGTTAGGATTAAGTGAAGGAATAAATTATATTAAGAGAGTTGATTTTTTTCAGTTGATGAATTTCGTCATAATCGGTTAAGCAATGGCCGATTTCCATCGTTATTGGTGTATCTTATATCATAGTGTAACATATGCCCTACTAACATATTCCGTTTTGAAATATGCTATAGTGTACCTTATGCCGTGTTGAATTTACCATTTTGAAATATACCGTAGTGTATCTTATGCCGTAGTGTGCCATATACCGTTTTGAAATATGTCGTATTAAAATATGCCATAGTGTACCATATGCCGTAGTGTACCATATGTCGTTTTGAAATATGCCATGTTGAACGGATCCCGAAAATAAACAACAATATTTCACCAGATTAACACTTACACCTACAATAGATATAAATTAAACTTTTCAATAGATCGTTGGTCGATTCGTAAGGTACATTTTTGTCTAAATTCATTTTGGAGTAAAAATATGTATTTCAAAGATATTGAAAACAAACAAAACTGAATTCTATAATAATTTTATTTGAAATATGTTCCTTTAGTATCCTTTTAGGCGATCCGTGCCATCAATTTTGAATATTTAGCTCCAAACTCGTATAAATGGACAAAGAAAATTTGGTATCGATTGGTTAGTTTTTTTTAAATTTTGTTAGAACAACTTAAAGCAAGTTGCAAGCAGCAAAAGGGGCAAAAACAACCAGCAGTTCTCGAAGAAAGGCTGCAGAATTGGAATTCTAATAAACTGGACAGGCGTTTGTGTAGTGTGCCAGAAATACCGAAACAATCCGTGGAACAATTTCCTATAGATTTCAATATTTGAGTACCGTTATTAAAACAACCAAAGGCTGTATTATGCGGATTATCAATAATTCAAACAGATATCTGTTTTTTTTTAAAAGTACGCAACCAGTGTCCAGTGTCTCAAAACGGAGGTGGAGTATTGCGTAAAATTCTTATGCTATGCCGCAATGAAAATTAACAAAAAATATAAATGTAAAGTGCGGTTTAACTTAGACATAATTGTTCAAGCTCCTTGTGAAGAATGTTCAGCTCGGAAAGGGCGGTCAGCAGCCTGCAAACACATTTCTGCTGGACTTCATGCTATCGAGCATTATTGCCAAACAGGTTGTTTTTATAATTTAGGTTTTCAAATTTATTAGGCATTTACAATATCAAAAAATATTTATTTTACACAGGGAAATCCTTGGAAAGAAAATCGCTGACAAGTGAACTACAGAGATGACATCAGCCTTCCCATCGAGGCCGCTTGTCAGTGTTTAATTTAGACGAAGTTGTAGTTAATCAGAACGTTGTAATTTTATTAACCAGCGAGAATACCCATCAGTTCCTAAATACGGAGATATCTAACCGAAATATGTCACATTTTTCAACATGCAAAAATGTGAATCCAGTTGGATTTTTTAATGATCACGATTACGGCCACAACATTGCATTAATATATTTAAATAAAATAAACCATCGTGGTTTGGATGATATTTTGATAAATGAAAAAACAACGAGGAAACAATTGTTTTAAAGCAGTTGTAAAATGATGTCTGTGAAGTTAGCACGAAAAATTCATTCCAAAAAGGTTTTTTTATTGATTGGTTTGTTTCCTTGCTAAATTAGGTATCAGCCCGAAAATCAAGAGAAATATAGAAGAAAATTGCAATTCATCCCGAATTTTTTATTTTTTATTTAATGAAACACTTAATATTTTGCAATACAAATAATGATTTAACATGTTTTAATTAAAGGTGTTCGTTCGAAAAAGATTATTAAAAAATCACGGGGTTCACTTAGTGAACGGACCATTATTATCTAACAATTCCATAAATTTCAAATGAATAAAATTTGTACGTTTTGGAAATCACATAGCGCCGTTCTCAGAGATGTCTACCTCAAAAGGGCTGTGGCCGGATGTTTGTCCATCCTTAATTGTTATATAGAAAAAAATTCATTAAGAAATCACGTAGTTCACTTAGTGAACGGACCGTTATTCTCTAACACATTTCAAATGAATAAAATTTGTTACCTTTTAAAATTACATAGCGCTTTTCTCAGAGGGAATGATATCAAAGGGCCGAATGGGTCAAAGGGCCGAATGGGTCGAAGGGCCCAATGGGTCGAAGGGCCGAATGGGTCGAAGGGCCGAATGGGTCAAAGGGCCTAATGGGTCGAAGGGTCGAATGGGCCAAAGGGCCGAATGGGTCAAAGGGCCGAATGGGTCGAAGGGCCGAATGGGTCGAAGGGCCCAATGGGTCGAAGGGCCGAATGGGTTGAAGGGCCGAATGGGTCAAAGGGCCGAATGGGTCGAAGGGCCGAATGGGCCAAAGCGCCTTCGACCCATTCGGCCCTTTGATATCATTCCCTCTGAGAAAAGCGCTATGTAATTTTAAAAGTTAACGAATTTTATTCATTTGAAATGTGTGAACAAACATCCGGCCATAGCCCTTTTGAGGTAGATATCTCTGAGAACGGCGCTATGTGACTTCCAAAACGTACAGATTTTATTCATTTGAAATGTATGGAATTGTTAGAGAATAAAGGTCCGTTCACTAAGTGAACCTCGTGATTTCTTAACCAATTTTTTTCCATATAACATGTAAGGTTGTACAAACATCCGGCCAAAGCCCTTTGGAGGTAGAAATCTCTGATAACGGCGCTATGTGACTTCCAAAACGTACAAATTCTATTCATTTGAAATGTATGGAATTGGTAGAGCATAACGGTCCGTTCACTAAGTGAACCCCGTGATTTCTTAATAATATTTTTCGAACGAATACTTTTAATTAAAACATGTTTTTAAATCATTATTTGTATTGCAAAATATTAAGTGTTTCATTAAATAAAAAATAAAAAATTCGGGATGAATTGCAATTTTCTTCTATATTTCTCTTGATTTTCGGGCTGATATCTAATTTAGCAAGGAAACAAACCAATAAATAAAAAAAAACTTTTCGGGATGAATTTTCGTGCTAACTTCACAAACATTGTAAAATGTGGTGGACTGAAAAACGTCCAAGGATACCCGCTTCAAATGGCGCAGATGTGCCAGATCAAAAAAAACTCTCAATAAAGGTAGCACATCGAATCATCTTGCAAAAAATTTACTAATCCACCGTTTGTTCATAGACCACGAATTAAATTATATAGCGGCCAAATAAATAATAATATTAAATAAATAATTGAGTTGAAAAGTTTCAAATTATATGTAATCGTCACTGTTTGTGCACAATAAAAACATAAAATCACAAAATAAAAATAACAAAACACTATGTATTGTATGCTAAATTTCCTCACAACCGGGTAAGAAATGCCCAAGCTCCTTCCTTAATTAACCCTATTCTAGAACTTTATCTAAAACGCATTTTAAAATCCCATTTCTATCATGCATGCGCCATGCTGGATATCAAATCGGCCGGAATTTGATTTGAAAATGGTATTGATGGATAAACTTATATACGAGCTATTCAAATTTTATACATTCAGATGTAAGGAACAATCGGAAATTAAAGACAGGCCAATCCCCAATTAGTCTCTTAAACTGAGGATTTACATATTAACATATTATTCCTAAGCCGCTATAGAAATAAAAAATCGAAAACCGGGAAATTCCGGAAAATTTTAGGATTTCTCGGACACACTTTTGAGATAAAAACGGGATCCTGGAATCCCATTTTAAGAAACCCTACTTATGCGCCATACATTAAGAAAGAAACACTAATGCAGTTTTTTTCAGAAATCGATTTAAATCTTTATTTGCATCTCCTGAAAAGTAGCCTTTTCTAACTTATGTGGTTCTCGCTTTTCGGCACAGATATTGTAATTCAAGTGTGGAAAGCACATCATTGTGATTATATAATTTTATAAAAGTGGCAATTTTTTCCATTTTAATATAAGATGATGATGATTTTTTCCATGTAATAGTAATTTTGAGTAATTTGCAAATGTTTGTTTGGGGTCCCGGTCGATACGGCATATTTCATTACGGAATATGACAAAAAGACATGTTTCAAAATGGCATATTTCAAAACAGCTTATGGTATACTACGGCTATGGCATATTTCAAAACGGCATATTTATTTATTTGATACCTACAGTGACTACAATCGGTACAAACAATTACGGCTAACTAATACTAATATTTCAAAATGGCATATAGTATACTACGGCATATCGGTACACTATGGCATTTTTCAAAATGGCATATGGTACACTACGGCATATGGCACATTATGACATATTTCTAAACGGCATATGGCACACTATGAAAAGTGCAGCAAGATGCTACGATTTTAATCGAATTTTTTTATTTTTGATTTTATTTAAAAAAAAATATGCGGGGAAAATATCACGTAAAAATTATTATTGAATTCGGGCAGTAAAAATAAAGAAATATCTGCGAAGGGGAACATTTCTCAAGTAAATGTCACAAATTATTATTTATTACGGTATTATCACAATATTCGGGCACGACCTAAGAGAATGAATTTCGGCATAATCGGTTAAGAAATAGCCAATGTCCATCAAAATTGGCCATATTCCAGAAATTCATCAAAAAACCATTTTAAAATCACATTTCGATCGCACTTGTCGAATTTTATCATCATCAGTTAATAAATAGCCGAGTTCCTTCATCATTGGCCATATTCCAGAATTTCAACTGAAACTCATTTTAGAATCCCATTTCCAACATACTTGTCGAATTTCATCATAATCGGTTAAGACTTAAGAAATAGCCAAGTTCCATCACAATTGGTCACATTCCAGAAGTTAATCGAAAATCATTTCTAGAATCACATTTCGATCGTATATATTGAATTTCATCTCATTCGGTTAATAAATAGCCTTGTCAAATTTCATCATAATCGGCTTAGAAATAGCCAAATTTTAGAATATGCCATATTGTACCATATGGCGTCTTGTAAATTATGCTATTTTGAAATATTTCGTAATGTACCATATGGCATAGCATACCATATGCCGTTTTGAAATATGCCTTAGTGTTCCTTATGCCGTAATGTACCAAATATGCCATAGTGCACCTTATGCCGTAATGCACCATATGCCGTTTTGAAATATTCCGTTTTGAAATATGCCATGTTGAACGGATCGTTGTTTATAGTTACCTATACTTTTTACATTTTATGAAATATCAAGGAGTTAGTTTTAAATATTATATATAAATAAAAAACATAAACACAACCTTCCATAATTAAAATCAAAATCATCGAACCCGATTAAATTTAGAAGAGCTGTTGTTGTTAATTTTAAAGTTTACTTCCTTGTTAAACAAAAAACAAAAAAAAAAAAAACAAAAAACGAGGATACCATTAAGAAAAACATAATCTGTACAATTAAATCTCATTACTGGTTCAATGTAACATGGCCAAAAACGAAATTATAAACTTACGTTACAATGTTCATGAACTCAACTTTCATTTTAATTTATTTGCACGAATTAATTATTATGATACCTTCTTTAAATACATAATAAACTACTTTTTATTTGTCCAAGCCATATTTAGAACGCCAAGGATAACTTTTATATTTTGAACAAGTGAAATTATTTCCTTAAAAAAATTAAGAAAATAGAAAAAAAATAAAAAAATTAAACTTCAGAAATTAAAAACATAAGAAACTCCACATTTTAACGTATGGCTAAAACAAACAAAATGTTCCAATCATTATCTGTGTAAGCATAATCACCATTTAAAACAAGGGATGAAATTTACAATAGTAATAATAATAAGTCATTTGTACACACGGTTATTGGCATTAAATACGATCAATTTAATTAATGATCTTGAATTCAATGAATCATAATATACAATTACATACTACAGTATACACAGCCGTAAGCTACATATTATGTACTACAAGAGATAAAGTTTAATTGGTTTCGTTATGAAGGGACAGCAACTTACGCCTTTTTTTACTAATTAAATTAATTATAGCATGAAGTAATTAAGATAAATTTTTGATTGGTGATCCTTAAATGGTGTTGCAATTATTGATCTTGTCATATTCATTGTAAAATGTGTATTTCGATGTTAAGGTTGTTGGAAGAAACATAAATAACTCAAGGTCGTTTTTACTCTGTCGATTTTACTTCCGATACGTTAATTTTACGGTTCGATTGTATGTATATGTACATAGGTATGCCCTATGCAGCTTGAATTTATGACGGTGCGATGTTTTCCTCAGAGGCTGAATACAACATAATTAAACGTCTCAACAGATTTTCTCTAGAGAGAGAAATCCCACCTTTTATTACCATTCGAATTAAAACAAAGTATATTTAGTATTCTGGCCAAGACTCACGTTTTTCCATATTACGCTTTAGCGAGAATCGGCCATAGAACATCCACAATTGATCAAAATCGCGGTTTTTCGAAGATGTTATTAAATGGGCGACTTCCAGAAATCTCATATTTTATTAACATTTGAATTGTAACAAAGCATATTGATTGATTGATTGATTGATTGATTGCGATGTACGATCAAGCATTAAGAGGTAAGTCTCCCGTATTATAAATGCGAATACCACACCACTATACCCATGTTACACAACACGACGCCATTCTTCATGAAGCCAAACCCCGTAAAGAAAGGCGCCATATCGATAACCACCACACATAAGTCTAATAGTTGTGATATTCGCCCCTGGCCAGGCCGCCGTCGTGCACCTTTTTACATATAACAAGATCGAGGCATGATGGGAAAGGAATGTTAGCAACAAAGACTCAACCCGGTTCCAGACACCTAAGTAGTTGATAGTTAGTAAATATTTGTTAGTAATATATTTTTTTTTTTTAGTAATTTATTTAGCACAAGATAATACAATTTTAAAGTTCATCTCTACTGCTCCAACCTGTAAGAAGACACAATGACAACACAAATTTCCTGGTACCGCAAACTCTTTTTTCTGAAAAAGCTGTAAACAACTATTATTATTCCCCTCCACCATTTTTTCCATCGGCGGTTGTGAGAGGGGGGCGAGATTTCGTTCCATCATCATGTTCCCATGCGGTCACCCAAATTTGTACTAACTGTAGGTAGTGTTGCTTGACGTTGTTGTTGAAATCGTTGCGTCTCTGCTGTCCCTGTTACTCGCTCCCCAACATTTGAATTGTAACAAAGCATAGTTAATATTCTGGCCGATCAACCTAAGTGTAGTTAATATTTTGACCTCTTCGAAAATCGGCGATTTTGATAAATTGTGAATGTTCTATGGCCGATTCTGGCTAAAGTGTAATATTCACAAACGTGAATCTTGGCTGGAATATTAAATAGACTTTGGTTTAATTTAATCGTTAATAAAAGGTGGGACTCCGACATTTTGATTGAAATAAGCACAAAAGTAATTCTTCGTTAGAATACTAACTACACTTTGTTTTAATTCGAATGTTAATAAAAGGTGGGATTTTTGAAAATTGGCCAAATAACCTCTTCGATAAACCGAGATTTCGATAAATGGTGGATGTTCTATGGCCGATTCTGGCCAATATAACAATTTTCAAGAAACGCACAATTTTGCATAATCACCACACACCGAAAAAATATGTTTTATTAGGTGTGACAATATGAACCACCCTATTCTATACTAACATATACTTATGTAAAACCACTCTTATAAAGTCAGTCATTACAGATCATTCAATCGATACACACGTATTATCATTTTATGTCACGGCTCTTTCAATATTAGATACTCATAAGTATTACATTGTGTCAGATGTGGTTTTAATGCGTGAATTAGTAAAATTGAAAAGTAGTAAATCGAATATTACACACAACGAGGTAAAAGAAGTACAACGGTAAAAGTGACGCGTTATCAACAGAACATTTGATACCGTATCATTATTGCGTCATTTTTTTTATTGCGACAATATCCGGAACTTAACCACCGAAAAATTTTGTGATAAATTCAGAGCTAGATATGGCTCAAGAGTGGACGGAACGGATCGAATTATTTACCCATTACAGTAATTCGATGGAATTAACAAAAAGACAGCCGAAATTCAAGCATCAACATTAATTTCGTGCCTTGGTTGCCCTGCATTGAAAGTATTAAATAATTTGGGCGCCACAGATGACAAAAAGAAGGATCTGAAGCAAATTATCGACAAATTAAAAAAATAATTTGCACCGTCGCGCTACAAAACGTACGAGCGGTACCAATTTCATCGTATTAAACAAGAAGAATGTGAATCATTCAAAGATTTTTTGCAACGATTGAAAACGCAAGTTACGCGTTGTGGATATAGCACAAAAGAAGATGAATTCGTGATGGATCAAATCGTTGTAGGAATTCGCAACGAAAATACCCGTCAAAAAATATGGGTCGAAGATGATATGGAATTGGCCAAAGCGGTTAAAATTTATCGTACTGCAGAGCGTGCTGAGAAACAAATAACGTCACTGAGTGATCTATCAACGCCTACACATTCGTCATCAAGTGTAAACAAAATAAATAAAAAATAGGATGCCGAATTTGATTGTAAGCACTGCGGCACACGACACGGTAAGAAACAATGTCCAGCATTCAACAAAAATGTGAACAGTGCGGTAAAAAAGGTCATTTTAAAAGAATTTGTCGCTCCAAAAAGAAATCATCGGAAAAAAAAGTCAAATAAAACAGACAAATATAAAAAATCAAAAAAATTGAACAAAATAGCAAGTGGCTCTTCCGAAAGTGACTCAGATTCGAGTGCCGAGAGCGAGTATGATTATAATGTGAGCAGTATTAAATGTGAAAAGGAAGAAATAAAAGTGTGTTCAATCAAAAAAGACAAATGGATTGAAACATTGAAAGTCGGTGAGGATGAACTGTTAGTTGATTTGGGCACAGGAGCTCACTGCAACGTAATATCGCGGAAAGAAGCGTCCAGATTAAAATTAAAAGTAAACATTTCATCGACTAAACGTCTATCAACATATAATCTCGACACAGCCAAAGTGATAGGTGAAACCAAGGTATGGTGTGTATCGCCGCAAAAAATCAGGACAGGTGATTTTTAAAGTAATTAACGAAACGGATTAGTGAAACGCGTTCATAAAGTGGATATACAGTTGGGTTGTTGCAACAATTACGAGTATGATATCGATTTTGTTGACAAATTCCACCGCATCGAGTTCCAGCTGCATTTAGAGATAAAAAACAAAAGAGGAATTGGACAGACTGGTTACAATGAAAGTTTTAGCGCCAGTTACTGAACCAAGCCCAGCCGTAAGCCCTATGCTGGTAAAAAACGTAAAATTCGAGTATGTATGGATCCAGTCGAATTAAATAAAAACATAAAACGTCGCCATTACCCGTTGAATATAGTAGCAGAAATAGCTGCAAAAGTAGGAAAGGCCAAGTTTTTTACAAAATTAGATTGTCAACATGGTTTCTGGCAGATTAAAGTGACTGAACGAACGTCAAAATACTTGGTCATCGGTACGCCATGGGGACGTTATCGATATTGTAACGTTACCGCTACAGAATTGATGAGCATTCAGAGGCTTTCAGGCGGTCATCTTGGCCGGCTAGAGCTCAGGAGGAGGGGTGTGGGGTTTCTGAAAGCTTGAATACTTCGTGAAAGACCGCTAAAGGAAAATAGAAAAGGAAAATAGGACGAGAAAGACAATAATGAAAGTTGAACGACAATGACAATGCAACTTACCCAATGACAAGAATCACCCTAGTTCCATCCCACTATTTGACTGCGTCTATCTCAAACTCAACATTTCAACAGGCAGAAATTTAATTATTGAATTACAATTGGCTCTATAATTCATCATTTATTAATGGAAATTATGGAATTAAACAAATATAGTATATAAGGTAAATAAGAAAAAAAAATAAAATAAATTTGGTTTACAACAGTAAAACTAAGTTACTTAACCTAAACCCTACTACCTTAATCCTAGTTATTGAAATATTTGTAAATTGTTAATTTCAACAAAAAAAAAATTAAATAACATTATTAAAATGTAATTTAGAATACAAAAAAAACTTATCTTAAATTAGAACCCAAAAAAAATGTTGGTTTCCCCTGGTGTAAGCATCCAGTGATTCTGCAGGTTGTGACGTACTTGTTTAAACGTTAGTATTATTAACTGATTGTAAATTACACAATAATATTTAAGCACTATAATTTAATTTGGGTAGGCCACCGTTTTTTTTTATTTGGTTTTGTTGGGTTTATAATTTATAGCTATAAATTCAATATCAAAGTTTTTACTGTTTTATTGATTTCGTATAATGATATCTATAGTTCACACCCAAAACTCAACGTTACCCAAAAACACTAAAACATAAATAGTCTTTGCTTAAACTATGTATTATCAGCACCAATGATTTCAGTATTAAATTAGCACTAATATTAATAACCTATTAGTTGTGATTCATTAAATTAGGTCATCGTAGTTTTAATTATTATTAACTTTATTATAGATATTAGTATAATTATTAAAAACAATTAGATTATTTAATTAATATATCACCAAACACAATATCATTCCCACGCGCATGCGTATTCACGGTTTTTCACAACTTACAGTTAGAGGAAACGCTTTAAGCTCGTGTGTTTTTTTTTATTTGGTTTTGGTATTATAATTTTATGTTCTATTTTGCATTAATTAACATTAGACTTATCCTTACTTATCACTAGTTTTTTAGCACTTAACTATTTACAAAAAAAATGAAACGGTTTTTATTCCACTTTTATTTTATTCTTTTATCCAATTTTTCCCAAAGATAAAACTTTAAAAAAAAAATTGTTTGTTTTTTTTTTTTTTGTAACAACTTCAATAATTAAATCTTCCGCTTTTTTTTTACTTTAATTCTTAATTTCTAATTTATTGTTTTTTTTTTGTGTTCCGACTATCTTTAATTTAATTTCTCGACTGCCTAATTTTTTTATTTTTTTTCAATCACGTCCAAACTCAAATCCATTCCCCTTATCATTTTTCTTGTCTTCCCCACGCAGTGTAACACAACGTTACATGCAAAAAAAAATAAAATTAACCCTACGCCGGTGATGATTTATTGTGACTTTCGTCACAATATTTACGAATGCCGTTTGGTATAAATTCTGCACCTGAAGTATTTTCACAGATTATGAACGAGACATTGCAAGGCATCGACAATTGCGAGGTTGCCATGATATTCTTCTTTATGCGGAAATGTGAGAGGGAATCGCAAAAAAGTAAAGCATCGATTAAAAGATGCTGGTTTCACATTAAATCAGAGTAAATGTGAATATAACAAAAATAGAGTAAAATGTCTTGGACATGTTGTTACATCCAATGGTTGGGAGATTGATCCGGATAAGGTATCAGCAGTTCATCATTTGAACACTCCACCTAATGTCAAGGAATTGCAGCGATTGCTTGGTACATTAACATACCTAGCAAAATTTATTCCGAAATTTTCAGATTTAACAGAACCATTGAGAAGGCTAATAGTGAAGGACATCGCATGGGTATGGGATGTTGACCAACAAACAGCTTTTGAGAAGTTAAAAGAGGTCATCACAACAACGCCAGTTCTGGGTTATTGTGACGTAAATCAACGCGTTAAAATTTCCTGCGATGCAAGCTCCGTAGCTCTGCTCCAAAATAATAAGCCGATCGCATATGCCAGCAGGGCATTGACGAATGCCGAGAAAAAATGCCCACCAATCGGCAGAGAAGCAGCCGCCATAAGATTTGCGTGCAAAAAATTTTACCATTATGCATATGGCAAAAAATTAGACATCGAAATCGACCATAAACCGTTGGAGACAATCTTCAAAAAACCGATTTCACAGGCGCCGATGCGTTTACAACAAATTCTTTTTAATGTTTTGCCATAATCGCCAACAGTACAATACAAGAAAGGTGTGGACATGAAAATAGCGGCCACACTCAGCCGCGATGGCAAAGCTGAACCAATTGACAAAAAATGGACAGAAAGCGAAGAATACAAAATCATCGCAGTATTCGCTATGTCGGATATGACGAAAAATCACTTAGCAAAATTGACAGACGAAGATTTTAAGCCGAAAGAGCGCAAAGCAGCCTCTACTGGCCTAGACAAACAAAGGAAATCAAGGAATTTGTCGAAAAGTGCTCTACATGTCAACGCACTCAAAGATCAAAAACAAAGGAACCGTTACTACAGAAGGTTTTGCCGGACTATCCATTTCAACTAGTTTCTACATACATGTTTACGTTCAAGGGCAAAGACTACATCATTTTTCCGGTTTTATGGATTTTCAAGAAGTAAAGTCAACAACATTGGCAGCAGTCATTTTGCAATTTAAAAAACGGTTTGCTATTCACGGAATACCGGAAACGTTGGAATCAGATGGCGGTCCATAGTTCGCATCGTAAGAATTCAAAATTTTCGCGTTGCGTTGGCAATTCAACCATCGCATCTCATCACCACATTACGCTCGGTCAAATGGATTCGCTGAACGCAAAGTTCAGACTGCAAAAAATCTACTCCTATGACGCATTGTTATTGTTACGAAATACACCACGCAATGATATTTTTGGTTCTCAATGTCAACGATTGTTTAGCCGTCGCACAAGAACATTTATTCCTATCAGTCAAGACGATTTGAAACCGAAAATCATCAACGGTGTCAACAAAGAATTTGCAAAATTACGCTTTCAACAAAAAACGTACGCCGATCGTGTTTCATCACCATTCAAGCAGTTAGAATTGAACGAAAAAGTTCGATTACAAAAAGGCCATCGTGATTGGGTGTCAGTAAAAGTCGTGGAGAAGTCAGATAACCCACGGTCGGTGATTGTGGAAACAACAACGAGTAAGAGATACCGACGAAATACAATTCATATACAGCGCTCATCAGCTAATATACAAGATGTGCCGGAAGTTGATATCAATCAGGATATCAATGAGAATACAGACAACAATTTAACATCGACTCAGGTATCAAATGAATTGGTAATTTGTTCTGAAGTCATTCCACAACCGAAGACACCTTTGGGTGTCAAATCCGAACAGGCACCTGACATTCATATCAGCAATCAACAGGACAATCAACAAAAAACAACTAGAAGTGGTCATGTGATTAAAACACCAAAACGTTATAAATTATAATAAGCATATTTTCATATTTTGTATTAATTTATATGATAATTTTCGTTCAGTTGATATATAAAACTAGTAAATTAAATATGGGACAATATGAACCACCCTATTCTATACTAACACATACTTATGTAAAACCACTCTTATAAAGTCAGTCATTAAAGATCATTCAATCGATACACACGTATTATCATTTTATATCACGGCCCTCTCAATATTAGATACTCATTCATAAGTATTACATTAGGTAAACGGAATATATGGGATTTCTTGTATGATAATCACGTGAGAAATCCCATCCTGTTTCCTAAACTACACTATGCACTAATTTTCTAATTACAGGCACAAATTACACAATTTCAATGGTGCTAATTATATCTAATGGGATTTCTGGTGTGATACACACATCTAACAGAGCACTTACAAAAAGTTAGTTGGAATGGTTTGCTATCTAGATCCATTTTGGCTAAATACGGTTTCCCTAGCGGTTCGTCCTGTGTCCACTTTTATTTCTTATTTTTATTAAAAATTTGACAGCCATTCTATTTTGCAGATACCTACATAGTTATTTTTTATTTAGTTTTCAAATATCTACAGTGGCGATGATTTAAAATGTACTTCGGAATAGTTTGCTTACTTCGATGGAACACAGTACTCTATTGCGCTTTGACCCCCAGAGAGTCTCGACGCAGTAACGCACAAACGCAATAGCACAAAAGTTAAAGTACTTGAAAATACATGCGAATTGACAAAGTCGACGGACAGAGCGCATTAGACCAAGTACTAAAATTAAATTATTTTCAATATTGCACGCAAGAACGGATTGAAATGTCACTTTCGGATGTAAAAAAAATACAAAATGAAAGACATTCTTGGGAACTAAAGTTATCCAAATTAAAGTGATATGAACGGTTTTATGTAGCTAAATTATTAGTTATTACCTAGATTAGTAGATTTTATACTACGACGAAAAATTTAAATTGGTCAAAAAAGGTGTTTACAAAATAGGGTTTAGAGCCAACAAATTATGGATTTATATGGAAATCAAAAAGGTTTAGTTCATGTTAGATAGTTTAAAATTATTTTAATGTCAAAAACGTGCGTCGAGATTGTCAGCAAAATTTTTATTTTTACAGTACTAAATTAATTTTTACGTTTTGTGCGTAGTTCCGTCTCCGTTCCGTCGAGATTGTCTCTACGTTTAGACCAAGTACTAAAATTAAAATATTTTCAATAAGCACGCAAGAACGGATAGAAGTGTCAGTTGTGATGTAAATAAAAAATAAAAAAATTAAACATATTGCTACCGCTAAATTAAAAAAAAATTAAAGTGATGTTACTTGCGTGTCAAATGGCATATATGTGGCTAATTCATGATAAAAAACGAAAAAAGCGATTTTATGCTGGGCCGGAAAACTTAAATCGGGCTAAAAAAGGTTTTTACGAAGTAGGTTTTATGGCCATCAAACGGAACAAAGAACAATTTGTGAAGCACACGAGAATTACAGTTCCTGTATTTCACGAATTATTGTCTCTAATAAAATACCAGTTGATAAGGAGGAGTACGTGTTACACTGTAAATCCAGAGGCACGACTGGCTTTAACCCCTACGTAAATTATAAAATTTGTTTAGGTCAGAAATTAGTTTATTTATATATTTCAATTTATTAAGGCATCTCTCTCAAGGTGTAAGTTTCCAATTTCTGGGTGATAGTTTTAAAGTTGGAAGGTCGACTGCGCGAGAGATAGTTCTTCAAACTTGTGAAGCCATTTGGAAAATTTTGGGGCCAACATTTGTTAAAAAACCTGATCATCGGGATTATAAGAAAATTGCAAAAGATTTTTGGGAAAATTGGAACTTACCCAACTGCATCGGAGCGATAGACGGTAAACACATTTTCATAATGTGTCCACCCAATAGTGGATCACAATTCTATAATTATAAGAATTTTACCAGCATTGTCTTGCTAGTAGCGTGTGATGCGGACTATAATTTCACGATGGTTGATGTAGGTGCTTATGGAAGCCAGAGCGATGGAGGTTTAATTTTTTTAAATGTACATACATATTTTTGTATTATAATTTAAACAATTTCACTTAATACAGGGATATTGGCAGAATCGCCATTTGGCAAAGAACTATTGAATAATGAACTATCACTTCAAATGAGATATCTTAGACCTTTGAAGATCTGGTTCTGGTATCATGATAAACGGTTGAAATATCATAAAATGTGCCGGTGTTAAGGGATTCTAATCGTCATCTTGCACCTCTACTAGTGGCCTCGAATTCAACAATGATTCAATTTGTTTAATCTATGTTAAGAATTCCTCGTACGTTAATTGTGTTTCACAAATCATTCGACGTCAATGATGTTTGCACGATTTGATGGCCGATTCCCATAAACCTTCAAATGTATGGGTAGCACCTTTGTAAGGTAAACGCAGAAACTAAATTGTCTGATCCAGACATCAAATCGTCCATATAGAAGTCTGACTTCAAGATTGCACTAGCTTTTGGAAATGTGTCACCAAATTAATCGGCTAAATAATGTAGTGCAGCAGTTGCTAAAAATGGTACTGAGGCGGTACCGTAGGTCACGGTTTTTAACCAATAATGAATTAACTCTGACTTGGGATCAGCTCTTCACACAATGCGTTGATAATCACTATCCTTCTTCGAAATTGAAATTTGCCGAAACATTTTCTCAATATCGGCCGAAAATACAACTTCGTGCTATCGGAATCGGATGAGTATGTTTATTAGATTATATTGTATTGTCGGTCCAACTACCAGGTGTCTCCATATGGTTTAACGTTAAATAATTTAAATCGACTGTCCGCCTGTAGACGACGTTCTAATGCGTAGAATCTTTTGACTGCTTGTAAATAACTTTCTCCAATGGTTGGTGGTATATGCTTGAATGGTAGACAAACGATTATCTTATTATCATCAATTTCCGTTGTATTGTTGAATGTACTCCTTTTCTTCGGACGTTAGCGGGCTTACATCTACAATCTCTTCGATTCTCCAGAATGGTTAGATTACTGCTTCAACATGAGATGTATCACTCATCTCAACGAACTTTATTGGCTATATTGCATTGACGATAGGTTTGGTACTTCTGGAATTTGCTGGTATATTGCCTGCGATTATCCAGCCAAATTTGGAATTTATAGCAAAGGTACTCTTTTGCTCACTGTGTTTTGTCCCGTCCTCAAGTGAATGGAAAAATTGTTCATATCCCAATAGAAATTAAATTTTCTTGGTATATTGAAAGCTGGTGCCATCTAACGGTCTATACTTAACGACTTCCTCAAGTTGAAGATTTGTGGGTTGAACTGGTAAATACGATGTAATGAAAGTTTTAACACACACCCTCCTTTTGAACATCCAGCTTCAGTACTATTAAGTGTGCGGATTCTCATGTCCGATTTTTGGCGTGGAATCTTAAATAAATTGAGAAAACTATCGTCTAGAAAAATGTCGTATTGTCTTCTACCTCAACACAAGCTGTTGGTAGAATAGGTATCGTTGGATTAGTTGACGGTGGTGACCGAAATGTCTGCCCTACACATCTTTTGGATTCTCGCTCAGATGCAAATTTACTGCGGTTAAAACATTTTCTGTAATTCCTGCGCCTTCGACTGGAGAAGAACATACATGGTTAGCAACTGGAATGGTGTTTCCGGTACAAAATGAAGCAACGTGTTATGCCCTCTTGGGCACTTCTGGTAATGTTTGGTAGTTCGGTAATTTGTAACAACAACACCTTGGCTGAGGCAGTTAAAGCATTGGTTGGCTTTGGAAATAAAATCTCGACGTTCCGTCAAAGAGAATTCTCGGAATTTCATGCAATCAAATAGTTTATGTTTATTGTTGCATAATGGATAGCTAGGTAACTGAACTGCAGTGTGGTATGATCTGGTTGTGGGGTGCCTTTGATTATTGTAATTGCTCTTCGTCTGGACATGGTCTGCAACTGTATCGACTAATGCATCCATTCGTTTATTTAAAAAATCGAGTAGCGTTTGAATGGTGGGAAAATCTACGTTTGCGCTTTCTTACTTTTACATACGTCTTGTTTTCTCATCTAGTTTGTCGGTACAGCTTTGTTGCATCTGGACCAAGCGATTTTAATCCGCATACTGTTTGCTGTTGCCTTATTGAACTTCGGGGTTGCTAGGAAATCACGTATGTATGTCTCGACCATTGGCTTCTCCTTATCGTACTTTTGAACAAGCCGTTTCACTGCTTCATAATAATTGGCATCATTTACCCGAAAATGGCAGATGGAAGTATATGCGGCTCTTAACTGGCCGAGCAAATATTTAAATTTTTGTGCTGGAGATAAACTGATATTTATTTGGTCTTCTATGCCCACGAACTGCTTATATATTTCGAAAGTTTTGGATAAGCAAACATTCAGTTCTTCAACTGTAGCATCTTTTCCTTTTGTGTTGATGAAAGTAGATGATAGCCTTCCTTTTTAATACCACTTCCATTTGGTTTCACAATTTCACTATTATAGCACAACACTCAAACAAAAAAAACAAAAAATTTCACTCGCCCACTCCCAGAATATCAAAATGTCTGCTTGACTACGTGTAATTTTGGTTAAACTGTTCTGGAACAAATGCGGTATGTAACCCGTATCCCGTTACATGATCGGAATTACTAACCTTATAATTGCTGGGTTTTATCTCAAATTGTTGCTTTGGTTGAGTGGTTTTGTATTTCTTCGGTGAACACTGGTTTGAATCTGGAAAGATCCGGCTCGAAGGACCAATTTTATGTGTAATTACTTTTAGGTACAAAATAATTTCTTTTGCTGTACCTTTGTACTCAAAAATACAGGTGGTAATTATCGTTTGGCGACTAAATACGCTCGGTTTGGTTGTTAAGTATATTTTCCAAAAATTATACACGGTAAGTATAATCGGGAATTATTAGGCAAATAATTTATCCACAATAATTTTATTTCACATAAATTTATTCTATTTTTAGGTTAGGTAATATTTTCTGATGTTTACAGAACAAAAACGTTTTTAAGAATGACAATTTATATAATGCAATGATTATATGGAAAAATTCCTAAAAATATATAAAGTGTCATCTGTTGACAGATATTATAAACATATTTGAACAATATACAATTTTAGTACAAGTTTTGAACGTGTAACATCATACCTAATATAATATTCCACGGCTTGTACCCAAATTGGGACTGTCAAAACAATAAGTAAACAAATTAAATTGGTGGTGGTAAGTTAAATGAATCTATATAAAACTAAATTTAAACTAAGTATTATTTTTACAATTTCAGCTAACAAATTATAGGAACAAAAGAAGCGTCTGATGTATAATTAATTCAGCAAAGTATAAATGGTAATTACATTCACGATCAAACGATTCTTTGTGTGTTCTCTTTTGATTTTAGATTACAATCCTGTTGACGTGATGAACAATGATGAACAATTGACCGCTGGTGATGCAATAAACTCACATACGCCAGCCGCAATACGTATATGATTTATGCTTCTTTCTTCAGAATTAGACAAAAAGTACGAAAATGTTTTTACCCAACTCCTCACCCAGCTTTTCTTATTCATGTAATTATACGGCGGTACCAGTGTGACATTTTTAGTAGGAAAACTTGATTTTGCTTTTAAATCAAGATATGATATGACAAGAATAGATCATTCTATTACAAAAGGTATAAAGTACCTATTAAGCCAGATACGGGTTAAACGCTGTAGATCTTGTCCCTCTGACAGCAATCATACTCGAGAAACAAAACCCAAAGATAAATGTGAAGGATTGGCCAGGCAATTTGCTAGTTGAACTTCATCTTGATTGCTCCATACTACTTGGCCATATTCCTGAACTTCATCTAAAAATCATTTTAGGATCCCTTTTCTACTACACATGTCGAATTTTATAATCGGTTAAGAAATAACCGAGTTCCGTCAACATTCATTTGCAATATTCCAGAACATCATCAAACAATATTGTCTTACAATTCCACTTCCATTGTACATTTATTAACTTATTTTATCCAATCGTACATGTCGAGTTTCACCAAAATCGGTTAAGAATGAACCGAGTTTAGTTCCTAATTGGCCATATTCCAGAACTTCATCTGAAAATCATTCTTCTCATTATTGAATAATTCGAGTATTTTTGGTTCTCGGCCAAAAGTTTGTTTCATTTTGGACAATGTTTATGACTGCTGTAATTTAAAAGGTGTAGTAATTGAAATTTGTATGCGTCCATTTTCAAATCACACTTCAAAATTAGACGGAAATTTGTTCAACTATATTTCGATTACAACACACGCTTTCTTGTTGATTTTGCATTTCACTCATACCAACACGCACACTTGTGGCAGCAACAGAGTGACCAACAATTATTCGTCAATTCTTTTTCACCTCAGCGGAAAACAACGACATCTATCCGTAGGTAATAGAAAGTCGGTCGAGTTAGTGGGGAAAAATTCTGTTTGCTCACAATATTTTAATAATCAATTAGCCAAGGCAAAAACAAATTTGATTGGTATAAAAGCTTTTTTTCAGGGAAAAAAGGCAACAATCGAAGCACGACTACGGAAGACGAATGAACCGATTGTTAGAAAATCAACAAAAATAAATACGGTTACAGCCTTCCAGTAATTCATATACTATAGATTATAAAACTGTAAAGATTTTTAAATTTTAATGGAATAATAAAATACAGCCGGTCAGGCGCATATATTAATAACCGCCGGTCAGGTGCATCTATTAATAAACGCCGGTCAGGCGCATCTATTAATAACCGCCGGGCAGGCGCATCTATCAATAACCGCCGGTCAGGCACAGATATCTATTAGTAAACGCCGGTCAGGCGCAGCCATTATCTCACGCAGGAGCGCAGCGGGTAAGTGCAAAATTGTTGCGTTTTTCTTGTAATTCGTTGAAAAAAAGCTTTTATATCAATCAATTTGGTAACAATAAAAAGAAAATATCGTTTTAAAAATTATATATGTGTCCAATCAATCCGATAAAAGCTATAGTTCCACTCGAATAGAGTAGATCTTTAGATTGACTCGATAAAAAATTAAAAGTTTCGAGAAATTAGAAATTCGCTGGCAGTGCTCCACTCGCCACAAAATTGAACAGATAACTGAGAAGGACGTTTTTTTCCGCTGAGGCGAACGTTCGTGGTTATTTACCCTTAATTCGCGTTATTATTTTTTTCGTGATTTGTTTTGTTTATGGTTTAACGTGCATTCGTAAAATTTTTGTTATCGATTCTTTTATTTGTTGTTTTTTGTTCGGATAATTGCGGTTACGACAACCAAAAACAGGTAAAAAAAGTGCAGTGATCAAAGTGAAAGGAAAACCGTCGAAACAAGGTGAATCTCAGCATGGCGCACGGAGCCGGAAATAATATCAGTGTAAGCAGCGAAGTTGAGGATAACGAGGGTAGTAGTGGTCAATTCAACGTCGGCCACGGAGAGTCAGTCGAAAAGAGGATACAGCGACGAATCATGAGAGCAATGCAGGAGTACACGGCAAGAGTGGAAACAGAACCCTCTTCCAGCAGCACCCATCCATCTGTTACTCATGTAGCCCCCTTGTCCATTAAGTTAGCTCCGCTAACAGCCCAAAATACTCGTTTATGGTTTCACGTCATAGAATCCCAATTTGCACTGGGACGTATAACAAATGAAACAACAAAATTTAACAACGTTTTAGGGGCTCTCAACGAGAGATCACTAAACGACGTAAGTGATATAATAACGGGTCCACGATCCTTGACCCCGTATACAGAGTTAAAAGAGGCAATGCTGAGCCGGATGAGCGAGTCGAGAACTACACAGATACATCGAGTAGTACAAGGGATCGAGCTAGCTGACATGACACCATCACAGCTGCTGAGCAAACTAAAAAACACCGGAGGTCAAACCATCAACGACGAGTTTATTAAGACCATGTGGTTGAAACGACTACCAATCAGAGCACAGGAAGTGCTAGCGACCACTGCCGATGCATTATCTGCCACCCAATTGGCCACTCTAGCCGATAGAGTCTTGGAAACCATGACACACGCACAGGTAATGTCAATCGCACCAGCAATAACACCAATTAATACTCTCACACGACACGAAGTATTCGACTCCAACAGGGATCAGTAAGGAGTCAGTCGAGAAATAGGTCGAGGTCCAGTCGTGACACTACTCCAGGGAGAGCAGCAAATAACGACGAAAAAAATGATGAACCAAGGCTATGTTTCTACCACACGAAGTTTAACGATACTGCCAGAAGCTGCAAAACAACATGCCCACGATGGGCAGAATTCAAGACAAAAAATTAATTCCTCCGGCGCAGACAGCGGCATGCGACGGAGCGCAAACTAATTGCCGCCTCAAAATTTACGATAGTGCGTTAAACTCTACCTACTTAATAGATACCGGTGCCGATATATCCGTGTTACCATACAACATACGCGATCACACAAAACACAACCCGGATTTCACCCTACACGCGGCAAACGAGTCCACTGTGAAAACTTTCGGAACACGACGTATGCACCTAGATTTAGGGCTACGCCGAAGATTCACCTGGACGTTCGTTACTGGCGAGGTTACAATGGCAATAATAGGAGCTGATTTTCTAAACCAATTAGGACTATTAGTCGATATACAGCATATCCGTTTAATCGACCCATTAACCAACATTTCCACATTAGCCACAAGAACTCAAGTCTCAGTACCAGTCAACCGAGTAATCAACGCGACCGATATCAATCCGCGAACTGTACAACTACTGGAGAAATACAAAGAGATTACACACGAACGACAGTCATGGCCGGCAGCAAAACATACAGTAACACACCATATCGTGACTCGCGGTCCTCCAATTTTCGCAAAGACTCGCAAATTGAGTACCGAAAAACTGGCTGTCGCAAGGAAAGAGTTCGAGTAAATGGTGGAGCAAGGTATCTGTCGGCGTTCAGAGAGTCCGTGGGCAAGTCCGTTGCACTTGCTTCCCAAGAAGAACGGAGAATGAAGACCATGCGGATATTATCGCGGTTTGAATAATGTGACGATACCCGACAGATACCCCATACCATTCATTCATGATTTTACACAGCAATTAAGGGGAACAACATTTTTTACCACCATAGATTTGGTGAGGGCATACCATCAAATACCGATCGAGGAAGGGGGCATACCGAAAACAGCCATATCCACGCCGTTTGGCCTTTACGAGTTCACACGCATGACGTTCGGATTAAGGAATGCGGGCAGCACATTCCAAAGATTCATGCATTCGATATTACAAGGTCTAAATTTCTGTTTTATTTATCTCGATGACATTTTAGTAGCCTCCCAAAATTTACAACAACATTTCGAACACCTAGAAATTATTTTTTCAAAATTGAGCTGGACTAATTATCAATAGCGATAAATGTCACTTCGCCAAAACTGAAGTACAATTTCTGGGGCACGCAGTTTCAGCTGAAGGGATTCGACCTCTTCCAGAGCGTGTAGACGATATAGCCAAATTCGAGCTTCCTAAAACCATTAATCAACTACGAAGGTTTTTAGGCATGGTGAATTTTTACAGTCCGTTCATGCCCAACGCGGCACATAATCAAGCCATACTCAATGAGTATTTAAAGGGCAGTAAGAAAAATGACACACGGGCAGTGGATTGGTCAGACGAAGTGAAACAGGCGTTAAGCCCCCCACACAGCAGAGATACAGTGCATACGACAGGGAGATCCTAGCCGCATATTCCGCGGTAAAGAGGTTTCGTCATATGGTCGAAGGTCGAACATTCACACTTTATACCGACCATAAATCATTAATTTATGCATTCACGCAAAATCCGGCTAAGGCCTCACCTCGCCAATTTCGCCACCTGGATTTTATAGCACAATTTACAACGGATATTCGACATATAGCAGGCAAGGAGAATGTGGTAGCCGACACACTATCACGGATAGAACCATTGGCAATAGGAGAATCCATCAATTACACAGAGATTGCCGAAGCACAGCAAGAGGACGAGGAATTTAGACTGTTTCAAGAAACAGCAACGGAATTGAAGTTCGAAGAGATACCAGTTGCATTCGCAGCCAAGCGGACGATATTGTGCGTCGTATCCACCGGAAAAAATCGCTCTTACATTCCTCCGAGCTACAGAAAGAAGGTTTTTGAGGCAGTACACAATCTATCACATCCAGGGGTGCAAGCATCAGTCAGAGCCATAACAGAGCAATTCGTATGGAATGGGTTAAGAGAGACACGAAACGGATGGCCCAATGCTGCCTAGCATGCCAGAAGGCGAAAATCGCAAGACATACAAAAAGTCCAACGGGAAATTACACACCAGTCGCAATCCGTTTCGAAGAATTACACTTGGACATAATCGGGCCGTTACTAATATCTGAGGGACAGCGTTACTGTATAACACTAATAGACAGATATACCAGATGGACAGAGGTCATACCAACGACAGATATTAGAGCCGAGACCGTAGCCGTAGCCGTTTACAGCAATTGGATTGCTCGTTTTGGGGTGCCCTTAAACATTGTCACGGAAAAAGGCCCCCAGTTCGAATCGGAGCTATTCACAGAATTTACCAAACTATTGGGTTTTGTACACAGACGTACGTCACCGTACAATCTAAAGTGCAACGGCGCGATCGAAAGGTTCCATCGAAAACTTAAAGCAGCTATAATGTGTCACCAAAAACAAGAGTGGGCATGTGTACTGCCAACAGTGCTCCTGGGACTTCGAACAACATACCGAGATGATTTCAAGACGACGTCGGCAGAGTTGGTATTTGGACAGAATATACGGGTGCCTAGCCAATTGATAACCGAAGGCAACAGAACCACTTGCGAGAAGAATTGCGAAAACATTTCGATCAAATTCGCCCACCTCCAGCTGTGAGGCATTGTCAAGATAAAATATTCATAGCAACGGAACTAAATTCATGTCCGAACGTTTCTGTTCGCACTGATGCACTTCGAAGATCACTGCAACCTCCGTACGATGGTCCTTTCCCAGTGGTTAGTCGCGACGAAAAAACTTTCACTATTATAATTAGAGGCAAACAGTGCAGAGTATCAATCGACAGACTGAAACCGTGTTTTATAGAAAACGAACGAGACGAGACGATACCGAAAAATAACACACCGACGGAGACTCACAACGACACTACACTCAAAAAAATATCGTAGGTGAAATTGAATAATCAATTTCGTTGAATTTTGATTAACATATTTATTTAATTTGATAGAAAAATTGTTGATTTAATTATAAACCATGTCCATTTGAAGAAGGATTCATCAACATATAATGAAAAATAAGACTTTTACTAACATTTTATTCAAATTGATGGACTACCCCTCTTCTATTTTACTATATTTAACTTAATGTGTTAATTTAACGAAATTACTTCAAATGAAAGTATCAACAATTGAACAGTTTCGTATCCTTTTCATAGTTTTTTCGTCAAATTGAAGAAATTTAGTTAACAAAGTACAATTACACAATGCTACCACTACAATCGAAGAAATTTGTATTGAATTGACAAAATAACCTAAAAAATTACGACTCCACGTAAATTTAGTTTACAGTTTAACAAAGCAAGTTCAGAAGTATTGTACGTAGGTGGTTAAATCCAATATACTAATTATTAATTAAAAGTGCACAAATAGGCATAATATAATATATAACGTGAAACATTAGCTGGCAGAACGTAAGAGTTTTTAATATAATTATGCTTATATCGCTTTATTGTAATATTGCAAATAGTAATTGTGTTTGAAAAAATTACAGGTATTTTTGTTAGTCATTTTGAAGATCTCGAATTTTGTTTGTTTAATTATCTTTACAAATAATCTATAATAAAGTAAATATGTTGAAGTGCTATTTGTGTAATTTAGATAGTTTTAATTTAAAGTCGTTAATTATTCATTTAAATATGATGCATTCGCTTACAAGGTACAGTGTTTATGAATGTTGCGAAGGAATATGCGCGAACAAGTCTTTTCCTAACGTTAAAAGCTTTCGGGATCATATTAATAAAATGCATCAAGCGGCCACTTTAACTTTAAACAAAGAAGAAATCCAAGCAACTATTCCTTTGCGTCAAAACAATGAAAGTAAATCTCAGAGCAATGTCGAAATTAATTCAATATCAGACGAAAAAGTTTGTGAAAATTTAGTTTTTCCAACTGATTCATTAGTCGAAGATGCTGCTAGATTCACACTTTTGCTTCATAATAATAATAATTTTACTCGAAAGAACGTTGAGGATATTCAGAAACTAATTGTTGATACTTTCTTACAACCGGCAACATCTTATTTAAAAAAATATATAGATAATAGAATTGAGAATGTTGAAATCAAGAACGGTTTAGTAAACTTTGTTGAAAAACTATCAAATCCGTTTAAGCATTGCAAAACAGATCATTTGCTACACGTGTGGTTAAAACAAAATAATTTACTACAAGAATCAGTTCAATTTTTAATAAATGAGTCAGTGGGTGTATTAATGCAAAATGGTGAGGCTATATATGATGAGCAGTGTACGAAAGGCGTTTTGCTTCCTCTT
The DNA here is from genome assembly GCA_958295665.1 of Tipula vernalis. NCBI lineage: Eukaryota > Metazoa > Arthropoda > Insecta > Diptera > Tipulidae > Tipula > Tipula vernalis. The sequence goes on from OY282559.1 coordinate 112,712,344, forward strand.
AAGTTTCAAATCAAAAAAAGATTTGAACACTGCGATATTCTTAGCGAAATGATGGATAATATGAAAAATATACAAAAAAATCCAGAATTACTTTCAAATTTCATTAATGGAAAATTATGGCAGAAAAAAACTGCTCCATATCCTGGTGAGATTTGTATTCCTTATTTTTTATTTACTGATGATTTCCAGATAAATAATCGTCTAGGCACTCAATCTCAATCAGTTTGTGGAATTTATTATAGTTTTCCTCTACTTAATAATGTTTCTAAATTAGATAATATTTTTGTTGCTGGATTTATAAAATCTCAGGATCTAAAAACCTTTGGAAATGACGCTTGCTTAGCTCATTTAATAAATGAAATAAGCGAGATGGAATACAAAGGTATTCCTATAAGCACTGTTGGAGGAGTAGTGAATGTTAGATTTATTTTAGGCTTGGTCATTGGTGATAATTTGGGTATAAATTCAATTTGTGATTTTAGGAAATCCTTTTCAAGCACCTTTTTTTGTCGCTTCTGTAAGGCGCCGAAAACAGAGACACATTATATGGCACTTCAGGAAAATAAATATTTACGTAATATCCAAAATTATAATGTAGACGTTGATACAAATTATTTTGAAGAATCTGGAATAAATCAAAATTCTCCTTTAAACAGAATTAGTTCCTTTCATGTAGTTGAAAACTTTGCTGTAGATATTATGCATGATTTGTTTGAAGGTATTTGCCATTATGATGTTTGCAAAATAATTGATTATTATATACACAATTGATTGATTCAGATAGTAAATGATCATACTAGAGTTACATATAACAGCAAGAGCTTAATAGATATATTAATTACTAATTCACAGAATATTCGATATGAAGTAGTTAAAGAACAACAAATTAGCGATCATTACATGTTAGCTGTTAGTATAAATAATAAAACGAAAATGCCAGCAGAAGAAGTTGCAGCAGTAGAAATAAGATCATGGAAAAATTACTCTTCTGAATCACTAAACAACTCTTTAAATCAAAAACTACTGGGATTTCAAGGAGGTGCAGAAATAAACCAAAAAGCTGAAGTTTTAGTATTAAAGTTAAAAACCTGTGTGAATGAATTGACACATATGGCAACAATTCGAAGAGAGAATAAAATACCATGGTTCTCTCAAAACTTAAAGTCGTTGAAACAAGATAAATTACGTAACTATGGCGTTTTAAAAATTTTTAATTCAAAGGATAACTGGGATAATTATAAAAAATCCAGAAATTTGTATAAACAATCACTGAGGAAAGAGCAATCAATTTATTTCAAAAGTAAATTCATCGAAAACAAAAATAAACCAAAAGAACTTTGGAAAACGTTAAAATCGATGTATAAAACTAAAAATAAAACACAGTGGAATATTCAATTTAACAATAAAATAATAACTGAGAAGCACGAATTAGCTGAGGCTCTAAATCAGTCATTTGTATCCAGTGTGATTAATATTCACAATAGTATTCCTGAAGTAAAGGATTGGGATTTTTCGGATGTGGATAAATGCTCAGAAAAATTCTGTTTTCAAAATGTAACTCATCAGGATTTATCCAAAATTATAAGTAGCATGAATTCTAATGCAGGAATAGATGGAATAAATCGAACTGTCATAATGGATGCGATGAAAAATCAAATATTCTCAAAAAATTTCACAGAGTTAATTAATCAAAGTTTAAATCAAGCTAAAGTACCTGAATCATGGAAAATATCAACAGTAATACCAATTCCCAAAACTACTAAACCGATGACACCAGAAGAATTACGCCCAATCAATATGTTGCCACCGTATGAAGCGATAATAGAACGTGTAATTAAAAATCAATTAATCAACTACATTAACAAAAATAATATACTAGTCGACCAACAATCCGGATTCCGAGAGCTGCACTCATGCGAAACAGCATTAAATCTAATGCTAGATAACTGGAAGGCAGAAATAAATGATAATAAAGTTGTGGTTTCAGTTTTCCTGGATTTTAAACGCGCTTTTGAAACAATCGATAGAAAAATTTTGCTTAAAAAGCTCATTAAATATGGAGTACAAGGGAAAGAACTTGAATGGTTCACTAATTATCTCGAAGGAAGGCAACAATACACAAAGATAGATAACTGTGTCTCTAAATTGACACCAAACAATCTAGGAGTTCCCCAGGGATCTATATTAGGACCATTGCTTTTCATCCTATATATTAATTATATAGTCACAGTCATAAAAGATTGTAAAGTGAATATGTTTGCAGATGATACGCTAATTACAACTTCCCTTATAGAAGCTGTACAAAAAATAAACCAAGATTTAGAGAATTTAAGGAAATGGTTAATGTTCCACAAACTATCACTTAATATTTCAAAAACTAAGTATATGGTAATGTCAATAAGGACTACAATAGAATGTGATGAAAATATAAAAGTAGATAACCAAATCATAGATCGTGTAAAAAAATATAAATACCTGGGTGTTGTTATTAGCTATATTTTGTTGAGAAATTTACAACAACAATTACACGTGACAGGAATTAAATAATTCGAACAAAAAATTTGAGTTATTTAATTCTAGCTCGAACAAATAAAATACGTAACTGCTTGAATGAAAAACAGAAGAAATACTAACATAGAATATAAAAATTAAATCGAAAAAATATTTCGCGGCTTGTTCTGTTGAGAAAAAAATAACTCCAAAATAATTCGAATTAATTTTTTTTCAACAAAATACAGCTATTGATGAAAATTTAAATTTCAACGATCATTTGGACTATATTGCTAAAAAGATGAATAAAAATTTGGGACTTTTTAATAGAATTAAGGACAAACTGCCGCTTGAAACAAAGATTATATTCTACGAATCAATTGTTGCCCCACATATTGACTATTGTTCATCAGTATTTTTTATAATGAACCAAGCACAAATATATCGTCTCCAAAAGATACAAAATAGATTTATGCGAGCTATTTTAAGGGCAGAAAGTAGAACCCATATACGAGAAATGCTTGAAGTGTTGGAGTGGAAGTCCATAAAGCAGAGGATTAACTTTAACGTTCTGAAATTGTTGTTTCGCCTTGAAAACGGAGTACTTCCAAATTACTTAGATTCAATGCTCTGCACTAATAGAGAAGTTCACAACTATAATACAAGAAACACTCATTTTCGATTGCCGCTATATAGTAAATCATTTTGCCAACGATCATTAGCCTACAATGGAGTTAAGCTATATAATTCACTAAGTAATTTTTATACTTTAGGTGAATTAAGAGAATTAAAGTACGAGAATTTTCTAAATTTGTTAAATATATTCATTAAAGATAACATTAGTATTTAGATAAACTTAAGTAAAACTTACTATTATTTAATTTAATTAATTAAAACCAAAAAAAAAATAAAAATGTCATATATTGATAAATAAATAAATAAATAAATAAAATAAATAAATAAATACACGTTGTTGCCCTTTTTTCGTTAGAAACAATAAATATTAGAAAACAAACGTTTAATTATGGTTCAATTGAAATAGGTAATTTGTCGAAACCAATAACAATTGAACATATAAAACGTTGTAGATTGAAGATGACTGCAAGTGAGATGAAAACTTTTATTCTTTTGTTTCCACTCATGATAGGAGATTTGATTCCTGAAAACGATATTGTTTGGCAATTTTACCTTCTTCTTTTAAAAATAATTGATTTACTTCTTAGACGAAGCTTAACAAAGGATGATATAACGGTAATGCGACAGTTAATATGTGAGCATAATACAAGTTATGTAGAACTATTCGCGGACACGCTTAAACCAAAGCACCATATATTAGTGCACTATCCAACTGTTGTAGAATTTTCCGGTCCACCTAGGCATTTTTGGTGCTTTAGGTTCGAAGCTAAGCATAAAGAAATCAAAGCCTATGCAAACGTCATAGCGTCTAGAAAAAATATTTTGTTAAGCTTAGCAAAAAAATGTAATCTGAAATCCTCGCTCTCTTTAATGTCACCAAATGAAAATAATTTTGTATTTAAAGATAATTACCGCATTGAAAGTAAAAATATAAATTTATTATTCAATAAAACTAAAATTAAACAACAAGATGTAATTGCTTTAAGCAAAAAAAGTTTCAAAGGAACTAACTACAAAAATGGGTTGATTCTTTCATTGTTTAGGTCATCGCTAGGCCTATTTGAAATAGAAGAGATATTTGTTTTGAAAGAAACTTCCGAAATATTTCTACTGGTTAATGAGCTTTTGGTGAATTCATTTAGTTCACATTTTGATGCATATGAATTACATAGTCCCAAAATTTTTACAGATTTTGATTGCTTGCCTACCAACATTAATTGTACTGTAAAAGGAAAGCTGATGATTAAATTAAAAGAATATTTGTAATTTATAATGCTTATCTAAGTTATTTTAATTTTATTTCTTATAAATAGTAACATTTTGTAAATCTGTAATAAGTACCTAACATTTAATATAGTTATTAACCAATAACCTAGTACCTAACTTAATATATTGCGCGATTGAACAAAATGACAGAAAACGACCAAGTAATAACTTATCAATTACTTCCAATGGAAGATGAAACCGAATATCATTTGATTCAAAACTATAATGTACCGATGAATACCAAGGAATCAGATCAAATGACCCAACCACATATCGATGCATCTACGGGATCTACACTAGAATGTTCATTGACTCTAAAGGAGAAGTGTGACAAAAAAGAATTATTGGAAACATGGAATCTAAGCATTCTCTTTCCAGCATTTTGTGGTAAATTGTCAAAAAATAGTGTTCTTGCTGTTAAATAATTCTATATCTTTTAAATATTTTCAGACGAATTAATTAATTTAAATGTCTTCCAGAATATGAGCGACCGACACATACAAAAATTTGTCAACAAGTACAATTTAAAAATAGGAACGGATGTAATTCTTGAATCCAAAATTAAGGCATACCAAATATTAGAAACAACCGAGGTAGCGCATGCTCCGTTGCAAATTGAAAACGATAAATATCAAACAGATGAAAACTCCAGTACTTGCGATGACGTCACAATTGATGTTCATAAAATATTGGAAAAATCCGTTCAAGGCAGATCAATTTTAAGTATATATAAATCAACTAAAAAATTAAGTGAAGGCTCTAGATCGTTAATAGTCGATGCAGTAATAAAGTACATGCTACAAAAAGGAATTCGAATGAATGTCGTAATCGCACAACAAATATCTGAAAAGATAATTCAAATATTTCCATCAGAATTTATAGTATGTATCTCAAGTTTTCAATAGAAAGATACCAGCAAATTAATGATCTTATTTCTTTTCTTGGATAGGCGTACTACTATTTTAAACAATCAGGCCGGAAGCCACAAGGCAAGGTGTACGATAAATATTTTAATAGCCTCCGGCAACTTAAAACTAGTGGAATTATTCCAACACGAAGCTACACAACAAAATCACCTTGCTCAAATTTCACAAAAAAATATTCAATTAGGTAATATCATAAACCAAATAATAATGAGACGTACCACGTAGAACAAAAAAAATCTAATAGTTTTTGAAACTTCCTATTTAAAATGGGTAACTATTTGAGGAACATCAGTCGCGAAAAGCTAAAATTCTCTTAAACTACATTAGTTAAATTTTCAAAATATTAAAATATTGTAATTGGAAATTATGAATTTAAAGAATTTATTGTGTATTAGCTCGTTATGTAGTTTGATATAACTACCGTTTTGCTATTAATAGTAAAACGACTTTTATAGCTATTTTTTATTCTGCGTGGTCAGTCTTATTATTATTTCATGAATATATTATTATTTTATGAATATATATGCATTATATAACGCCAAACGAAAACTCTTTTTGTTAATTCGAATCATATTATGTTTTTTCTCAAAATTTAATCAAACACAAATTGCACCACCAGAAAGTAACATTACCGAGCAGTTCGAGGCTATATTACTCGATAATTGCTCATGGGCTGAGATGGAGCATCTTTGGGAAGCCACCAAAAATTACCGTTTGCATGAAATATCAAATGCCAATTCGACGAACGAAATTTTGACCAAATGGAAGCAATATAAGAAACCAATGGGCTACAAATTGGTAATAAACTAATTAATAATACATTTTATTAATTATAAGATAGTATTATGTATGCATTTTACAAAATTTTTTTTTTTTTTTTTACTTTTTCCTTTCCAGATAAACATTGATTTTAATCAGATGTATCCCTCTGCCTCCAGCTTAATTTTAAATTATGAAATTTTCAAAATAATGCCAATATACCTCGACAAAATAAAAGATCATAGCAGTAAAACTTTATTAAACGACCTTCAACATAAACAGTACGTTACTGAAAGTAGGTTAATTGATTTTATTTTTTTAAACTAAAATAAACTTAATAACTTTTTCTTTTGTTTATAGGTGGTCGTAGCTGTACATTATTTTTTTTATTGCATAGCTTGCTAGTACCAACTACAACCACCATTGAAGGCACTAACAACAAAAGATTGAGAACTAAATTCTCTATTAGCGACTCGCAGAGAAGCTTTCTCATTGTTGGGAATACCCTAGGAGAATGCGAAGAAGAAATCATACGGCGAAACAAGAACAAGGTTCCAATTCAACCGCTTATTTTAATCATTGGCACTACGCTTGAGCCAAAAGAGTTTTTAGTATTTTTTGACGGGATCAAATATGTTTTGAACACTTTTGTTGAAGCAGTTGATATTTGTTTTAAAACATTTAATGTGCTCAATTTACAATATCCTATAGAGTCTCATTTAGTATGGACATTTATTCAAAAATATTTTTATTCTATCGATAGTTCTTATGACAAACATAATGTGAATGTAAATTGTTTAATTTCGGCACTTAAATAGTGAACTATATACCTACTTAAATTTGGATTTTGTTGAGGTTTTTAATGAATTTATAAAAGTGTTAAAATAAACGAGAAATATTACTTGGAGGAGGTTTTGCAGAAACATTTATTGCTAGAAGCCCAAGCAATGTACGGAGAGGAGTATTATTGCTTTCAACAAGACGGAGCACCAGCACATACGGCGAAAGTAGTTCAAGAGTGGTGTATGGCTAATTTAACTGACTTCATTACCAAATACGAATAGCCGCATAGTTCACCAGATTTAAATCCCTTGGATTTTTCTATCTGGGGGTTTATGGTACAAAAGCTTAAGGATTACCGATACAAGACTTTGGATGAATTTAAGACGGTAATTTTGAGTATTTGGAATGAAATCCTAATAGAAGTCATCCGTGCCACGTGTGGTGATTTCGAAGTAAGATTGAAGCGCGTAATAAAGGAGAGAGGCAATACAATCGAATAATATTAAATTGTTTTAAACTATGAAGCTTTATATTTCTTCTTCACAAATAAAATTTGAATTTTAATAATTAATTCGAAAAATACAGCTAGTTTCTTTTGTAACCATATATAGTGGTCACACTGTATAATATATATATATACACCAGGGTCCCGCTTTGCGTCGCTGTTCGGTTCCATACGTGGAGAAATAATAGATAAACACATGCATTATTATTCTTAATAAATATTCTCATGGCAAAGAGAATTCTCATTAAATGTATGAAAAAATAAGCAAAAAAATACCGACGCAAGAGTGAACGCATTTCGAATAGACGCAAAGCGGGACCCTGGTGTATATATATATATATATATATATATATATATATATATATATATATATATATATATCAATTCAATTGATTATTTAATCAAATCAACAAAATAACTTTTTTAATTTTTATTTGATTTGACGAAGTTACATGTAAATCAATGTTTATTGAATTGACAAAATTTAGTCAATTCGAAAATTTGGTTTTGCCAAAGATTTTTTCAAATTGAAGAAATTTATTTGATTTCATAATTTTATTAGTAAATTATCAATTTGAATAAAACGTAATCATAATGATCACCTACTTTCATTGACGCTATTTTAAAGGTTTTTTCTTCGATTTAAATATAAATTTCTTCAAATTTACTTCTTTATTTTTTTCAGTGTACTTCAAACACGATAAACCATTTGAATACACCGACAAAACGGACTGAAGGACGAACACCGACGAACGCACGGACAATCAGAGAACGATTCAATCTGGACGAACAAGCCACACCGTCAACATCCAGCAGCAAGGCCTGTAACAAGACACATACAGCGACCGATAATTTACCTAGAACAGCAACCACAAGAGCAGTTTCTACCTGCTAAAATAAATACGGTTACAGCCTTCCAGTAATTCATATATATTATAAAACTGTAAAGATTTATAAATTTTAATGGAATAATAAAATAAAGATTCAAAATATAAACTAAAAGAGAAAGCGTTTCTTATTTATATGGTGAGTGGCAATCGCCCACCTCTATACACTATCTATATATTCTGCCAATATACGCTTTGCATATTTAATGACAGAACTTTGAAAAATTGCTTCAGATAAATGATTTTGCACAACTATATTTTGATCTGTTCACGCCTGCATCTCACAAAAAAATCAAACCGGACTAAGAAATATCCAGAAATACGAAAATGGCGATACTTTTTCATCGTTTACTTCATTATGGCTCACTCTATAATGTCACGAACACATTGAGCGAACGAACACCGAATTTCAAGCGTACAACAAACAGAACGTTCGAATCGCATTTGTTTGTGTTACCTCCAAGGGCGGAACATCAAAGGAATTTTGTATTCAGTATCGACGGTATAGAATTCAAATGATTCAAATCGAAGTTTTGTCATCGAAAAATTATGCAAAATTTCACCGGTGCATTGATTTGAAATACAAAATGACAGCTATAGGCGAACGTAGTTTCAAACAGCAAACATGACAGACAGGTTAAATTCTCTTTCATTCGTTTAATATGTACGACGGTAAAATACTCCGAATCAGCAATGAACGAACTCGTGACAAACGCTTACTTACCATTTATAACTAAAATAGCAACCATTTTAAGACTGGAAATTTCAGATATGGCTCGTTATCGGTACTAAAATAGACTAGGTTTTCAACTAATGGTATACTACGGTCAACTGCACTACAGGGGCCGACTCAGATTATTTTTTGAGTGATTCAAATAACGTAAAGGATTTATTTTAGGAGATCATTTGAATTCTGAGACTGCGTTTTTTCAATGTGCAGCAATACCTCTCGATGTTGCAAAGATATTAAACATCGGCAATCAGAGATTTTTGACGAATTATTGGGGAGCCTGCGTTATTCGATAGCGTTTCTCTAATGATCGGTCTGGAATGAGAGGGTTTGATAAAATAAATATGGATGGTCAGATAATTTGGAGAAGGCACATAATTTTTATTATTCTTGTACGCAACATTAACAAAAAAAAAATTGATTTTACATTGAACCACACATAAGTATATATTTCGAATAGACCACCAAATTTAATCTTAATTGTTACAAATTGATACATTTTCACTTTTGCACAACTAATAATGGATATATCGGTGTAATAAGTTGTTATCTAAACGTGGATACTTTAAGTATTGGTCTCATTTGTTGTGAAGTACTTGTCAAAAGTAAGTACGCTAGATGTAATGAAACCAGATAAAGGTTAGGTTGTATACACGAGTATTTAATACCATAAACCACTGCAACCGTATTCGTATAAAAATAGCTAAAAAAAAAAATGGTTTTCTTAAAATTAGTATCAAAACCAAAAAATTGGGTTAATGTACATACCATCTCAGCTCAGCATCAAGTATTTGATTAAACTATTGATTGCAACTCATTCAGGATTTCTATTAATTTAGGACTTTCCAGCATCGTAAAATGGTTACCGTCAATATATTTCAAAAATACTTGATCCTCTGTGAATTTTGCTAATCCATAGTCTTCATCAATATCTCGAATCGATGCAAAAGTTGGCCTAATTAATGTAATCGCCGATTTAATTTTAGGAATTTCAGAATTTTTGGAATTGAGAATAATTTTAAGACGATTGGTTAATCCTTTAATAACCGTTTTCAAATATTTCAAATTGTTCTTATGTTGCGAACTAGCATATTGTAGTATCTTATTGATACGTTCCTCCCAAGTGGAAATTAATAAAAACTTTTCTTGTAAATCGTCTACTTTTCCTTCGGGCGATACCTGTTTTAGTATTGTAGTGCACACCGCGACTTCTATACAATTTTCTGAAACATCTGGGAGTTGCGCAAAGTAAATTTGTTTCAAAAACGACAAAGATCCATCAATAAGTACAACATTTCCCCTTTTTCCAGACTCTTCAAACTTATTTGCTAGGTGTAATGCAATAGTTGAGCCAAATGAATATCCAACTATATAAAAGGTATCAATATGGCTTCCAATTTCTTCATGAATATCGTTTGACACTGCTTCGACAATTTCGTCGATTGAATTAGCAAGAGGAATATTAGTAAAATGAACGCAGAATGTTGGTAAATTAATTGTTGAAACAATAGTATTCCATTGCGATCCTAATACACCTTCAATTCCAGGTACAATAATTAACGCAGTTTTAAATTTCGTTGAATTATTCCGGCTAGGAAGTCTTATCAATGATTTATCGTAAGAAGTTTCGCTGCCTAAAATCTTTAAAATGCTTTGAAAGTCTGTAAAGGCTTCAATTGAATATTTTAATTTCAGTTGATTTTCGGAAGCCTGTTTGTTTTGTTCTTTTAATTCAATTAACCTAGCAAATGTTGTTTTCCTTAAATTTTGAGATGATAACAAAATATCAAAATCACGATCAAGTGTCTGTTTTATTTCAACAGCCATCATTGAATCCATACCCAAGTCGGCAAATGTTGCGTCCATTGAAATTGATTTAAGATCTCGTATAGACATAATATTCATTATGTTTGACACAATGTCATCAGTACGAGCATTGATAGATGAGTTGGTATGTTTCTCAGCTACTACCATACTGCCAATAACTGGACATTCCCCGATAAGTAAATAATCGAGTACTTCGATACATGATGATATCTTTTGCTGTAATGTAGCTCCAATTTTCAGTTCATAATTATCTTCCTGTAAATCAGCAACTATTCCAACATCGTCAATGGGACCCCATTGTATTGCTTTGCCAGGTAAATTTTGTTGATGCCTTTGTTCAATTAAACGTTCCATGATCGAATTGGCCATACCATAATTGGTTTGGCCAGCATTACCACGGCCACAGGATACGCTTGAAAAGACCACAAAATGTTTTAATGTTGGACATAATTTTCGAGACCATTGATCCAACCAGATTGTTATATACGCCTTAGGTAAAAAGCATTCATCGAATTTTTCGATAGTTTGGTTTTCTAAAAAAGCATCTTGTATGATCACAGCTAAATTGAATATACCGTCTATTGGTCCTAATTTAATTGCTTCTTGAAATAGCGCTTCGCAACCACTTTGTGTTCCAACATTTGAAATATTTATCTTTATGATTACACCGTAAGTTTCCCATATATGAATCCGATACGCTTGATAAGGCTTCGAAATTCCTCTTCTTGATGATATTACTATTTTGCGGGCTCCTCTAGTGATTAACCATTCTACCAATTCCAAACCAAAGCCTCCGAGGCCGCCAACTATAACATAGGATGATTCAGCTTCACAATTGAATCGTGGATATATTTCAATTGGCAATGAAACCCCAGTAAAAGGATCTTCCCGAATTTTTATAAGTACTTTTCCAATGTGTCTTCCACTAGCCAAATATCGAAATGCAGCTTCAATTTCATTTGCACGATAAACAGTATTTGGAAGTGGTTTTATTATACCGGCATCAATATCTTTTTGTACCATCATTTTAAGAATCATTTTTTCTTGTAGAGGTGACGCAAACAAAATTTCAACACACACTGTGTGAAATGAGATGTTTTTCTTAAATGCATGTAATCCTATTTTAGTATCATTTGCTATATCAAATCTTCCAATTTCCAGAAATTTTCCGTTGTGTCCTAAACATCGTAACGATGCTTGTAGTTTCTCTTCCGATAACGAATTTAGGACGTAATCAACTCCAGCGCCATTTGTTTGAATTTGGATCATATTTTCAAAGGTTGTGTCACGTGAATTTCCAATGTGAGAATCTGTATTTGGAATAATTTGTGTTATAGTATTTATAATTATAATTTATAACTAACCTTTTAATTCCGGATATGTTTTCAATAAAAACTCTCGTTTTTCTTTAGTACTCACAGTTGTAAATACGTTTAAGCCATAGGCGAGGGCAACTCTAATGGCTGCTAACCCAATGCCTCCTGTACCAGCATGAATTAAAATAGAATTCCCTTCTTTGATGTTTGCTTGTAAAAATAGAGCGGTATACACTGTACTATAAACAACTGGTACTGTAGCAGCTTGTTCCAGTGACCAACTGTCTGGACATGACCATGTAAATCCTAGATCTGAAATGATATGTGTACTAATTGCTCCGGACATTACCATTCCCATGATTCTATTTCCCTTTTTATCGATTCCTGAATATTCGAAGCCGAGGACACACTCTTGTTCGAGGCGACTTTCGCTTAGTCCTTCGGCTGACAGTTTACCAGTGGCAAACATAATGTCCCGGAAATTAAGTGCAGCAAATTGAATTCTCGTTTGGTTCTCAGCAAACCGTTGACTAAATGACCCTTTCAACCAACGTAATGATGATAGATCACCTTTTTGAGTTATGTTTGCATATGCATGAATATCAGCTGGTCCTTTACGAACAAATCCTTCAAAAGCCAAATGTTGAAAGGTTCCCCATTGGCCCTGCATTAAAAATTCATAAAATTTAAAGCTATTATTGTTAAAACTTATGTTATAATTACATTTCGATATACATTGGTGGCGAAATTTAATTCCAGTTGTTTTTTATAAAATGGATTTTTGGGATCAAACGGCGGTGCATTAGGATCATCAATAAATACACCTACCACGTTAGATCCATTTGGTTCCTTACGAACGCAGTTCACGAGACCTATAATACCAGAAAGGGGTTCATTCTGTGAATAAACGATAGCTCCATTTTGTTTAATGCCAGCTTTAAGTTTTTCCAGCCATTGGAATTGATTGTCTTCTGAAGAAATTTTTATTGTAATCGTTGGTTTTGGTATTTTACTAGATTTCTTCTGGAGTATTACTAGAGTTTCATTATCAAGTGGCATCACCGCAATGAGATTGAATCCTTGAGGTACAAATATTTGATTGGGATCTAAATTACCCGCCTCACGTGATATAATATATCCATGATCTAGAAGGCTTGCCTTTGAACGTTCCAGAAATACCAACTCAGTTAAACAATTCGATTTAATAACAAATAAGCAATTCGATTGTGATGTTAACGAACGGTTTTCAACAAGTATGCCCTCATATTCTATCGCCTCGGAAGTTAGAATCATTAAATCTCCAGTTGTGTACAGTGGGAGATCTTTAATAGCTTCCTTCAGTTTTATTATAAATGGTATAGAATTTTTGTCCAGTAATTCAACACATTTTACTATTGGTGTTGGATGATTTTCTAAAGCATGCTGTATACAAATTCTTGCTGAATTGATTTCACTCATTTTCGGTGTTGGCATATACGAAATGAATTTATATGATTCCAGTATTGGCAAACTTTGTACTTTCCTCCTTCCAACTGGGTTTACTTGTAGTCCTTTTATTTCGATTCCACCAGTTTGTGTTATGTTCATATTTGTATTCACAAATACTTCCATAAAATGAGTTTCTGGCTTCTCTGGATCAAATTTGCTTAAAAATGTTTGATGACGTGCTGTATCGATCGTTAATTTTTCAATTCCCGCTGGTATCAAAAGACTCCGCGTATCCTTTCCAATAGTTAAAATTTGCAATACACAATTCATGAACGCCACCCAATTGGAATTCCAGCGCACTTTGCCGTGCAGTCCATCTGAACGTGCTTCAATGACATCACGAAATAGACCTTTGAAATTGTAACCGCGAAGTCGTAGTTCTTTATAGAAATCCTTGGTTGGCAAATATGGATGATCAGTTTTAGCAAATGGTGGTAAAATTGTTAATTTAACATCGCTTGGTAATTGTTTTATGTAACCTGTAGCAACTGATACAGTTCCTTCTGATATTTCAAATCGTCCTGTTCCAAAATGTATCATTACAAGAAATTCAACAGTCATCTGATTTGTTATTATTGTTTCTCGTAAATATTTAACATCTTCGAATTGAACATTCAGTTCCGAAAATAGTTTACCCTGTATTCCTGCAAATGTTTCCCAAACTAAACATAAATAACCTGTCGCTGGAAACAAACATCTTCCGTCAATAACATGACCCTCAATATACTGATATTCTTGTCCATGAAGAGAAACCAAAACGTTTTTTTCACCACTTTTGGCTCTTTCTGCACTGAAATTCATAACAAACCAATCTTCGGAATGATCCCATTTTATTAAATGTGATAGTCTTGGAGTTCCTCGTGATACTGGAAATTCAATCTGAGGATATAAATTCTCAATAGCCATGTCAATACCATTTAAATAAATTCTGAAAAAGAAAACAAAAAAATTTGAGATTTAAAATTTAAATTGGAAACGGTTTATAAAATGGTTAACTTACTTTCCTAATGCCGTTAAAAAGAAATCTAAGTTTTGTTTATTGCCGCGTTGAGTCAACGGTATGTAAATAGCATCGCTAAGTGATTTTCTGAATACCGCTCGGAGCAAACTGTGTGGAGCAATTTCAATTAATACTGCATTGTGGGGCAGTAACAATGACGATTCTTCAAACAATACCGGACCGAGTAAATTATTCGTTTGGTATTCGGCTGAACAATATTGTGATTCTCGTTGATCCCATTTATTTTGTGGTACACTGGTACTCAGCCATTTTGCAGATCTTTTCTTTGGCACTTTAATTATTTCATGAAGGTATTCTAAAAGTTTAGGTCCCATATCTGAAATATATCGCGAATGATATGCAATATTTGAAACATTAACTTCACGGGCAAAAATTCCATCAGCCGTTAATTTGGCGACAAACTTTTCAATTTCGTTTTGTGGACCCGAAATAGTACAGGAACCCGGACCATTGTGACATGCGATATCTATTGTTGGTGGTACAAGATTTTTACTTTTATTATACGATAGTCCAATGGCTGCCATTTTGCCTTTTATTGTTTCCGTTTCAAGACTGGCCATACCACGAGAATATGCACATAGTATCATTTCTTCCATCGTTAAGCAGTTGTCCGCATACGCACATCCTAATTCTCCAACTGAGTGACCGATTATATAATCCGGTTGAATATTTAGAGCAGTTAGACAGTCACAGAGTGCCGCCTGAATAGCACTGATTCCAACAAAGGAGTGGAGTATATTATCAAACATAGTGTTATCCAGTGACGTTATTATATTTAATAAGTCCAAGCCTTTGGGTTTTAATAAATCATGACATCTTTGAATGGCTTGACGGAAAATGGGTAGCTCTAATAAAGCAGTTCCCATTCCACTCCATTGAGAACCCATTCCACTGAATACATACACGATTGGACGTTTTATTCCACTGAAATGTTGTACTTCTTTTGTAATGCATTCAGCATTATTATCTTCTACGTGTTTGTATAGTCCAAAACTTTTAAAAACATTTCCAGAAACAGATGATCTTTGTGTATTATGTAAAAGTGCGATATATTCAACATCAAGCGGCTGTGACGCTAATGCATCATGTATTGCATTACATGCCTCTTCTGTTCTTCCTGACCAGCCCACCAATCTCGGTGTTGTATCCTTGGGGGCTCCTTTGTTTATTTTGACTTTGGGATTAGCCCGTAACAGGCAATGCGCGTTTGCACCCCCGAACCCAAATCCATTAATTGCAATTAGCGGTCCATCCAATTTTTGTGTATTACACACAACTTGAAGCCGGTTATCCTCCAATGCTTTAATGCCTGGGTTAATTTTTGAAAAATTTATATTTGGTGGAATTAATTGATTTTCCAGGGCAACTAAACATTTGGCGATGGCGCACATCCCAGCCGCAGCTTCAGTATGCCCCAAATTTGATTTTATTGAACCAATCGGCAGTGGGGTTTTGCGATTTCTACAAAATACTTCATCTAAGGCTGTACATTCTTCGGGATCTCCGACAATTGTAGCAGTACCATGAGCTTCTACATAATTAACAATTTCTGGTTGTATATTGATTTCTTTATAAAATTCGCTTAATAATTTCGCTTGCATAACAGACGAAGGATAAGTGATTCCTTCTTCTTTGAATCCATCACAATTTGTTTTTGAGTATAGAACCGTACTATAAATCCGTTTCGCATCTCTAGATTTTTGTAACAATAAAACAGAAACAGCTTCAGAACGTACATAACCAGATGCATTAGCATCAAATGGTCGAGATTTTCCATCGGGGGCTAATGCTCCTAAACGTGCCAACTGCAATGCTACATGTGGATTAAGTGTTAAATTTGATGCACCCACTAAAGCAGCATCGCATTCACCAATTCGCATTGAAGTGAACGCCGCATCGAGGGCATAAAAAGTGGTACTGCATGCTGTATCAATTAAAAGTGATGGACCTTGTAATCCTAATGAAAAAGAAATCCGGTTAGCAAACATAGCACGAGCACAACCAGTTATTCCAAAACCGCCGCCCTTTCCATTTTCATAAAAAAACTTTTTTTCAGATTCGCTATAGCAAGCACCAATAAAAACACCCGTCCTTGTACCTCGCATTGATTTTGGATTTATGCCTGCATCCAATATTGCTTCGTACGCCTTTTCAACTAGTATACGTGCTTGGGGATCCATTGAATGAACCTGTTTGGAATGAATGCCAAAAAATGTTGCATCGAATTTTTCCAAATTATTCATTTTGCCTGAACGTTTTGGTATTTCAGGATTTTCATGTCGCCAACGCCTTTCATCATCATCAACCATATCAACCTAAACGTGGGCACCAATAAAAAAAAAAATCAAAATCAATATGTCTACTATCATCTGTGCTAAAGATAATAAATGAAAGTGAACTCCAGCATGTAAAGACCGGTGAACAAAGCAATCGGATATGTGATGTATTCCGTTTGAAAAGGAGACAGAGCTGATTGTGCGATGATCCATCTAACTCGACCGATTGTCATTGTTTCTTCGATAATCAACGATCAATTACATTCAGATACAATCACATTGACATATCATATAAGAAAATTGCGCATCTGGAAATAACTTTAGGGTGCCCGATTTGATTCAATAATTCATTCGGTCGAGCAATTTGACATTACCGTTCAGTACCAATCAACAACATCCCTTCATTAAGTAAGATTTGGAGACCGAAATTTATTTAGGGATAGGTTTCTGGAGAATCTATAATGTTGTTCCGGATATCATAAGCGAAGTTATGATTCTTACTGAGAGCATTGGGAACTGTACCAACAACTATAAATTAAGCCCTGAAAACGATAAGAAACTTCAAGAAATTATAAGGAGTTTCCCTTCTTTTGGAGAGCGAGGGCCTTGGAAGAAAGAATCTTGTGAGGCACAGTATAGGCGTGGGAACAGCTGACCCTATCAAACAAAGACACTATCCAGTATCTTCCGTGAAACAGGATCTCATCAACCAAGAGATCGATCGAATGATTATCCTTGGCGTGATTGTTTGTTTGGACTCCAGAAAAATCAACGCGGTAACCAAAAAGATGCCTACTCGCTCCCAATCATAGACGGATTGCTAGGGAGATCGACCTTAAAAACGCGTTCTTCCTGATACCTCTCTACGAGAGCGCGAGAGAGATTACGGCTTTTACGGTGCCAGGCCATCCTCTCTATCAGTTCTGTGTAAACAAATCTATCAAACAAGCGCGACAACTGTTGGGTTTGGCCGGGTGGTACCTACGTTTTATATGTAATTACGCGGAAATAACTGCCCCGATTTCCAATCTACTCAAGAAGGAAGTAAAATTTAAATGGTCCGATGAGGCGGAAACAGCTTTCATGACACTGAAGTGGTTGCTGACAGACATATAGACTTCACTATGACTTTTTTCAGCAGATGTGACGCCAGCACACAAGATATCGGAAGTGTTCTGTTTCAGCAAGATAGCGGAGACAATGAAAAACCAATAGCGTTTATGTCGCAAAATCTAAATAGTGCTCAGCGCAACTTTATAAAGTAACGGAATTGGAATACCTGACAGCCATAGTGGGTAACTAATTCCCAACAATAACGTACCATATAAGCTTGTAATGGCTAATGTCCCCGAAGGAGTTTTGCGATCGTTTAGCAAGATGGAGTTTGAAATTACAGGGTTTCGACTTCAATATAGATGTAATGTTAAAAAAGGCGAGAGAATATTGTTCTACATTTGTTGTCTCGGATATTTCGCTATTCTGTGTTAGAGATTACACAGGATTTAAAAATACATCACGAAAATGAGTTTGTTAATTGGAGGACCGAAGGCAACTTTAAATTGTATGGGTTCCAAGTGATTTTCGATAGAAGTTGATAAGCAATGAACATAATGTACCAAATGGAGCACATGGATGAGCTCGCAAAATTCTGAATCGTTTGAGACGGTTATATTTCTGGCCCAAAATAGAAGTGTACCGATGTGTAACAAATTGTGAAATTTGTAAGCAAACCAAAGCCACCAACCAATGCTTAAATCCACTCCCAGGCAAACAGACTATAAAATATAAAGGAGCTTTCGGTTGAGAACTAGGCAAGTTCTGTTATACTTGGCCATATTCCAGAACTTCATCTAAAAATAATTTTAGAATCCTATTTTAAACGCACTTGTCGAAGTTTATTATAATTGGTTCAGAATTAGGGAAATTCCATCATATTTGGCCATATTCCAGAACTTCTTTCAAAAATCATTTTAGAATCCCATTCCCAACGCATATGTCGAATTTCATCATAATCGGTTGATGAATATGCAAGTTCCCTCATACTTGGCCTTATTCCAAAACTTCATCCAAAAATCATTTTAGAATCCGATTTCCATCGCGGAAGTCAAATTTCACTAAAATCAGTTAAGAAATAGATAAGTTCTATCCTAATTAGCCATTCATTTATTTTGCTAAAGGTTTTATTTGAAATGTAAAATGTTCAATCTGAAGTTTGAGATATATTAACAGTGGTAACAGTGACGTTTCTTAAGTCTCAAACAATATTTGTGTAAGTTTTGGTTCAAATCGGTCAAGTCGTGTCGATTTGTTTAAATATCATACACATATGCTGTGCATACATACAAACACTCACTTTATTTTATAGATTACTCAACTGCTCACTAAACACTGGTCCAACACTATCTCAACCTCAATTCAACCCGCAAACGGCCCCCAACTCATCCCTTAACCGAACCGCAAACTCCCTTTCAACTAAATCCTCAACCCTTAACCCAACCCCAATTCAACTCCAACTCAACTCGAACTCAACCCGCAAATTAATCCCTAACTTAACCTTCACCTCACCCCTGAACTCAATACCCAACTCAATATTCAAACCAGCATATATAAAAAATTGGTTAATATTTCTATAACCAGGTATTTTGGGTCAATTCGTATGGCAGGTACCCGACCCTCTTGACACACAGGTTCCAAAAGCTTTTCAAATCTCGGCCTTGACCATAGAAACAGATTGGCAAACAAAATTTTTTACTTCTAAATTCGCATTTCAATATCGAATGGCTTTCGTTAAGGTAAAACTTGGTGAACTTTATTAACGTCTAACAGATGAGGATCATAAAGACTTGGGAACCCTCCACCAAATGAATATTTAAACTTAAAGTACCTTGGAATTAATCGAACACATCGGAAAATTTAGTGACAATTTTTTATTAAAACGTAATTCGGATCTGCCCTGTAACGAACGCGATAAATTTGGCACCGTATACTGTACCTGAGCAATTAGTTTTACTTTCTTTTACTCTAGTAAAATAAAGTAAGTATAGTAATTATGAAAATTTACGCCACCACGCAGCTGCGATTTGACATGGGTTTTTGACTGTTACTTTCGATTTACAAATCACATGAAAGCAATCCATCTGAATATATGTATAACACCAAGCTGATTTTATACAAAGTTTCTAATGATTTTTCGAAAATCGAATTTTCCCACGGGAAACTTGAACTAAATTTTTTCCTGCAATAGCTATTGACAAGTCACATCAATGTAATGCATCTCCGAGACGTAACACTCTAGAGGCTGATTTTATGCAAAGTTTGTAATGATTTTTGGAAAATCAAATTCTCGTAGGACATTTTTATTGAACTTCTCTTCGTGCGATAGCTGTTGACATAACACTCTAGACGCTGATTTTGTACCAATTCTAAATATTTTTTTGGGTTTCGCGAGTTTTCCATAATTTTCTACGAGAAGGCAGGTTTTATCACTTAAGAATATTGACAAAAATCTTCAATACTATCCATGTAACCATAGTAATTTTCGGCTAAACACTGTCGACTGTTTACGACTTAATTTTTTACTTTCGGCTTGCAATTTTCGGCTAACTTTAACAGTATTCAAATATGTAAAGGATGTCCCAATTTGAGGTATCTTTTCAAATATTCCGCCATTTATACTTTTGGTACTAGAGTACCATACGTTATTTGACAAATGACAAGTACAAACATGCCTGTTAGTTGAAATGAGAATTGGGATTTTGGTGTGGTGGTGGTAATTGGTCCATATTTTTTCCAATAATTCAATTCAATTACTGTAAATGGAGCTCGATATCGAGGGATGATTAGAAACTTTTTGTGGAGTCAATTGGAAGATATTGATGTGCAGAATATGTGGTTTGAACAGGAAGGTGCAACATGCTTCACAGCAAAGGAATCAATCGATCTTTTGAAAGAGAAGTTGGTTATGCGGATAGTCTTTAAACTGTTCAACACCTGAAGGCAACCTCATCGAGCAAATATCACTAACTGAACCATCATTATGCGAAAAAATTATTCAAAATTTTAGTAAAAGATTGACAGCCTGCCAAGCTAGCAGAAGAGGTCACTTGAACGACATTCTTTTCCATTATTAACCGGAACCAATGTACTTTAATTTCCAATAAAAATAAATAAAGATTTCACACAATTTATGTCTTTTATTTAAAATTTAAAAAGATACCTCTAATTTGAACACCCATATTGGTTCCTTTATTGTTTCGGGTTTCAAAGAATAATGTAGCAAAAACGAAGTAACCCAGCAAATTTTTTGTTATCTGTAACATGTCTTTTACTTGTCTTGGGTAGAGAAAAAAAATATAAAATTACATAAGATAAAAAGGGAAAAATTTCTAAGGGAACATGTCTTTAAGTTGTCTTTGGTGTGTTATTCAAGTCAAATAACGTGATATAACCCATGGCGCCGCCATTAACCGACAATAAAATTAAATATAACAAATTTTGAGGTTATGTCTTGAGTTTCTTACCAAAAATGGCTTCGTTTATTTCAAATATCGTCCACTATGTATAAAGAGCGTGACCATACTACATATATTGTATATATTATAAATTTACCATTTCCTCCATTTTACTTTCATTTCATTTAAGTTTGGTTATACGCGTACGATATACAGCATATACAGTATATACAGCATTTTTATTTATTTTGAATTCTGTTATAAATAATATTATATATTAAATTCTGTGTGTTAAATAAAAATAAACTGTGAGTATCATTATTTCTAGTGCATATATTATTTTATTGCCACGCGTTGTTTTATCCTGTTGATAATTGTTTTTTGTTCATAAACTTATAATGGATAATATATCCAGGGCCCAACGATATAGAATTATTTCTAAATTGGCAGATAGTAGTTTAGAGGCTGAAGTAAATTCTCATTTTAATACAAATGAAAATGTGTTTAAGTCAGAGTGTCATGAAATGATCATCGATTCTGATGACGGTCTTCCCGATTTAGAAGAGCGCTATTTATTTGAAGAAATATTAATTTCGAGTTCTTCGGATGAGGAATCTTCTGACGAATCGGATGATGTTGGCTCGTTAGATAAAATTAATTTATTAAAAATTAATTTAATTAAGTGGATAATTTCTAATACTATACCCGTAAGTGCCACAACACATCTCTTAAAGATTCTAAGAGAATTTGGAATTTGCCTCCCCAAAACTAAAAATTCCTTGTTTCGGTGTATCAATCGGGTAGATGAAATTTTTGAACCACGTAAGGATACAAATGGGGAATATGTGCATTTTGGTATCGAAAAATGTATCAATCGGTATGATTTTAACTTTGTTTCAAATTTACCTGAAATTGTTTGTGACTTTAATATAGATGGGTTACCTTTATACAAAAGTTCTCGAAGAAGCTTATGGCCAATTCTGGGTTCTTTTGTAAATTCTCGCAGTCGTCCCCCTTTTATTGTTGGTGCTTGGGTTGGTGAAGGACACCCCATTTGTGTTAATAGTTTCTTTCAAGAATTCGTAACCGAGCTGATAAAACTAAAAAGGGACGGTATTTTAATTGAAAAAAAATTAGTTTCCAAGAAATTTGTTTTACGTGCATTTACGTGTGATGCACCAGCAAAATCCTTTTGCAAGTCGGTAAAAAACCATAATGCTTTACAAGGATGTCACGAATGTGATCAAACCGGATTTAGAATTTCAAATACCCCCATTTTTAACATAATTTCGGGGAATTTAAGAACTGATGATTCTTTTAATAATCGATTAGATCCGGATCATCATAAAGGGGAACCAAATATTTTACAAACAGCTGGAATCGGGATGGTTACCCAGTTTCCTCTAGATCCGATGCATTTAGTTGATTTGGGGATTGTCAAAAAATTATTGATACTTTTACTAAATAAAGTGAAGCCAGACACAAAAAAACCGATGTCTGATTTATGTATATATTTATTATTCCAGATTCCTTCCAATAGAATTTTCTCGAAAAACCAGAGACTTTACTGAAATCCCTAGATGGAAATCAACAGAATTTCGCTTTTTTATTTTATACGGTGTTCTACCTCTTTTAAAAGATTTTGTAGATTTTAATATTTTTTATCATATTTTACTTTTAGTTGTTAGTCTCCGGCTTTTATCAGATAGGACGTTTTTTAATGAAAATACAGATAATGCTCAAACACTCCTTAATGAGTTCGTTAAATTATACCCTCAAATTTACGGATTAAAGCATGTAAACTACAATGTTCACAGTATTTTACATTTACTTGGCTATGTAAAGTTGTACGGTCCACTTGATTCCTTTTCAGGGTATATTTACGAAAATTTTTTACAGGAAATTGAAAAAACCATTAAAAAGCCCCAAAATATTCTCAAACAATTATTTAATAGAGTAAAAGAGCGAGAAAATTATAATAATTTTGTTGTGGAGAATAAGCTAGATGCCATTGAAAAATTTCGAGATTGTAATAGGTTCAAGTCATATGAATATGATTCATTTACTTTCAAAAACAATTTTAGAGATAGTTATTGTTCATTGCGTATTGATACAGAGGAATTTCCTTTTTTTATAGAAAGCTTTGAGATTTTAAACAATTCACATTTAGTACGAGGTAGAAAATTTACTAAAATTTCGTCATATTTTGAACACCCCATAAGTTCAATTGATATAAGAATAATGGTAGTTAGTGACCTAGAAATAAACAGCGAAGTTTATCCAGTGTCACAAATAGTTTCAAAATATTGTCGTTTACCTCTGAATAACCATGAAAATCAGTATATTTTATTACCAATGATGCATGAAAATAATTCTGTTAGCTTCAGCTAGATGCTATTCTTTTAAATAATTTTAGTTTACAGCATTTAATAGCAATAAATAATATACGTATTTACTAATAATATAATCACAGGTTTAAAATGTCATCGGATGAGGAAAACGGTAAGAATTTAATAAAATTATAATTTAAGCTAATGAGCTCGATTCTGCTTTTTAAAATTTTATGTTATGTTATTTTTCAATACAAACACAAAGTCATATAGGAAGCGGCGAAATAAAATAACATAAAATGAATTTTATGATTTCAGAATCGGGACCATTATATTTTATAGTATTTTACACTATTATGTACACAAAAAATTAAATTATTTATCGTTACTTAATTATTTACTTATACATATTATATTTATATTTTTAGGTTCTTCGTTTATTAATATTGATATTAAAACAAAGCAGAAAAAATTAAATTACTTGTCTACGCAAAATATTAAAAAAATTAAATTGGCAAAAATACATAAAAATTTAATTATTAAACCTCAAGCAAAATTTCATCTTCCGGAATCTCAAATATCTACAGATTATGGTTAGAAAATCAATCTAAATAAATCCAGTTTAAGTTTTAACAGTGTTATTTTAAAATGTCTTTCAGATTCTGAGATTGTTATGTATACAAAAGAAATATCACCACCAATAGTTATTGAATCAGAGTTGAGCACAGAACAACTTCTTGAACAACTGGGGCGAGAGACTCCAATAACTAAAACAAACATTGTTTTGCCGCCGAGAAAGAGATATCCGGGACATGTTGAGCAAATCTTTAGTAAGTTTCTTTTTTTATTATTTTACTATATTTTATTTTAATTTATGACATGCACGGTGACAATACAGTCTGCGGTAGCGAATTGAATGTGAATCAAAAACTTGGAAAAAGGAAACAACAAATTTTGAACGTCAAAGTATTCATGGCAAACTACTATCGATTTGCATACAACCCAGTTTTTATAAATTAATTTCTTTTTTAACAAATTCAACTACTGACGATTTAAAATTGTACCCTAATTTTACTCGAAAAGTGAGACTTGAGAGTTGCGATTTTCATGTACGTACTAGATGTAGAAGTAAATTTTATTGTTTTGTGGTTTCGTTTTAATAATGTATACTTTTATACATCTAGTACGTACATGAAAATCGCCACTCTCAAGTCTCACTTTTCGAGCAAAATTGGGGTACTGGGGCCCTATTCTCGAATTCCACATCCAAATTCCACATGTGGACATCTGTCAAAATTCATAAAAATTGAATTTTTTTGGTACTAAGGGAATATTTCCGAATGGGTATAAGCAGGTGGAAAAAATTCCCCATATAGGAAAATGTCCATGCCGCATGTGAATTACATTTTTCGAACTTTTTTGTGTGAACTTTGACAGATGTCCACATGTGGAAAATGGATGTGGAATTCAAGAATAGGGCCCCTCGGGGCCTATTCTCGAATTTCACATCCATTTTCCACATGTGGACATCTGTCAAAATTCATAAAACTTGAATTTTTTCGGTACTAAGGGAATATTTCCGAATGGGTATAAGCATGTGAAAAAATTCCCCATATAGGAAAATGTCCATGCCGCATATGTTTTATATATGAATTACAATTTTCGAACGTTTTTGTGTGAACTTTGACAGATGTCTACATGTGGAAAATGGATGTGGAATTCGAGAATAGGCCCCCTGGTATGTATAACATAAACTCGACGCGCAAAATAAATGCCAAATAAAAGTAAAATCTAAGAAACTTTTTGGTTCAATAATCGCGCATACCTAGAAATTATTTCAATATTTTCATTGTGTAATTTAATTTTCAAATGTTAATTTAAAAGATAATTTGTAATACAAATTTGACGTTGATTTTTAGTAAAGAATGGAAGGCACATTATTATTTCCATTTTTTCGTTATCCATTGTGCAACGCGCTTAAATCAATATAAACTTTCTAAGAATTGCATGTTCAGAACCAGAATTGGTTGTTATAAGTGATTTTGCACTATATAGTTAATAATATTTTTTGGATTTTTTAAATTATTACATAGATGATATATCCATTGATGACGCAGCAACTTCAACTACAATGGCAACCATCCACCGTGAACCAATAAACAACACAAATAACAAATCTATAGAAGAGTTGGATTCTCCCGCAACAGATACAACTAGCCTTCCTCAACCAACATTAATAAGTAAGATTTATTTTTAATGATACACAGCAGTAGGTATAGCTTTAACTAACAATATAATGTATAATTCTCTCATTTCATTACAATGTAGTTAATATTGTAGTTTGATTGAAGAGAAATACAAAGTTTATTCGCCTTTTAACGCAAAGTGTCTGACATCTGGTGGACGATATCAAACTAGAGTTAAAGGTGAAAACATACGTAAACAAATTCGAATTGCTCAGTGAGTTCATTACAAAATAAACTTTTATTACGAATTGATAGTAAAAAATGTGTCACTATTTACTAGTTATTGTGACAAAATATTAAAATAATTTTATTGTAAACAAATTTTTTTCACCTTTAACTCCATAGGACGCCTCTTGCGGCAGTTAAAATGCGAATAAGTACATATTTTGTTTTTATTCATTAAATAATTAATTCAGGCTATATTTGAGTAAATTGTTTTTAAAAAAATATAATTATTTATAATTTTTACAGTAACACCTGAATTACGCTACATTAGTCGCCAATTAAAATCAATTAAGCTGGATGTCACCAAATTACTAAATTTGATGGAGCCTAAAAAAAATTTTCAAATTAACATACCTATAAAAACAAAAGAGGATTTAAATGCACTAAATTTAAAAATTGTAGCTGACGAGGAATTTTCTATAAACTTGGTAAATAATACATTATGATTATAATATATGGAGCCTAAAAAGGCTTTTCAAATTAACATACTTAATTTGATGTAATTTAATATTTTAAATTTAATCATGTAGATGATTAAATTTAAAATATTAAATTACATCAAAGAGGAATGCCAAAAAGCAAAAATGCACTAAAAACTATATCGCATGCAGTTTTTGAAATGTGTCTCCGCTAAATGTCAATTTTCTATTCTGGATGCCCCCTTTATTTCAAATCTTTGAGTTAAGATCTATCGATAGATCTAATGCTCAGTGCATACCTGCGGGACTGAATCAAGAAAATCATCACATTTCACTCAAAGTAAGAAAATTTTCAACTTGAGTGTGCTGAAAGAAGAAGAACTTATATCAAAATAAATACAACAAATATAAACTAAGAGTAGAAGAAATAAAAATTATTTTTATTAAACAATAAAAACCATAATAAATATGTAAATTAATAAAACAATTACAATTTATTTTCAGACCAAATATTTTTCAAAATACGCTCCAGTTGAGGGGCAACATAGTACGAGTGGCTTAAGCAAACTATTTACGGATGAATTGCTAAGTAAATATAATTGGGATGGGGTACACACGAAAATGCCACTAAAAAACATGATTTTATTTAAAAAAATACTTTTTGGTAAGAAATAATTTAAAAAAATTAACTGGATAATATTTTGTAATAATTTTTTAATTTTATAGAGTCGTGGAAGCAATATTTAGAATTATATAGAAATTACGAACTGTCCATCAAAAAGCAGATATATGATGCGCATAACCGTGACAATAGAAGAAAGAGTCGGGCCAGAAAAGGCATAAACATTTAATTTTTTAAATAAGTTTATAAGTTGCACATATATGTTTTATTTTTATATTAAATTTATTTTATTAATTATTATTAATTATTAAGTTGCACATATATTGAATTGAATTCTGTTTTATTTTTATATTAAATTTATTTTATTAATTATTAATTTTAAGAGTATACATGCGCAATGAATTAATAAATTTTTATTTTTGATAATTATTATAATTAATTTACAATATTTTATTTAATATGTTTTTTAAAATTTTGTAGATATAACACGCACTAAACCGACTATCCATAAAAACAACACGACATGTTGTTAATAATAATTATGCGACGTATTATTAATAACATTCTTCAGACTTGTTACCATTAAGAATTAATAGACAAATTATATATAAAACATGCCTAACATATTACCAATAATAACCACTAAACTTGTTGCCGATAACAACCACTGTACAAGTCATGTATTACAACTACAAGACTTGTTAGCAATAACAAACTCACGAGATGTTATTAATCAAATCCATCAGACTAGCTATCATTAACAACCAATAGACAAGTTATTCAATAAACTTACGTTACGTGTTACAAATAACAACAACCAAACATGTTAAAAATAACATTCACATGACATGTCACCAATCATAAACACCAGACAAGTCTTTGAGAACACCTCGTCTCAAATACATTGAGTTGCCTTTTGCCCGTCTTGGGTTTGTTACTAGTCCTTATCTTTGACTTGTTTTGTGTGTGTTACTAAAGACACGTTTGCTGGGAAATCCTCGTTTTCTTTTGACAAAACTTTGATTTTTTAAATTAATTTATTACAAATGCGGGACATGCGGGCTATTATTTTATTTTGCTGGTTATTTTTAAGGGCAAAAATGTCTGGAGGACAGGGTCTTGATATGTGGGTGAGTCCTATAAAATGCGGGCTACATGGTCACCGTAAAGTATACGGAATGTATTTATAAACAGGCGAATTTAGGTTATACGAGTAGGCGGTAACTTGACAATTGAAATTATATTTTATTGCTTGATGTTTTTCTGTGATTTCGGGGTATAAATAGCTTGATTTTTCAGTAAGATCGTTTAGACCGTTAATTTCTATTGTGTAAACAAATGGCATCTTTATTTCAGTTGAGTGTTTAAGTGAATTTCTGAAAATTAAAATTGATGTGATAATTAGTGATAACTACAAACAAATTTAGTTAACATAAAACAAAACGTGTTATAAAATGGTTTATTGTGATTATATAAATTGTAAAAACAAAAAAAGTTATGGTGTTCCTAGATTTGCTTTGCCAAACGATAATCGCTGCGATATTTGGCTGTTAAACTCTAAAAATAGCTATTCACCGAAACTTATTTCAAACGATCCAATTTATATATGTGCTGATCATTTTGATCCACAATTTTTAAACTGTGGCTCGTTTAGATCTATGGCTCGTTAGGATCTATCTAATTCGCCTATCTATGAGTGCAATTCCGAATTTACATTTTGAAAGTGAAATTGATCATGAATATTCTATGGAAAACAAAGATAATGAACCTACTGTTTCCAAACAGATCAAATGTAATGTTCAAAATCAAAGCGCTGCAAAAATAAGAGATTTGAATGAATTTTTACCTAAAAAAATAATGATCTGTGATAAACCTTCAATAATTATGGCACCAACAACAACAAATATCAAGCCGGTAACATTCAACGATGAGTAAGCCGAAACTAGCAGCGCTCCATTAAATACTTACTCAAATGTCTTCAGGGATTTTAAAGGTGCTGATAAAGATACCGAAATATGTCAAACACAATTTCCGTCGCCTGATTACCATCCAGATTACAAAATTCTGATGATGACGATATTAATCAAAGTAGAATGCCTATCGATGAATTACTTAAGTCACCAAAGAAGAAAATATTTAAACCAGAAGCGGCCCGAAAATTGTTGTCTTCAAACGTTCTTGAAGAAATGTTAGAAAACAAAACCAAAAGTGTCGCGACTTTTGTGAAAAGTCAACTGCTTCACACAAAAAATACTAAATGGAGCACAGATGAAAAGGACTTATTTTTAAAGTTTCATTATAAGTCCCCATCATTTTATAGGTACATATGTATTTGCAAAAAGAAGGTTTTGCAATGCCTTCTTGACGAACAATTATTCGTTGGTATGAAGTAATAAAATTTGAAACGGGAGTTTCATATGATATTTTACATATCGTCGTTGGATTATTGGTTTGTCGTATACGCCATTTTTACATTTTTAGAAAACGTACGTCAAAGTTTAAAGGCCGATTAAAAAATAATTAGCCGATAGATTTTCTTTTTTTTACAAACAGTTATTCTTTGATTGGTATTCTCTAATAATACAGTTGAAACATACTTCCGACTGAATCAGGACATAAATTGTGTCTTAAAAATCTCAGAATGGGATTGTCGTATACGCCATATAAAAAAAAAATCCTTTCATACACGTACGACAACAGAAATACACGTACGACAGTCCAATTATAACACATTTTGTTATCATTATTATTTTATTTTATTAAATAATAAACAAAAACAAGGTTCAAAATTATAAAATACAAAAATTAATTCATTAATTAATCTTGTTATAATAAATATTAGAAACAAGAAGTCTTTCTAGACGAAGTTTAACTAAGCCTTTTACATGGCTAAAATATAAAACGTAATTTATTAATTCACAGCTCGAAATAATTATTTAAATAAAATATAATTCTTTAATGTATTATTCATAAATTCTTTATCACAAAAGATAATCACGAGAGTCCTGTTAGTTTGTCTTAGTTCGATACTAGACATTTTGGCATAATCTCAATTTATTTTGAGTAGTACTTTGTAATATTCCTGATCAACTTGCGGCATAAATGCAAATAAACTTTTAATGTCAGCCACTTTTTCCTTTGATATTGATTTATTTCTGTTCTGAATTGAGTTGATCTTTTGGCAAAATAAATCTTCCGCTGTTGGTAATGTTTTTTTGGTGGCTAGTTTTTTTAATGTAATACTTTGGAATTCTTGTCGAGCGTTTGTTTTGAACTGCAGTTTGAAAATATCATCTTTTTCGAATTTAAGAACTTTTATTTTCATAAACGGCACTTGCGCAAAATTTAAACTGCCGCATTTAATAGAATATGCGGAGAAATCAGATTTTTGCATTTGCATTATTTTTAGTGTTACATTTTTGTATGACATATTCTTAAGTTGCCTTAAAAGCGATAACGGACTAAACATTTCTAAATGTTTTAAATGCCTGTCGATTACGCTATGTACGCAATCAACTTCCTGAATTAATGAATGTCCTGGAGTTGAGAATTTTTGAATTATAGTGCGTATATTTGAACTTGTTTGCAAAAAATATAATAAGGCCGTTGTTAAAATTTTATTTTTGTTTTGTGCAATGCAGGAGTCACTCCAAAGGGTTATATATTCTAATTCTGCATTATCAATAACTACTTGCTTCAAAATTTTTATGAATGAGCTAGCAATATCATCGCCTGAGCGTCCACTGTGTGCTTCGTTCCACATAGCGAAGTATGTCATTTTTGGCTTATCAACAACAATGCATGTTGCTGTCATATTATAAACGTTAAGCTTCCGCTTATAATAAAATGCTGATGCGTTCCCTTTCGGTAGGGCAAATACACTTTGTAAATCAATACAAATTACTGCGTGTTTCGGTTCAATGTTTTGCCTATCCAATTGCCTTTCAGCTTTCATAGCCATTTTATCTGCTTGATGTACGTTGTGGTCAGTTATCTGAGCCTCACTCGGATTCTGGCAGATTTTGAAAATAATACATTTATCGCATTGGTCCTTCTTCGGTTTATAAAATGAAATATTAAATGATTTGAACTGTTTCCGATAAATCGCTTCCTTCACCGGATCGTTTGTGATTTCTCTATACAAAGAATACATTTTAGCGACTGTTAAATTTGAGTCAAAATATTTCCTTTCTGAGCTTGATCTGCAATAGTGCGAATCGATTGTAGGGAAACTACTAATGAAACTACTAACAACACCTTCGATTTTTGCAGGTGGGATTACTTTTTTAACATTCCTGCCTTTATTGGATGTAATAGGGCAGCCGGTAGCGTTATCGTTCAAATGATTATGAAAATAATAAATTCTTCTCTCACTGACATCAATAGTGTTCAAAAAAATGTTTTACACACTTGATGTATTCTTTCTTCCAATTGCAAATAAAAGTTGTAAGTATTTTTCTTTTTAGTTGATTCATGTACTCTTCTTCGTTTAACTAATTTTTTTTTGACAAATTTGCAATAAAATGACGTCTTGTCTTTATCAGATAGTCTCCAAAACGTTGCGTTCAGTTTTAGTCTATCACTGAAAGTAAAATTTTGTCTACATTCGTAAAAGCAAGTATTGTTAAAAGGCGGTTTAACATTTCGCGGTCGCATAGTTTTGCCATCAATATTAACGTACTTTTGACCAGTTTCACGTAATTTTTGGCGAACATGCTGCTTCCACAATTCTGGATTCCGTTTTTTCTTTTTTGGCAGTGGTGAAGAATTTGAATCACTTTCTAAAAACAATTAATAAAAATTACGCATGACGATTTACAAAAAATAGTATGTAGTATAATTTACCAGATGACTGGTATTCCGAGGGAATATTTCATAGATTTCCATTCACCACCGGTTCATTTATTTTCGTACTATTTTCCGCCGGATTTAATGCAAACAAGGTTCTTGACGTTGAAGGTTCACTTCTGTCATTGGTTTCAAATTGAAAATTCGGATCGGCAAAAGAATCGTCACTATCTATAAACCAGCAATTAAGTTGTAATAAATTTTTATTTGTTAAAGATTAATGATAAATACCAAAATAACGTTCTGAAGAACGTGATGAAGCGTCACTACTTATTCTGTTCAGTTTTTATATGCCAGCTTTCAAGATAAACTTAAAAATTAAAATAAATAAATGAAATAAAAGTAATAGCTAGTTGTAATAAAGAATTTCCTTACCACACGAGACGAGTTAACGACATGACACGTTTATGACTGATGTTTCTATTGTTTTTATTGTTCCTCTTCTACTAATCAATCGCCTTCTTTGTTTTGTTTTATACTTTATTATACACATGCACAGAAAAAAATGTAACAAAACCATATAAAAGCCAACCCAATACATTAATTTGCAAAAAATGTCTCTATCGTTTTAATTTAACACTTAGGAACATACGACAAACCAATATTAAGAAAATAGTAACTGCATTGTTCATATAAATTTTTGTCGTACGTGCAAAAATTGGGGTTTACGACAAACCAATACTAAAAACTTCGAAATTTTTGGGATATACGACAAAATCATATTCTATACCTTAGAAAAGTAAAGCAAAACCGATTACAAAATTGGAAAGAGCGCAACCGTAAACCTATAGATAACTTATTAGCTCAAAAAAGTCAAATTGGCGTTTACGACAAACCAATAATCCAACGACGATATGTTAAAACATAAATTAAGTGAAATGCCCGAAATTAATAAAAAGTGCATTTTGGTGTTTGACGAGATGAGCATCAAAAATGAGCTTGAATATAATTCTAAGGAAGATAAAGTGTATGGATTTGAAGATTTAGGAGAGTTTGGACGATCTAAATCTTTTGCTAACCATGCCCTTCATCATGGAAACAGGTCAGTCTGAAATTATTTTTTGTTTCGAAACCATTAATAAAAAAAAATTCTCATGATTGCTTATTTTTGTTAGATTATTGGCTACTACTCTGGAAATGTCAGCGATGTTACGCTGGCGGAAATTATTACTTCAACCACTAAAATATTAATTCAACAAGGTATTGAAGTTGTTGCGATTGTATATGATCAAGGCGCTGCAAACAGAACTGCATACAATAGATTGGGAGTTACAACAAAGCAACCCTCTTTTTTATGGAGCGTCCACTTTTTTGTTTTTACGATGTTGTACATCTATTCAAGAGTGTACGAAATAATTTGTTAGTGTCTAACATTTTTATTGATGATGAAGTCGTTTCCTGGTCAATACTACAGAAATTATTTTATGCCGAAAATCGAGTGATTCGTTCGATGCATAAGTTGACGGAAGCTCAAATCAAACCTGACACTTTTCAAAAAATGAGGGTCAAACTGGCAACTTAAGTATTTAGCCACCATGTTTCAACGGCAATTTTTGCACCTGCGTCAACAAATTTGTTCAACGAAGAGGAAAAATTGGTGGCTTTGAGTACTGCTAATTTTATTTTCAAAATAAATAAATTATTTGATAATATGACGGCGAAATTGCCCGGTGTCATTTCTATATGTAAATATTTTTTGCTTACACGGTAAAAAATAAATTTAGCTACTTCAATACTCGCCAATAGATGGTAGCAAAGCTTTCCGCTGCTGTCAAAATTTTCGTTTCACAAAAAAAAAAAAAACAATCAAAACAATAATGATTCAGCGGTAGAAAGCTTGATTTGAGCAAAATACGAACATTAAGTAAAAAGTTTTTTTTTTTAAACAACTTTTCAATTTTTTGATACTTTTAGGTTGATTAGAACAAATAAGTTGACGAGGAGATAGAACGCCAGAAAAGTAAGAAAAAATCGACTAGCGGGCCTAAACCTAAAAAGAGTTCAAGTAGCCCTAAATCTTCAAGGATTGAACATACTCATATGCGGCCACACCAAAATCAAACCCAATGGGATTTTATACATTCAATGGCTCAATGTCTGGTGGTTTTCCGGCAGCAAAAATGCAACAAATGCCGCAAAATCACTTTGTCGGAATGCCACAACAATATCCGGATACAATACTGACGGATGCAAATCAAATTGTGGGACATCAATTTAATTTAAGTGGTCTAAATTTAACAAATCAAATACCATCGATGGAACAAAATTGAGATATTCCAATCATTCCTTAACAAAATATGTTCAATTTGAGAATCAATGATGACGGGACGGATCCAATTTTATTTCCAGGGCAACAAATACAAATACCACCGTATCAGCAACAATTTGCACAATTCCCAAGTGCTACAAATTTTGTCCAACCGACAAAATGAAATCAATCAAATTTAACTCGAAAATTTGGCACGATGAGTTACGTGTGGCAATAAACTACTAATGGGTATTCTCGTATTACTGAAATACATAATGTGACGGTGACACCTAGAGTGTATTAGAATAAGTAAAACTAATAGCTCAATGTTTTACTGTACTAAATGGAATTTTCCATGATAAAAATTGTTACGTAATGTTTCTACGTTATTCTAACTAGAAAAATCATGAGCTTTCGAGAAGTTTGGTTTGTGTATATAAAAAGGCGAACAAGATCGAATTATTATTAGTATTTGGAACGCGATAGAGAAACTTGTAAGATTATTAGTAATATTTGATAAGCGATTGTATAAAGATTAAAAGGAATTAAAAAGTGATTTAAAAAGTGTTTTTTTGCGAAATAAAAAGTAAAAGTGATCAGTAAAATTTGAGAATAATTTATATAAAGTGATTTTTGTGAATTTTTATTGATAAACTGTGTTGTAATAAATTTTGTGAAATAAATGAATTCGTTGGGATAAATTAAATTGATTTTGTATTATTCACAATCCAGTGATACGAACCTTATTTGACAAGGCAAAAATGTAACAAATTGGTGACAGCGGTGGGATTGTGAACAGACATCGAAAATCATTCATTTTTGAGTGTGCATTAAAACACATGAATTTTAAAACTCAACATAATAAAAAACAAAAAAAACTCTCTCTACAAACATTTTGCTCAATTTCTGAATGTGAATAGTCATCAAATTTCAGTTTTCTTTATTCTTCTCACGTAACACACATTCAGTCTGAATGTGTTTGTGAAGAGAATCCGGTTTGTTCTTTATTATGTTGAGTTTCAGAATTCATGTGTTTTAATGCACACTCAAAAATGAATTGAAAAAACTCAAATGAATTTTTTTAGTTTGCTCAAATGAAACTTTTTTGGTAGAAGAGTTATAAAACACACGAATTTTTTAAAACTTCAATATGAAGAATAAAAAAAAATCATTCATCGCATTTGGGTATTTTCTTTGAATGTGCCATTTTATGAAGCTACATTTTTAATTTATGCTTCCTTTATTCTTCTAAAAATATTTTCGCACATATGTACATATTAAAAAAGGGAATCAGGGGGCCTATTCTCGAATTCCACATCCATTTTCGCAATGTGGACATCTGTCAAAACTCATAAAAATTGAATTTTTTCGATACTAAGGGAATATTTCCGAATGGGTATAAGCATGTGGAAAAATTCCCCATATAGGAAACTGTCAATGCCGCATGTGTTTTATACACGAATTACAAATTTCGAACGTTTTTTTGTGAACTTTGACAGATGTCCACATGTGGAAAATGGATGTGAAATTCGAGAATAGGCCCCCAGGTTTCTTAGTTAGCCTTATCTGAAAACCACCGCCCAATTTTACCGAAAGAAGGGGTAAACAATTAAAAACGTATTATAGGGGTAAAAACATTTTCCAAAAAGAAATCTTTTGTTTTTGTTCCATTATGTAAATTGTAATTTGTAGTACATATAAAATGTAGCGACATTCAAGCCGATCATAATTTTATTTTAGTAGAGATTATGGAGATTTTTTAAGTTTGCTTCGTTAATCTTTATCTTACACCACAGATAACTATACCAGATGTCGATCTTGTATGGCCCAAATTTACATAAGTTAATTCAATCAATGAAAATTATTCCAAATAAAATCTACCAAAACGAGAAATAGACCGATATATAAATTCATATTTTCATCCTTTTCTTTTATTTTTTAAAAACTAAAAACCAAAAACCAAAACAAAGTTGTAAATTCTTGGTGTTTTGCCGAATTCACAAATCTGCTTATTTCTTTTGAACACACCCTGTTGTACGACTGAGCGCTCCAAGAGCGATCAATGATCAATCACGGTGATGCTCTCTTATACATCACCGTGATCATCACTTTACACCATATTTCGTAAAAATAGCACGGAAAAAATGCGAACATTGTAATTTATTACATGAAAAACAAATTAAAGAAAGCCGAAGATTTCTTTTTTTTTTTGCTTTATACTTCTGTTTCATGTTTTAACGTGCCATCTCAAACAAAATTTCTCGATTGCTCACGCAAAGTACAACTGGGCATTCATATACAAAAATCATGAAAATATGAATGAAATTATATTCAAGAAAACATACAAACCTCACAAATACATACGTAATAAACTAATAATGTATAGCTCCTTTGTATTTTTTATTTTTATTTATTGTTGGATTTTTGGTTTTTGTCTATACAAAAATTATGGATAATAAAATAAAAAAAAAATAAAAAACATGTCCAATGCAATATAACTTTTATGCAAAATAAGGAACTTTTAAAAATAAGATTGATTACAGGCGATTGATGAAAGATAATTGTGAAATTTATAATTGATTTAGGTGGATAATTTTATTAGTAATGTAAGTTAATTACCTTTATAGTCGGGTTTAATGGAATAATTAAGTTCGTTGCTGGTACACAGCACCAACCCATCTAGATCAATATTTTGCGCTAATAAAATTTCACACAAAGCACATACTACTAAGTAATAAAATATGTAAAACATAAATGTAGGTTCGATTCGACAAGTAAAAGTGTTGGCAAAATAATATGTGCTTTACTTCTTTGCAATTTCTGTGTTCAAAAGCGAAAACCACTTAAGTACACTTTTATTTTATTAGTTTTAGCTTATTTAATACAATTTTATGTGTGAATTACACTGTCCAATTTTTAAAGCCACTTATAAGTCATAAATTTTGAAAGAAACACTAATCCAGTTTTTCCAGAAACCGATTAAAATTTTTATTTGCTTCTGCTGAAAAGTAGCTTATTTTCACTTAAGTGGTTTTCGCTTTTGGACACAGATTTATTTGAAGCATGAGTAGTTGTTTAGTCGTTTTTAAGGATTGTGTTATAATATGGACACCTTTCTCTCGGAATAATCGCTTCAAAATATATGAAATTAATTTTGCTATTAAAACAAATTTCTCGATTCTTGCTTTCAATGAGCCACTTGTGTGCTTGTTTTGTTCTTTATATATTTTGCCACATATAATAATAATATTGTCTGTAATGTAAGTTAGCTTAATACGATGATTTCTTGTAAGAAAATGATGGCACCACATTGTTTCTAAAGGCCAGCTTTCAATTCTGAATAATTATATTTTTATCAAAAATTATTAGAGAAACATACAAAAAAAAAGATCAAAACACATTTTTATTTCATTTTCAAAATTAATTTTTATTTTCCTTTAAAAATATAATTTTAAATTTAAAGTTAAATATGATTTCATTCCCAAATTAGCTATGCAAAATTTTTAATTTTTTGGATGCTTGCGTCGGAGCGATATTGTTCCGCGATTTTTCCTTTTTTTGGCTAAACCCACCATTTAAAATTGACCATTTACAATTTTTCCGTATTAGCACCAAAATAAAAAAATATATTAATTTTTCTATGTGCTTGTTACACGGATCAATTGTTTGAGGAAGAAATGTCGGATACAGCTCGTTAATTTTCTTAAAACTACTTAATGCAATTTTCTTTAGTATGTTTGGGAGATGGCCTTCTGTCGAATAATTGCTATCAAAAATTGTGTATACTAATTTCGCAATTACAACAAATTCCTCTGTTGGAGCTTTTAATGAACCGAAATTGCTTGTTTCTTTCTTGAAATTTTTTTCGTTGATAAATATTTCACTATGGGCTATTTCTTCGTCCCCTTTGATTAATTTTAGTTTACATTTATCACATGATATTTTTTTGTGTAAGCAATACCCTGCATAGTAAGTAATGGCGTTACTTTCAAGGTTTTTAAAATCTATGTCTATTAAATTATCCAAATCCTCCTCATCGTGACCGTCGTCCTTCTTCTCCCCAAACTCCTTTAAACTTTCCTTATACTCGGCTTTGAATTCAGCCCAATCAAGCACAATGTGATCGCTATCCTCGATGATACAATTGGAGCAATTTGAGTTGTTTATTAATTTCATTACCATAATATTGGCACAATGTTGGCCTATGTCATTGCTGGTTGGAGTATAGTTAAAACCACCTTTTCCTCGAAGTTGCGAAAAAAAATTTTCTAACGCGTCTTGATTCGTTCTTCCTGTCAGCACAAAATCAACATTATTTTGTGACAAATAGTCAATGAGTGCAAGTTGAGATTTTATTGTTAATTGAAATCCTTTTATAAACTTGAAGTAGTTTTCATTTTTTGACACTATTTTGAGTTTTTGTAAATAATCCAGGTTTTTTTCCAAAAAACAATAAATTTTATTGTCCTTATAAAGAGGCTGCTCATATGGAGATTTTGAAGCAAAATTTCTTGAATTTAGGCAGTCAAACAAATTATTGAAAAATTCAATAATATTTGCTGTTGCCAATACATTGTCCAAATGATTATTGAAAATATCAGGAGCAACTTTTAATGTTGTTCGTATAGCACTGGCAACAGTTAAACTTAGTAGTTGCACTGCCAGTTTCACGTTCATTTTTTGAAAATTATTGGGATATATATGGGATTTCGTTAGTTTAGGCATTAATTTTATTTTATTGTGCTCTTCGTATTCGTACATTTTTCGGACGATGATGCTATTACAAAATCCAAATTCTTCGTGCATAATATTGTTATTAAGGAACGCGTTTCTGGCTGACTTCAAAAGGTGAGGTGGATCAAATTGTGCAAAAATTTTGTGGTTATTCACCATAAAATATGGATTATCTAAATCAATGCCAAGACATTTAAAGGCGGCAATGTTTGTAGTTGCCTGGTCACATGTTATAATAACGATGTTTAGGTTTAATACTTCTTGACACGTTTTGATATTGTTAATAATTAATTTAGATAACGAAGCTGCATCCATATTATTTGTTAGCACGTAACTTAGCACGTGCTTCCAGTTATCGACTATCCCCCTTAACATAAAAAATAACGCTGAAGTTGCCAATTCATTAGTTCGATTAATTCCGTCATCACAAAAACCATCGATTCTCCCGTTAGTAGGTTCATTGTTAGATCTTTTTTAATTTTGATCTCATCGAAAGTTAGCACGCAAATTCTTGATGTTGAAGATTTGTTTTGGAATAATCCTTTTAATTGTTTAATTAAAATATAATTTATCCCAGCTGGCACGAATTTTATAGGAGACCACTTATGTATCGTGGAAATAGATGGCAGTTTAAGATCTAAACTGTTTCTTAAATATTTATAGATCGAAGAAGATTTGTAATATAAGCACTGTGCAATATTTTTATCACTGTCACTATAGTAGTAATCCTGTTTTAGTAATAACTTACACACACTTTTCGAATTATTATTAACTGGAATTTGGTTTATCGTTTCATCGATTGTCATAACTTTCGCCTGTTGATGCTTTTGTTGCAAATTATAGCAATTTCGGTATACTCTACGCAATTTAGAATGTACCAATTTATATTTTTTCTGTAAGTTATTAAACAATTTTTTATATTTTTGAATAATTGTTACTTTTTTAATACAGCTTTTACAGCATTTTTCTGTGTTGTCCTGTTCTTTGTCACATGAGTGGCAATTAATTTTATTAATAAAATTTAAAAATTCAACTTCCTCGTCAATTAGGTCTGTTTGAGTTGGAATTGTGCGACTTTTGTTTGTTGATATCTCCGAGGTAACACCGCTGCATACCGCTGTATTTGATATTTCACTTAATTCCAAATGACGTAATTCATTCTCTTTTATAATGTTAAGTACCGGAACAGCATTTCGCGTTAGCTGGCGTACTCCAATTTGTTCCTTCAAAAAATGGTCTTGACACACAAAATTATATTTGTTTTTTAAGTCGTTTTGTGTCAACCCTATGGCCATAACCCATTCGTTTTTTCTGATAGGATCCTTCAGAAATGTATAAAATTTTGTTGTCCTATTTGCAACTGATTTGGCTCGACAGTTGCGAACCATACAACTTGTATATTTGGCTTTACCGTGTGACATGTTTTTTATTATGAAACTCACTTACTAAAAGTACTCTTTATAATCACATGTAACTCAAATTAGAACTGAATTAGGATTGAATTTGAGTATAGAAAAATTTTCAAAAATAATTAAAAATTAACGGTATTTTTCACCACTAACACAAATAAAGAATGTTTTATCTCGCTTTGCTGTCATATAAACAAATTGTCTTATTATCTTTTGTCTCATTCTATCAATTTAAAAAAAAGCAAAACCAACAAATAAATATTTTTCAAATAACGGGAAACTTCTCCTCTCTTCGAGTATATTAATGAGTACGAACAAAACTATGAACGAAAACTAAACACGCTGATTATGTCGCAATCATTCGACTTACCTTTATCACAAAATAGGTTAATTTTGTATTCGAAAAGACACATATTTACGGTAAATTCTAATAAATTTTGCGGGGGTTGTAACCGTTTCTCAAATCATTATAGATACATCGTTTTAAAGAGATTCAAATTCTCTTGCAAAACAAAACTAAGTTAGAGAAATAATAAAATAATAAATTGCAAAGAAGTAAAGCACATATTATTTTGCCAACACTTTTACTTGTCGAATCGAACCTACATTTATGTTTTACATATTTTATTACTTAGTAGTATGTGCTTTGTGTGAAATTTTATTAGCGCAAAATATTGATCTAGATGGGTTGGTGCTGTGTACCAGCAACGAACTTAATTATTCCATTAAACCCGACTATAAAGGTAATTAACTTACATTACTAATAAAATTATCCACCTAAATCAATTATAAATTTCACAATTATCTTTCATCAATCGCCTGTAATCAATCTTATTTTTAAAAGTTCCTTATTTTGCATAAAAGTTATATTGCATTGGACATGTTTTTTATTTTTTTTTTATTTTATTATCCATAATTTTTGTATAGACAAAAACCAAAAATCCAACAATAAATAAAAATAAAAAATACAAAGGAGCTATACATTATTAGTTTATTACGTATGTATTTGTGAGGTTTGTATGTTTTCTTGAATATAATTTCATTCATATTTTCATGATTTTTGTATATGAATGCCCAGTTGTACTTTGCGTGAGCAATCGAGAAATTTTGTTTGAGATGGCACGTTAAAACATGAAACAGAAGTATAAAGCAAAAAAAAAAAGAAATCTTCGGCTTTCTTTAATTTGTTTTTCATGTAATAAATTACAATGTTCGCATTTTTTCCGTGCTATTTTTACGAAATATGGTGTAAAGTGATGATCACGGTGATGTATAAGAGAGCATCACCGTGATTGATCATTGATCGCTCTTGGAGCGCTCAGTCGTACAACAGGGTGTGTTCAAAAGAAATAAGCAGATTTGTGAATTCGGCAAAACACCAAGAATTTACAACTTTGTTTTGGTTTTTGGTTTTTAGTTTTTAAAAAATAAAAGAAAAGGATGAAAATATGAATTTATATATCGGTCTATTTCTCGTTTTGGTAGATTTTATTTGGAATAATTTTCATTGATTGAATTAACTTATGTAAATTTGGGCCATACAAGATCGACATCTGGTATAGTTATCTGTGCTTACACTTTAAATAGCTTAGCGTTTCAATAACTAGTAATAAATTGAAATTTACGGGCGAATTTCGTCTTTCATTCCTTGTCCATGATATTATTCGGAGGC
Source organism: Tipula vernalis (assembly GCA_958295665.1). NCBI lineage: Eukaryota > Metazoa > Arthropoda > Insecta > Diptera > Tipulidae > Tipula > Tipula vernalis. The sequence continues at coordinate 112,754,458 of OY282559.1, forward strand.
CGAAAATGGTAACGACATTTAAATTACTTAGGACGAAGATATCAACACTTCAACAATTAATTAAAGCTGCGATCATTGATAAGTCTCTTATTGTGGGTGAAGCATGGTATTATAGCCTATAAAATTCTTCTAGCAATAATAGTGATATGATTTTCGTAGAAAACGATTCCAACAAAGTTATTACAATTAGTGACGACGAAGGTGAATATAACGTAGAACGGATTTTCAATGATATGTAATAAAATTCTACAAATTTAATAGAAAAACGTGTTTTGTTTATTTTCAAAAACATTTAATTTCAATAATTTTTATTTTATTTAGTCTATACAGTGGATCAAAAATAAAGTCGGACACCTACCATTTAATTCTTTATCACAGAATAAATAGTAAAATAGAAGCTTTTTTAAAAAAGTCCAATACTTTGTTTAACAGCTCTATTCATTACCTTACAAAAACACCAAAATAAAAAACAAAATTTTATTTCATTATAACAAAAAAAAAATCAATAATATAAAAGAAGTAAAAAAAAAACTCAAAAAAGAACTCGGACAGATGACAATACCTACTATGTTCATGGCAATTTTGATAAAACAAAAAGGGGAAATCCCCAAAATCAACATGCAATGAAAATATGTATCTACAATTCGAAGAAAATATTTAGTCATATTGTGATATCAACGCCGAGCAGTTGCATTTTTACTAGTAAAATAAATATGGGAAGACAACGTGGCCAAACATCTGTAGAAGTTAGAGAACTGGTTATTAAATACTACAACGACCATAAATCTGATAGAGAAATAGCAAAAATAATAAATAGGCCACACTCAACGGTTCATGACATAATTCGACGATTTAATTTATCGAAATCTCTGGAAAATAAACCAAAATCTGGTAGACCCAAAATATTTTCGTCAGCAGATGAGCGATGGATCGTCCACCAAATTAAAAAGGATCCGAAACTTAGTGCTCCGAAGCTTACCAAACAAGTTTCCATGGATCTGGGAAAAAGTGTAAACCCAGAAACGATAAGATTAATACTGAGGAGGCAAAACTTTCATGGAAGAGTACCTCGTAAAAAACCTTTCATTAGTAAGCGAAACCGCAAAAAACGTTTACAATTTGCAAAAACATATAAAAGTGCCAATTTAGAATTATGGAACAAAGTGATTTATTCCGACGAAAGTAAATTTAATTTATTCCGATCAGATGGCCAATGTTATAGATGGAGACAACCAAACGAAGTACTACGAATAAAACTTACAAGCTACTGTTAAACATGGTGGTGGTTCGGTGATGGTGTGGGGGTGTATGTCAGCTGCTGGCCCAGGAAAATTATGCATTATTGATGGCATCATGGATCAAACGAAATATTTGAACATTTTGAAGCAAAATTTAGTGCAGAGCGCTGAGCAATTGGGAATAAAAGAAAACTTTTATTTCTACCAGGATAACGACCCAAAGCACAAAGCTCAAAATGTTCGACTTTGGTTGCTTTACAATTGCCCACATGTTATAGACACGCCTCCACAATCACCGGATCTTAATGTGATTGAACATTTATGGGCTGTTTTAGAAAATAAATTAAAAAAGCACGTGATTTCGAATAAAGAACAGCTGAAACGTATTCTCAAGGAGGAATGGGCCAAAATTGATCCTTCTGTATGTCGAAATTTAGTAGAATCCATGCCTAGGAGGCTTCTGGCGGTGACCAAAAACAAGGGCTTACCAACAAAATATTGAATTATGCATACATGAAAACATTTCAAGACATAGTCTTAACTTAAATGAATTAAATTATAACACTGTCCGAGTTCTTTTTTGAGTTTTTTTTTTTACTTTTTTTATATTATTGATTTTTTTTGTTATAATGAAATAAAATTTTGTTTTTTATTTTGGTGTTTTTGTAAGGTAATGAATAGAGCTTTTAAACAAAGTATTGGACTTTTTTAAAAAAGCTTCTATTTTACTATTTATTCTGTGATAAAGAATTAAATGGTAGGTGTCCGACTTTATTTTTGATCCACTGTAATTAAATCAAAAAACAAAAAAAAATAATAATAATAATAAATATACGAGTATAAATATGTAAATTTATAAAAATATTAATTTCAATATCACATTTCGGTTCACTTTAAATATTGGGTGAATTTAAAATAATAATACTTATCAACATTACTTATTTGCTTTAATACGAGTATCTTAAATTTCAATATTCTATATCAAATTTACCATATTTGCATTATTTACATTAATCATCAAATGAATCTTTGTTTAATTTGATAAGGAGTATACATATATCTCTTCTAAGATATCTCCAGAAAGCCTACTTCTATGTGGTGTTAAGATTAAAGATAGCGCACTAAATCACCTTTCCACGGAAACTTGCGTTGCAGGAATGGTAAGGGCCATATGGCTAGCTGGTACAGTTCAGGACACTCGTATTTATTTCTCTCCCAATATTGTAAAACATTTTCCGTTTCCGACAAATTCATCGAATTTAAATAATTGAAATGGTTGTCAAAAACATTGCGGTTTTGAAATTGTCTAACGAGAATAACTGTAGTTCTCTAAATTTCATGTCTTTCTTGAAATCGGCAGACATCTGTTTTTCACACAAGTTTAAAGATAATGAGCATTGCAGCCATTCTTTAAAGAAGTCACCATATATCTATATAGTCAACTGTGAAGATTGAAATTTTATTGTTGCTTCATGATTCGTAAGATAGTAAGAAATGTTCCATACATTTAAATTGGTCCTCAGAAAACCCTATGTTGGGATCACTTTAACCCAGTTGCTTGTAAAAATGTTTGTTTTCCCAAATATTCTTAATTATTTGGAACGTTGAACCCCATCTTGTGGCTACGTCGAGAACGGGTAATTTTTCACTGTTTAGCCTAAACAAAGGTTTCTATATTTTATAGTCTTTAATTTTTTTATATTTCGGATGGAATTTATTTTTTCAGTTATATCGGGTTGGTTGATTACTGAGTTTGCCACTGATTTTATATAATCAATACATTGCTGTGAGGTGGGTTTGATGTAGTCAACGATATTATGGGAATTTAGTTTAAAGCCTAACGCTCTCTCTAAAGGATTTATAATTTCTTGAAATCCTTGGTAATCTACAATTGCCAGTTACTAATTTAACACAAGAACGAATAACTATGTTAGTATCAATTCCTATTTTTACTGATGAGTTTTTTTTTTTTGGTTTTTTTTTTTGCCATTGGTGGATTATGCTCTTTATCCGAGATACAATCTATTAAATTTAATTGATGGACAATATCCGGATGTAAGCTTATAATGTGTCTTGATAGATTATGTGAATTTTTTCAGCTTAATACTTTCCCGCATGAATTGATAAGGCATGTGATCTTGTTAGTTTCGGCACAGTTTTTAAAATGGCACTCCTAAGTAAATAACAAATTTGGAAAATTTATTGTATGCATTTATGTAAATAGCATAGACTAACATAAAGTCATTATTTCTACAATTATTTTCTAAAAAGAAGATTTAGAAAAATAAAGCTAAATATCATTTAGGGTTGCAAAAAATCCCGAAGTGTTACAAGTTGTATGCATCGTAATTACAGCTGTGTAACTTCTATTATGAGATATTATATTAAATTTTAAATTTGAATTTAATGATTAATTTGAACTGTGTAAATGCGGGGAATGTTAAACGATTAACAGTCAGGCGAAAATATATTTGACTGGTCGGTTAATAAATGATTTTAACTACTACTACTTTTCCAAAAAGCAATGCAAAATTTGATTTATCTTGAAACAATTTAGGTGGTCTAATGTTAAATAGCAGAAAAAACATCCGGCGCATCATTATTATAAATAAAAAATTCCTGTCAAAATGGCACTTATATATTATGAATAATTTTGAAATTGTTTAATCGGTATGCTGTGTTTAATATTGCTCGTGCTGTAGCTGAGCTTGGTTATTCGTAGTTTATACGAAAGAAAAATTATAAAACTGGTAAATTTATTTGAATGACATTTTATAAAGATGCGCGCAAGGAAGAAGCCGCAGAGAGTTATGCTACCATCTTTCGAGCTGCTATGATTTTACAGTCATAATATCGCCTATGTCTAATAGAACCGTTTTCTTTGATTTAGTTCAATCTAATCAAATCAGCGCTGTTACTTTGCTTTGTTCACCGGGTTTTCCGTGACCATTCACAAAAGTCTAAATATGGAATCTTCAACAAGAATGCCGTTTATGAGTAATGGTGTATTTTAAAGTGTACGGTGCAGGTTTAGATGATTAACTTGACAGAACTGTGCGTTGGTTAAGCTCACTAAGAAATGGCTATACTGAAATATAGTGGTTTGTATTTCTCGTTGTCAACAAATAAATTATAAATTTCAATTTTTAATTAAATAATTAATGTAAGGTTCCTCCTCCGAAGCCAAAATAGAATAACTTATAGAATTTTTAAACCAAAAATGTAAAATTTAAATACTGAGAGAACAGCAGCCGGCTATATCTGCATTTGTTTCTCAGGCCCATAAAAGAGGCTTGAAATGATTCAATAGAAACTAACTCGTTTTCACATAATTCTTTTGCGTGCCCGTTGTTTTTTTATTTTACATTTTTTATAATACTCTTGCTCATGCAGAACAAAAAAATAATAATAATTCATTTCATTTTTAATAAAAATCATTGAAATTCATTCATATTTGTGTGTGCATTAAAAACACATGAATTTTAAAACTCAACGTCATAAAGGACAAAAAGAATCCTTGTTTCACACATTTAGACTAAATGCTTGTGAATTCATCGAAAGAAGAAAGAAAACTGAAATTTGATGAATATCCACATTCTCAACACAAATTTCATTCTTTATTATGTTGTGTTTAACCAAAACCAACAAAAATGTTTATACAAGCCAAACAGTACAAACACTTAAGGTATAAAAAAGTACATTAAGGCGTAGTATTAGTGATGCATACAAATAAATCAGAAAGTATATATACACAAAACAGATAAGTATAGGTGATACATTCATAATAAATATAGTGTACATTTTTTGTGATAGAATCTGTGTAGGGCGCGGACGAGACGGCTTGTATAAACATTTTTGTTGGTTTTGGTTTAACTCATGTGTTTTAATACACAATTGCACACTCAAAACTGAATGATTTTCAATGTCTGCTCTTCTACCAAAAGAGTTTCATTGTGCAAGCTAAAAAAATTCATTTGAGTTTTATCAATGTGAATTGAAACATAAAACAGAAAAGAGAATTTGGATATTCAAGAAAAAACGAAAACTTCTCTAACGCGAAACAAAAAACTCTTGATATTCGTATTTTACTTTTTATGTGTGTGTTGAATTTACTCATTCTCAAATAATGGTACAAATGAACAATTCACTCATGAGTTTTTCGATGTCTGATTGTGAATAATAGGATAAAGAAAATGATTCTCAACGAATTAAAAGTTCCAGAATTATAAAGGGAACTTGAGAAACGGGGTTTGGCTACTGATGGTGGTAAATCAGCTTTACAAGCGCGACTACGTGACGCCATGGAGAAAGAAGGGTTAGACGCAGATCAACATGATTTTGGAGAGAAGGTAACGGATGCGGCAACCGTAGGGCAGAAAGAAGAAGATAAACAACCGTCAGCCGAAACAACACAAACACCATCTTGAAGTTTCGATTTGTCACAGTTAATGGCTGCTATGAAGCAGATGAAACCAAGAAATTAAAAATGAAATGGAACAACAAAATGTGCGGCAGTTGGAGACTATAAACCACTCAAACGAAGAACTTAAACACCGGATGGAGAAACAAGGAGAAAAAATTAAAGACCAAATTACAGATGGTCATAAAAGAATCGACGACAAACCCAGGATGTTCCTGGGTGTTGATAACAATTTTGTTTTGCTGCTGTTCTCCTTCAAATCAAGCCTTCTTGCGCAGCGATCGAGCTATATGAAACTGTCCTTGATATCGCTAGGTCTTCGGCCAAGAAGCACGATATCATCTACATATCCAAGAATTTGGCCTGATTTATTAAATATAAAGCGCGAAGTTTCAATGTTGCTTTTTCTCACTACGTATTCAAGCGCCAAATTGAACAGCACAGGCGCGAGTGCATCTCCCTGTCGAACAACAGATGTTATTTCAAAGGAGTCTGACGCAGCTCCCTCAATTACGATTCTACTCTTTCTAAACGAGTTTCTCTGGAATTCCTAGGCATATGAGCGCGGCCCATAGGTTTTCGCGATTTATACTGTCATATGACTGTCTCAAGTCTATATACAGTTGAGGTATGTAGCAGCACTGGTTAACTAATAAAACTAATTTAGTAATCTACAACATGAAATTTTAAAAAAAAGCACGAATCCTGACGATGTTTGAGAATAAAAATCAATTTACTAAAATGCAACTTTGTGAATTAAAATTTAATTAATTTCAATTAAAATTGTGGACAAGCTGCAATTCAATATATTTTGTTTCAAATTATTTATATTTATAAATAAAAATTTTCATTTAAATGGAAAATAAGGACAACACAAAATAATGCATTTTAAAATCCCATATGATTTTGTTTATGTTTCATAGGAAAATAAAAATCTTTATTCCCCTCTTTATATTGGTGATTTGACTTTTTTACACTGATGTCACGTCACGGCTATTTATGTAGTGGTATTGAACAAAGCAATATGACTATATAAACGCAATCATGTTGCAGCGTAAAATCAGTTTTAATTCAACCAGTGATTATTAGCAAGTGCCTAATAAAGGGAAATACGTAATCCAGTGACATAGTAAAGTGCTGCTAAAAAGTAGAGTGAACCAGTAAAGTAATAAAATGCACTGGAACAAGAGTTGTAAATGATTGTCAAATAAATTGTACAGTGTTGATAAATTAATCGAGTGCTTTATTGCAATAACAATATAAACCAACAAATTTTAGATTTACCCTACTCCTTACAATATTAGATTTCATAAACAAGATAATGATTAAGTATTGGTGACGGTTTTTGTAAAGAGGGGAAAAACCGCGGGAATATGTCGACAGCGAAGGGAAAGAACGAATCGGGCGGTTGGAAAAGGAAGTCAAGTTGCAGAATTGGGTACCTACTGTGTAAACTAAATTGTGATCAAAATTAACTGTAGTTATAATAATGTTTATTAATTAATAAATAAAATAATAAAAAAAAGAATAAAACGAAAACTCATCATGTTAAAACACTGCTACACGAATTAAGTGCAGTTTATTAGATATTTGCCATTTGATATTAAGACAGATTACGTTTACTGTATTTACGGCTATTTGTAAATACTGTATTACACTAAATTTTTTAATTTAAATCTGCAAAGTGCAAACAACAACCGTTTTTCGCCATCGCACGTTCATCACCTACCCGTATAAGTTCAAACATTTTAAAAAAAGAAAATCAATTAAAGGGATTCATATCCAAATTTCGCTTCCACTTAAATACACTTTGTTAAATTGGGACGTCAAATAATAATAAATAAAAAAATGATTCACTTAACACTTGCACTTTTTAAAAACACAAACTTATTCTAAATACCTTATTGTAGAGGTTGTACTCCAATTCGTTTAAATTTAGAGAGTTTGGATACCGTCCTGATATTCCAGAAATTACGATTTCATCACCAGGTCCCTTGTACATTGTGCGTGGGTAGTTTTTATCCATTTTGGGTTCTGTCATTTTTTTTTTTTTTTAATTCCACTTGATTTCGCGAAACACAACTTCTAACTTTATTTTACGAGTAAAGCTAACAAAAATTATTGCGGTGTTTTTATACCACAAAATTTAAATAATTAATTAATTATTTCGTGTTAAATTAAAAAATAAAAAAAAATAAAAAAAACAAAACAAATTTAAACTTTTTGCGATTTTTGCCATTTGAAATAATTTGCAATTATAATTCATTTCGTCACTAATTCTAATTAGGGTTTAACCTTCGGTTAAAACACATTACTTTGTCCTAGATAGACTTTGGGCCAATTCTCGATTAAATCAGTAACACTGTAAGAGTCACCTTGTTTTGGTTTTAATAAGTTCCCCTTACACTTACTTATTTCGTATAACAATAAAAGCCCAAACATAATTTTACTCGGACCACAAGTAGTTACTTGCGTAGCAAGAGTGGCAGTAATTTTTATTTTTAACAAAGAGGGGAATAATGAAATTGGTTGCGATTTATCAAAATGGGTCTAGTCAATTTTTCGTATTTATCCACAATATGTTAATTGTTAATCTCAGTTATAGTTAATCGTGTTAGGTAGATCGTTTATGGTATAAAGTATCCGTAGCTGATCGGGTTTAGCTGAACTCGTTCTGTCAAACCACCGTATTTCGAGAGTATTATTGGATTCGACAGTTTATTAGGAGTATTTTTGAAACTATGGTGGGTGAAAATATTTGAAGTTCTGTTGAAACGATTTCCAAGCAGAAGTAGAGGTTAAAGTATCTGTGTTCCTTTCACATGTCGTTGTATCGTTTATCAAGTCATGGTATCGTTGATAAATACATCTCCAGAAATTCTTGTGTGGCTTAATTATGCTTAGTCTACCAACTTTTTTATCTTCGAAAATTATCGTAAGTGGTGCCTTTCTAATAGTTCTGAAAGACGTAGATTTGACGTTGTACTGAACATTTGTTGATATCTAGTTATAAGATTAATGAAGGAATCGTGCGAAAAATGATTTGTCCGACAAAGAACTTGTCTAAATAGCAGTTACTGAACCCAGCTATTTTTAAAAACAAATTGTTAGGGTTAATTATAGACCTTTATTTTAATTTAATTTAATGTATACAAAAATGTTTCTCCAAGTTTTCGGTTATTATAAAACTTGAAGTAAAAATCTCCTTGAGAATGGTGTACAACACCGAAAATTTGGAGGAACAATTTTGTATATATTAAAATAAATTAAAATAAAGTTTTAATTGATTTATTTACTGTAAATAAGGTCTATAATTAGCCCTAACAAATTTTTTATATAAGAAAGACCTTCGAAAATCAAAACAGCTATTTTTTGGGGTAATTTTCAGTCCGACGCTTTAAACTCGTCTGTTTCATGACAACATTTAATTTTGATTCTACTTTGGCTGTTGGAGAGGACAGTACAATAAAAATTGTTTTCATATTACATAATGTGTCGTCAAACGGATGCAGTATCAATATAAATAACTGTGCCGAAATTTGTGTAGTACTTGTACGTATGTATTTATAATCTTTAAATTGTAATTGAAGTGAGTTTTTACAAAAGTTTTATAAAACTATTTGCAATAGTCTTGATGAATTAAAAGTAAAGTGCAATGTTATTTCATTCCATTTGGGCTTTACCTCAAAAAGATATCGAGGGCTCCAAAAAACATGATTTTGTTTGGACTTGTATTGGTTGCACTGATAAATCGAAAATATGCAAAAATCTACGTTCGGTGTCAGGTGTCGAAAAATCAACAACCCCTAAAGGAAAAATTTCTGAACAATTGATAAAAAATGAAACACATTCACGGAAAGCCCCAAAAATCTAAAATCTGCAATTGAGCTCCGATTTCAATGATTGATACGTCTACCAATAGGCGTTGAGACTTGTAATTGAACTGCCAACGGGTACGATGATTGATACGTCTACCAATAGGTGTTGAGACCTATAATTGTCCTCCAAATGGGTATTTAGATTGCTCAAATGCTCAAACTTTTCTACACATTTCCTAGGAAACTCATTTTTATTGAAATTCCCCTGAAGAATAGACCACAAATTCAGAGCCCCAAAAATCTAAAATCTGCAATTGAACTCCGATTTTGATGATTGATACGTCTACCAATAGGCGTTGATACAGATTGCTCGAGCATTTCAACACATTTCGTAGAAAAATTAATCGTTAGATTGCTCGAACATTTCTACACATTTCGTAGAAAATTCTATTTTATCGAAAATCCCCTGAACAATAGACCACAAATTTAGAGCCCCAAAAACCTAAAATCTGCAATTGAGCTCCGATTTCGATGATTGATACGTCTACCAATAGGTGTTGAGACCTGTAATTATCCTGCCAACGATTATTTAGATTTCTCGAAAATATCTACACATTTTGTAGAATATTCAATTTTATGAAAAATCCCCTGAACAATAGACCACAAATTCAGAGCCACAAAAATCTAAAATCTGCAATTGAGCTCCGATTTCGATGATTGATACGTGTACCAATAGGCGTTGAGACCTGTAATTGTCCTGCCAACAATTATTTAGATTTCTCGAAAATTTCTACACATTTTGTAGAATATTCAATTTTATGGAAAATCCCCTGAACAATAGACCACAAATTAAGAGTCCCAAAAATCTAAAATCTGCAATTGAACTCCGATTTCGATGATTGATACGTCTACCAATAGGCGTTGAGATAGATTGCTCGAACATTTCAACACATTTCGTAGAAAAATTAATCGTTAGATTGCTCGAACATTTCTACACATTTCGTAGAAAATTCTATTTTATCGAAAATCCCCTGAACAATAGACCACAAATTTAGAGCCCCAAAAACCTAAAATCAGCAATTGAGCTCCGATTTCGATGATTGATACGTCTACCAATAGGTGTTGAGACCTGTAATTATCCTGCCAACAATTATTTAGATTTCTCGAAAATATCTACACATTTTGTAGAATATTCAATGTGATTGAAAATTCCCTGAACAATAGACCACAACAAATTCAGAGCCCCAAAAATCGAAAATCTGCAATTGAGCTCCGATTTCGATGATTGATACGTCTACCAATAGGCGTTGAGACCTGTAATTGTCTTGCCAACGGGGATTAAGATTGCTCGAACTTTTCTACGCACTTCGCAAAAAAACTGAATTTTATGGAAAACCCCTTGAACAATAGACCACAAATTCAAAGCCCCAAAATTCGAAAATCTGCAATTGCGCTCCGATTTCGATGATTGATACGTCTACCAATAGGCGTTGAGACCTGTAATTGTCCTGCCAACGGGTATTTAGATTGCTAGAACATTTCTACGCACTTCGTACAAAACTCAATTTTATGGAAAATCCACTGAACAATAGACCACAAATTTAGAGCCCCAAAATTCGAAAATCTGCAATTGAGCTCCGATTTCGATGATTGATACGTCTACCAATAGGCGTTGAGACCTGTAATTGTCCTGCCAATGGGAATTTATATTGCTCGAACATTTCTACGCACTTCGTAGAAAACTCAGTTTTATGGAAAATCCCCTGAACAATAGACCACAAATTCAGAGCCCCAAAAATCTTAATTCTGCAATTGAGCTCCGATTTCGATGATTGATACGTCTACCAATTGGCGTTGAGATCTGTAATTGTCCTGCCAACTGGTATTTAGATTGCTCAAATATGTCTTCGCATTATGTAGAAAACTCAATTTTTTGGAAAATCCCCTGAACAATAGACCACAAAATCAGAGCCCCAAAATTCGAAAATCTGCAATTGAGCTCCGATTTCGATGATTGATACGTCTATTAACAGGCATTGAGACCTGTAATTGTCTTGCCAACAGGGATTTAGATTACTTGAACATTTCTACGCAATTCGTAGAAAACTCAATTTTATGGAAAATCCCCTGAACAATAGACCACAAATTCAGAGCCCCAAAATTCGAAAATCAGCAATTGAGCTCCGATTTCGATTATTGATACGTCTACTAACAGGCATTGAGACCTGTAATTGTCCTGCCAACGGGTATTTAGATTGCTCATACATTTCTACACATTTTGTAGTAAATTCTAGTTTATGGAAATTCCCCTGAACAATAGACCACAAATTCAAAGCTCCAAAAATCGAATATCTGCAATTGAGCTCCGATTTCGATGATCGATACGTCTACCAATAGGCGTTGAGACCTGTAATTGTCCTGCCAATGGGTATCTTGATTGTTCGAACATTTCTACACATTTCGTAGAAAATTCCATTCTATTGAAAATCGCCTGAACCTCAAATTCAGAGCCACAAAAATCGAAAATCTGCAACTGAACTCCGATTTCGATGATTGATACGTCTACCAATAGGCGTTGACACCTGTTATTGTCCTGCCAACGGGTATTTAGATTGCTCGAATATTTCTACACATTTCGTAGAAAATTCAACTTTTTGGAAAATCCTCTGAACATTAGAACACAAATTCAGAGCGCCAAAAATCTAAAACCTTCAATTGATTTCCGATTGAACGCCTACCAATAGGCATTGAGCCCTGAAACGCGTTGAGAGGGGAAAATCGGTTAGTTTGAAATTCTTTGTAAACACCTCTACCTCTGTATTTGGCTGAATGACTACCTTTACAGAGCAAGCAGTGCACCTCTGATTTTGTAAGACCTGTACGTTTCAAACAGGCTGAGTCTGTGGTAGCAATATTTTTTGGTCTTTGCAATAATCTACTAATCGAATGTATCTCGTTATTTGATTCACTCATAAAAAGCTCGGCTCTAAAAATTGGAAGTGGCTTTTCCGAGTTAATTAACTAACTGACTTTTCAAATCTTCATAGTTAATTGATGGATGCAAATTTCGCAACAAACTTTGTTGGAACGAATGGAAATCGGTGTTTCGCTCAAAAAAACATGGAATCAATTTAATAATGAGATCATTATAATTTTTAATTATGTAATTGTTTTAATAAGTTTGGGAAGTTGGAGCTTTGTTACACGCGGCTATTTATTGTTATATCATCCAGAAATGTAAAAGTACAAAGTAAGTCGTTATTAAGGAGTATTAATGACTTAATGACATAGATATTCATAAATTTCCATATAACGCCGCGAATAATTGTTCTATCGTGATTTATAACCACAAATGGTTATGATCTCTATAAATTCTACCATATTAACATGACGGAATTTTAACGATGAAAATCCATTCTATACGCAACCCATTTTAAGACAGTCACACAATAGCCGCAACTAAATATTTTCATTTCAATCAATTTCCGCAATACATTTATTAAAATGAAAAGTTGCACGTCACAATAGACCGTAAATTTTCATTGTAATTTTTCAATTATATATTATGACAATCAATCAATTAAACGAGACGGTATATTATGCAAATTAGAACATTGTTCTGTTTTTTTTTATGATCTTAAAGGATGCAAAAATTAATTAAAATTATAGTGTGGAAGGTCTTGTCTTTGCTCGATCTCCGCATATACATATGTACTTACAATTAGACACACTTGCACCGAGTCTCAAATAATGATAAAATTGTTTTCTATTAAATAGGAAAAATTAATAACAATCTTTGATATATACAGACATTATAGATTACCATATAAAGTACGTACATATGTATTTGAAAAATTAGCGACTAATTTAAAAGAAATTAAAAATCCAGTGTAGGTGTTAAAATGTTAAGAATAATTTACTTTTAAATATCTAGTAGATTATATACGATAAATTATGTTTAGTCTAAAAACCTCCCGGTGTGTTTATGGAAATAAACTGCTAGAATAATAACAACGATAATGTTAACCGGTGCAGTTCAGAATGATTTATGTGACAAACAATTGTGTATTAATTTATATGATTGCGGAAATGAAAGTGATTCATAAATTTAATAACACGAAAATTAATTTGAATACAAAATTAGTCAATGTTTGTTAATTAAATATACATTTGCCCTGCTTTTCAATTAAACACCATGTTGTATTTGCTTTTGTTGTTATAGCAAAATTAGTCTTGACCTCTGAGCACCGCGTTTTAATTTTTCGTAAGTGTAGGCACAAATTATAGCTAAACAAATTATAAGCTAACTACCGGAACGTACCTGAACGTATACAATGTGTTTCGTTGGCAAGTGACCGGCCGGAAACTGTAAACTTGGGGTTTAACTGTAAAATTTTGCAAGTTATTACGTTTTCACATTTTTCATCATATCTACCAAGTTATGGGTTCGATTTTAATTCTGTTTGAGCCCATAACTACTCAAAAAATTTAAAACGTAATTATGTACTTGCAAAGTTTTACAGTTAGACCCCCACTTTAAAGGATTTTTTCCGATAAATTTACATAAATATTCCGAATGTTTACGGCCGGTCACTAGCCGACGTTCTTCTATCAAAGAACCGGTACAAATAAATTGTAAGGTAATTTTAACGATGTCCTCTGCTAAACCCTCTATCCTCGGAAGCTGGCGTTTTCTAAAAGTTGCTAATAAATGTAATAATAAACATGGGTGTGAAGTTTTTCCCAAAATTCCCATTTTTATTTATGTGTTAGTTTCACATTGATAAATTGAATTCCAATTTGAAAAAATCTAGATTCCCATTGAAATATTTAGTACTAAAAATGAAATTTTATTACAAAATCGAAAATAATCATTCAAATAAAAATTATTTCTGGAAGGGAATATTAGTTAGGGTCGGTGGACAAGGAATTTATTAACTAAATAACTGACCATTTAGTATTTATGCCAAAATTGCGATTTGAAGATTAAAATTTGGTAGAAATTTATTTGTGGGGACAGGTAATACATCTTCAACTTGATGAATGAAGAATATATTCAGATTTCACGTGAACTATCAGAACCTGTGTCCAAATCTTCAACTTGATGGATGGAGAATATATTCAGACGTCACGTGAACTATCAGAAACTGAGCCCAAATCTGTGACAAAGGATGTTTTGCCTTTATCAATTTCATGCAAAACGCAAATTAAAATTCGAAGATTAAATCGAAACACATTTATTTATCTGGTTAGCGGATAACCTTCATAGCTTGATACGTGGAGAATTTAATCGGCTATTTCGTGAACTATCACAACTTGAGTCCAAATCTCTGAGAATGGCCGTTAATGGCCTTTTATCAATTTCATGCAAAATCGCAATTTGAATTTAAAAATTCGTAGCACATTTATTTCTGTGGTTAGGAGATACTTTCGTAGCTTGATGGATGGGGAATTTAATCGGGTATTTCGTGAACTATCATAATTTGAGTCCAATCTCTAAGCATGGCCGTTAATGGCCGTTTATCAATTTCATGTAAAATCGCAATTTGCAGTTAAAAATTCAAAGCGCATTTATTTCTCTGGTTAGGGGATACCTTTAAAGCTTGATGGACGGGGAATTTAATCGGCTATTTCGTGAATTATCGAAACTTGAGTCCAAATCTCTTAGAATGGCCATTAATGGCCTTTTATCAGTTTCATGGAAAATCGCAATTTGAAGTTAAAAATTCGTCGCTTTTTACTTAGTGAATGCAATTCCTGTTGTACTAAAACCTTTATGAGATTTTTTGTATGGGATACGATTTTTAATCTAATAAGAAAATAAAAAGATTTATTATGAAAAATATTATCAGGAATAATTTTCTATGCAAATAACAGAAAAACAGGAAATTATGGTTTCTGTTGATGATTTTAACTCTTATCGTAATGTGAAAGTTATATAATATCAAGCTGATAAAGTATACCATATTCCCAGAAATAAATGTGCTTCGAATTTTTAACTACAAATTGCGGTTTTGCATGAAATTGATAAAAGGCCATTAACGGCCATTCTCAGAGATTTGGACTCATGTTATGATAGTTAACGAAATAGTTGATTAAATTCCCCAACAATCAAGCTATGAAGGTATCTCCTAACCAGAGAAATAAATGTGCTTCGAATTTTTAACTTCAAATTCCTGTTCTTCAAGTTATGATAGTTCCCGAAATAGCTGATGAAATAGCGTATTATATTTTCTACGCATCAAGCTATAAACGTATCTCCTAACCATAGAAATAAATGTGCTTTGAATTTTAAACTTCAAATTGATGTTTTGTATGAAATTGGCCAAATTCCATTAACACTTTTTGCGACAGATTAGAACTCAGTTTCCGATATTACACGGAATACCTGAACAAATTCGCAACCTATTGAAGTATATTCATTGAAAAGTATTTTATAAACTAATTGTTTGCTTAACATTTTTTTTGGTGTAATTTGATTTTTCTATTGAACAGAAAATTGGATTCTTATTGGAACAAATTTATAATTTTGTGACATTTTTGCGAACATTATTTGAATCCGTTTCTGTGCAATTCTGTGCTGAGTGTTAGTCGTATAGTGATTGAAATCGCTCGATGTTGGTGTTGTTAAAAGATTTTAGAACCAACGCGATTTATTTCCAATGTATTGGCTCAGCAATATGGTGGATGAATTTGCAAAGTTGTCTCGATTTAACCAATTGCTGATGATTGATTTTTGCGATGAAATATTTGTAGATTCGGCAAACGGATGATAAAATAAGGTAGCTTATTTAGCCTTACTGGATATTTTACAACGATAAATGCAGGATGGTTCGCTAATTCTAGATATTTCACGGATTTTATTCACTTAATAATTTCTACTCAATAAGACTGATATTGCTTGTTGAGATTTTTAACATGTAATGATAAAAGTATGTTTACAAAAATGGTGGTTCCTTTCCTTTACAATATTTAGGAAAGAGACAAATATAATATTTCAATACTCCATCGTAATATGGTATCATGCAAATTAACATCTGACAACACCATCGTACTTGCTATAAATTAGCCTATCTATTACAATCCTTCTATGTAATTTAATTCGCTTAAGTATTATAATTCTACCTTGTTGGCGTTTGTTTACTACTAAACGTCAGTGGATGGTGTTATGCAGAATTTCTGCGAGTGCTATCAAAATGTAAGTAAATTTAAGTTTAAGAAAATGTAGATGATTTGTTATTAGAATGATTCAATTACAAATGATGCAAATCATCAAAATTTTCTATACATTATGGTATGAAGTGTAATATTTGAAAATCTTTTATATAATTCAAGATACAACTACAGTGGAATTTAATTCAGGAGCAATATTAATAAGATAAGTATTTTTACTGATATTTTCTTAACATAAATCTAATATCATTCTATTTATTTTTAGGTGACTGGACTGTTGTCAATGGATTTAACCATACTCCCCGGGTTGAATCGTCTTCAGATTCAAGATTTGGAAGTTTGCATAATTTTTGTATAGGGCGTTTGAGTGTACCACTTTTTGTTTTAATCTCTACCACCCGAACATTGCCGTCATTGCCAGGAAATAATTTGATTACTCGCCCCATAAGCCATTGAGTGGGTGGCAAATTATTCTCATGAATTAGTACGACATCATTTAGTTCCAGGTTTTTTTTATGTGTTTGCCATTTGTATCTAGGCTGAAGACTCGTTAAGTACTCCAATTGCCAACGCTTCCAGAATTGACAATAAATATGTTTTACGATGTCCCATCTTGCATTCGGATTTAATTTTTGCTCAGCTGCCGCTTCTGGTAATTGATGTATTGGTCGCCCAATTAAGAAATGAGCAGGTGTGAGAAAATCTAACTCGTCATCGTTACTGGAACAGATTGGCCTTGAATTAAGAACACCTTCTATCTGCGCAGTTAGGGTTGAAAATTCCTCAAGAGTAAGTATCGTGTCGCCTATTGTTCGTGTAATTTGAGTTTTGGTTGACTTTACTGCGCTTTCCCATAATCCACCTTGGTGAGGTGCTGCTGGGGGAATAAATCGCCATGTAATCTTGTCCTTCAAAAGACTGACCTGAATGTTATCGTTGTTGTTTTTTAGAAAAGTGTAGACTTCGTCGACTTTGTTTTTTGCGCCCACGAAATTTGTAGCGTTGTCGCAGTATATCGTGTGGCATAACCCTCTTCTGCTAATAAATCTGCGCAGTGCTCCTAAAAACGATTCAGTACTTAGATTCATGCATATTTCGATATGTATCGCATGCGTACTAAAGCATACAAAAATGCACAAATATGATTTCGCAGGAGTGGAGCCTCTTCGTCGAATGGCATGAACCTTGAAAGGCCCGCAAAAGTCGACTCCAACTGCGCCGAACGGTGCTGTATGTCGCACCCTGTCTTCCGGGAGCTGTCCCATTAATTGTGTCATCATTTTGGGATTTTGTCGCGCACACTTGATACATTGCCGGAACACATTTTTCGCAACATCTTTTCCTCGAACCACCCAATAATTTTGACGCACTAAACTCATCAGTAATTGCGGGCCCGGGTGCTGCCTCTGCTGATGAACATCGAGTGTGACGGCTGTTGCTATTGGTGACTTGGATGAAAGTATGATTGGATGCTTGGTACTATACGGCAGTGCTGATTTTTCCAATCTTCCTCCTACTCTCATAACCCCTTCGCTGTCCATGAACGGGTTTAATTGTTTTAGCGCACTTTTCACAGGTATCGCGCGGTTGATTTGAAGATGGCGATACTCTTCGGGGAAATGCGTAATTTGCCAATAGATTACTACTTCCCGGTTTGCCATCTCTATTTCTGCTACTGTTAGTACTCCAGTCTGTCGTTTACCAGAATTTTTCTTCGCTTTCAAATTTGTGAGAAATCTACGAACATATGAAAATATTTTAATTAGTTTAAAATAGCTGAAATATTTTTGACTTAAGCGAAGAATGATGTCGTCTTGGTGGTTAATATCGATGGTTAAGCAAGTTGTATTGTGCACTTTAACCTGCATGTCCTCTTTGGTCTCTGGTATGTGCGGTTGATCTGGCCAGAGCTGTTCCTCCTTTGATAGCCATTCCGGTCCATTCCACCAAAGTTCGCTTTCAATAATTTCTGCAGTTGACTTCCCTCGTGTTGCGCAGTCGGCTGGATTTTGTCTGGATGGCGCGTGACGCCATTTATCTCGTTTATAACCGCCTATTATCTCTGAGACTCGATTGGCAACAAATGTGGTCCAGCGCCTCGGTGGACTGGCAAGCCAGTCTAAAACTATTTTGGAATCGGTCCACATTGTAACGGATAATATATTGATGGATAGAATGGCTGTTACTTCCTTTACCAATCGACTAAGAAGAACCGCACCCATTAACTCCAGTCTTGGTATACTGACCTGCTTTAATGGTGCCACCTTTGTTTTGGCACATATCAGATGCGTTGAATATCCATGCTCATCTTGTGATCGAGCATATATTGCCGCGGAATATGCCCATTTGCTAGCATCACAGAAACCGTGAATGGTTATACTATTTGCGATTGTGATACATCGAGGAATTTTGATTTCTGGAAGCTGGCAGAGACTTTCCCTAAGCTCCATCCATGATAGTCTGGTTTCTGATGGCAGCGGCTCATCCCACCCAATCTTCTGCAACCACAAGCTTTGAAATAGAATTTTAATTTTTATTGTAATTGGTGATAGTAGCCCCAAAGGATCGAAGATTTTGCTTGCTTCGGAAAGGAAACTTCTTTTGGTATGGACATCTTTGTCTTCCAGATTGACATGAAATATAAGATGGTCTGTGTTGGCGTTCCATGCAATTCCCAATACCTTAACCGACTCTGGATGTTCCGAAAAGATCCTCAGGTTGGTTGAATCGTCATCATTTAGCATGGCCCTCAGTTGTGGATCGTTTGATTGTAGTTTTCTGAGATTGAAACCGCCGCTTTTTAATATCTGGATTACCTCGTCTTTCAGCTTAATCAACTTTGCTAGCATTGGTGCACCAGTCATCAAATCGTCCACATAAATATCTTCTTCAACTGCTCGACTTGCATCTGGAAAGTTTTCTCTATGTAATTGACCAAGCTCCTTTAGACATCTGGTGGCCATATATGAAGCAGATGCAGTGCCGTATGTGACCGTATCCAAAGCATAGGGGCAGATTTTTTGCTGCTGGTCTCGCCACAATATTATCTGGTGCCTGGTATCCTCCTGATCTACCCAAACTTGTCGGTACATCTTTTCAATATCACCTACTAAAACAAATGGATGCTGCCGAAATCGGGTAAGTATTTGAAATAGACTTGACTGTACATTGGGCCCTATCATCAAGTTTTGGTTCAATGACAAGCCATTGGTTGACCTTGCCGATGCGTCAAATACTACGCGTAGCTTTGTTGTGCTGCTGTTATCTTTAAGAACTCCATGGTGCGGCAGAATGTATGAATCCTGGAGTTCAACGTTGCTTAGCTCAATTGGATGCATGTGATTTAGACGCTGATATTCCTCTAAAAAACCAGTATAAAGCTTGTGGAACTTGTCATCTCTCTTAAATCGCCTTTCCATCGCCAATAACCTAGATACTGCTTGCTGATATGTGGATCCGAGTGCTTTTGGCGTCTCCTTGAATGGAAGCTTAGTGATGAATCTTCCATCTTGTGCCCGTTTTGTAGTCGCCTTGAACCAATTCTCACAATCTTCCTCCTGCTTAGTCATCGGGATCGTTTCTGGTACCTCTTCAATTGCCCAAAACCTTTGCAGTGTGGTATCAATGTCGACGATGGTTGCGAAAGAGTGCGTTGTTAATGGTTTATCTGCGTCGTGCGTACCTCCTATGATCCAGCCTAGCTTGGTGTTCTGAGCTCTTAAGTTAGTATCGCCTAGTTTGATATTGCCATCTTTTAGTAGCTTAAAAACGATATCTGCTCCAAGTAAAATATCGATATTATCCGGATTCTGAAAGTTCGGATCCGCCAAATTGATGTTCGATAGGTTGCTCAAGCAGGCTAAGTCAACTTCAAATGCCGGGAGCGAAGAACTAATTTTCCGGATGATGATCGCGTCTATCGATGCAACTTCGATGGAATTAAATCTTGAAGTTAGTCGCAAAGATGTAATTCCCCTGGATCTTTCGCTGCTTATTTCTCCAATTCCCGTGATTAGGCTTCTGTAATTCTTCCTTGGCAACCCTAATTTCTGCATCAGTGACTCAGTAATAAAAGACGCTTGTGATGCCGTATCCACCAATGCACGACATGATCTTGGGATGCCTAGGTTATCGAATACATATATTACTGCAGTAGGTAGCACTGTCTGCACACTTGTTTTTAATGAAATTGTAACATCTTCATGACTACGGTTAAGGGTATGATGATTAAGCGTCATGTCTTCATTGTTGGTGTCTGCATCTTTCTTTGTAGTGACTACTACTTTTGATTGCGTATCCACATGTAGGAGAGTGTGATGCTTGTAAGAGCATTGACTGCATCTGCCTCTGATTCTACATACGGAAACGGTATGCCCCGGATTGAGGCAATTGAAGCAACGCTTGCTGCTGCCTATTAGGTGTCTCCTCTCTTCAACTGATTGCTCTCTAAATCTCGCACAATCTATCAATCGATGTTGCTCCTTGTTGCATGCTATGCATTTGACTTCAGTGGTAGTGGTGGTAAAACTATTTCTCGACTTGCCTGGTGCGTTTGGTTTTGACTGCCGACTGGAATGTGCTTTAACCGACTCGAGTGCATCAGTTCGTTTCACCAAAAAATCAAAAAAGTCGTTTATTACTGGAAATTCGTTTTCAGTGTTCTCTTGGGCCCATAAACTTCGTGTCTCATCATCCAGCTTCTGCAACAGAAGGTATATGATCCAAGGATCTCTAGCTTCGGCTTGCTCACCCAAGGCTTTTAAACCACGGACTACTTCATCCGATGTATCCAGTAACTTTCTAACATTTGAAGCGCTGGCTGTATGGACGTTTGGTTGATCAAGAAAATGACGTATGAAAGCGTTAACGGTATGGCGTTTGCGATCGTACCGTTGCTTGAGTTTTTTCAATGCTTCGATGTAATTGGACTCGGTAACTTTAAAATGTTTGACCAGCGAAAATGCATCACCTCTAAGTAGACCCATCAGATACTGGAATTTTTGCACTGGTGTAAGGTTTTCTCTGCTATGTATACTAGAATGGAATAAATCGAAGAAACTCTGCCATTCCGTATAATCGCCCGAAAACGTCGGAATTTGTAACTTTGCAAGACGCACCTCTGGCGATGTATTTATCGTGGATCCATTTAACACGGTGTCGTTGTTACCATTTGAAGTCTCACTAATGCTACGAATCATGATCCATTCGTTTAACTTGACCACAATTAAGTAATAAGCTTCTTCTGCTTCGTCCATTTTCGACTCAACCTCACTATTTATTGCAAACATCGATGCTTCTACCGCTTCAATCTTGTCCAAAAGCTCTTTGGCGCGAATCGCCTTTAGTCGCAATTCTTCTACAGATACATTCGAATTATCTTTAATAGCACTTGTAAAGTTAGACAGTTTCGTCAGAATTCCTTTCAATACTGAGCGTTGCCGTTTTAAACCTTCTAAATCGCCCATTTTGTTTTCCACAGCACTAATTCACAATTTATTTATTTATTTTTTTTTTTCACAGATCACTTTACTATTTATTCGTAAAATAAAAGTTTACTTATCTGTGATCCGGCTCGAAGGACCAATGAAATCGCTCGATGTTGGTGTTGTTAAAAGATTTTAGAACCAACGCGATTTATTTCCAATGTATTGGCTCAGCAATATGGTGGATGAATTTGCAAAGTTGTCTCGATTTAACCAATTGCTGATGATTGATTTTTGCGATGAAATATTTGTAGATTCGGCAAACGGATGATAAAATAAGGTAGCTTATTTAGCCTTACTGGATATTTTACAACGATAAATGCAGGATGGTTCGCTAATTCTAGATATTTCACGGATTTTATTCACTTAATAATTTCTACTCAATAAGACTGATATTGCTTGTTGAGATTTTTAACATGTAATGATAAAAGTATGTTTACAAAAATGGTGGTTCCTTTCCTTTACAATATTTAGGAAAGAGACAAATATAATATTTCAATACTCCATCGTAATATGGTATCATGCAAATTAACATCTGACAACACCATCGTACTTGCTATAAATTAGCCTATCTATTACAATCCTTCTATGTAATTTAATTCGCTTAAGTATTATAATTCTACCTTGTTGGCGTTTGTTTACTACTAAACGTCAGTGGATGGTGTTATGCAGAATTTCTGCGAGTGCTATCAAAATGTAAGTAAATTTAAGTTTAAGAAAATGTAGATGATTTGTTATTAGAATGATTCAATTACAAATGATGCAAATCATCAAAATTTTCTATACATTATGGTATGAAGTGTAATATTTGAAAATCTTTTATATAATTCAAGATACAACTACAGTGGAATTTAATTCAGGAGCAATATTAATAAGATAAGTATTTTTACTGATATTTTCTTAACATAAATCTAATATTATTCTATTTATTTTTAGGTGACTGGACTGTTGTCAATGGATTTAACCAGTGATCGTAATAACTGTGTGGTGTAATCCTTTGTGATTGTGAGCGATTGTGATTTCTAATGGAGAAGAAGTGCCATGATTGCGGTTCGACTACAAAAGAACTTTACTTTTGTTGTGTTGTTTGTGATAAAGCAATTGATTTTAAATGTCTTGGCATTAAAAGAAAGGCAACTTTTGAGTTGATTGTTCAATTAATAGTTATTTGTGTATCAAGAGCGAAAAGTGCCAGTTTGTCACGCGAGAAAGGAAATTGCTGGCCGACGGGATGGAGGCCAGCAACCTTTCGAGCGTGACAAACAACTTTGCGGACGTGTTTCACACTTTATTTTTCCTACAATCATTTTAAAAAATATAATAAAAAGATAATTTTGTAGTAAAATTTACTATACTGACAATACGATTTTATTTTAAGACCGACATTTTGTTCAATCGAGTAGTCAAAGATTTTTTTTATTTTTCTTAAAGAAAAACAAAAATTTGGTTTGATGTTTTATACAAACATTAGTCTTAGCGTGTAGAGATGAGAAAACTCGTTCATTTGAGTAATCATAGTTACTCGTTACTCCCGACACAAGTATTCGGTATTTTATATTCGTTACTAGTAATCAAAATTCAAAACACGTGTTTATATTTAGAAAAACCGATTTTTTTTATATTTCTGTTCCTTACCTATAATATTTAAGGCTCCCTCGTCGTAAATCAGCACGATAGATAATGATTATGAATTATGATAGCAAAATAAATAAAATAAATATAAATCTTTGGTTTGTATTCAATATTCATTTATTGTATAAAAAAATATAAATAATAACATAAATAAATTCAGTTCAATAAAAATATAATAGGAACAATTCAGTTTCAGACTAGGTTTTAATATTTAAATAATTATTTAAATATAATTATAATTAAAATATTAAATGCTGGTTAGCATTTAAAAAAATTATTTTTTCAAAATTCTCGGATTTTAATCGACTTCGTCGTTCCGAAAGAATCTGCCCACCTTTCGAAAAAATTCGCTCTGACGGAACGGAAGTGGCTACTATCGACAAATGTTTCCTTGCCAATTTTGCAAGTCGTGGGTAAACGAATTCTCTGGATTTCCACCATCTTAAGGGATCTTCTTTCCGTCCGATAGCCGGTTCCTCGCAATACTGCCGCACTTCAATGATAGCAGACGACTGTGGTGTTGTTATAATCATTTGATCCCTGGTATCGAAATCACCCCAAATCAAATCCTTGCTTGAGTCAGTGCTAGCGGTAGGGTTTTTTCTAACGTTGTTCCTCTCGCTGATTCTAAGTAAATCGGAAACGTTGTCTATTATTGATTCTTTTGCTCTTTTGTAAGCGTTAATATTCGAAAATGCCCGTTTTTTAAAACGGGGATCCAAAAACGTCGGTTTACTAAATACTAAATTAAATTCCAGTTTATCAAATCTTGTAACAATCCCGGTTAACAAAGCGTCAAATAAAGTTTTGCCACAAGTACTCTGCAGCTCCGTTCCCATCTTTTGTAGAGCTCTTATAAGACCATCAATTAGGGCTGCTACTTTCGAAGCAGTAACGTTCGCCTCAGCACTTAGCTCGACTGTTATTAGTTCGAACGGTTCTAATAATATGCACAATTCCCGGAGAATTTCCCATTCCTCCGAATTTAATTTTTCAATTGGATTATCTAGGACCCCCAATGCGGCTTGTATACATTCTTTAAGATCACCCATTCTTTTGAACATGTAGAAAGTGGAATTCCACCTGGTGATCACGTCATTCTTTAGTTTCATACTTGGCCCAACGTTCATTTGCTGCTGAAAATTTTTTAATTTATCAGCTGCATTGGTGCTTCGGCTAAAAAATTCTACTATGGCTTTCGCTTTTAAATGAATAGGTTTTATCAATTTAATGGCGTCTTGTACAATCAAATTGATCGTATGGGCCAAGCAGGGCAAGTGATTGAATTTTGTTAATTTACACGCAGCTACAATATTTGATCCATTGTCCGTAACGATCGTATGCACTTTATCTTGCAGATTCCATTGCTGTAGCAAGCCTTCGATGCGATTTTTAATATTAACGGCTGTATGGCGACCCGAAAATTTGAAACAACCAAGAAGACAGGTTTGCTGAACCCAATTTGGATCAATAAAATGAGCCGTAAGAGACATATATGAATCGGTTGTACAACTTGTCCACATATCGCTGGTAACAGTTACAAATTCAACAGATTTTATTATATCTTGTATAGAAGCCAACGCACTATCATAAACCGATGGTAATAGCTGTTTACTTAATGTCGTACGATGTGGTAATTTATAAGATGGATCTAATCCAGCGATGAGTTCACGAAATCCGTGATCTTCGACAATTGAAAATGGCTGCATGTCCCTCACGATCATACTTAAAACTAAATTATTTAAAGATTTTTGGCGCGAAATGGTTGTCGGACGTGTGACAAACTGGTTCATATCTAGCTGTTTTTTTGTTTTTGACTGGTTAAATGTCCGTTCACTAACACAAACGTGACCCAATTCCGATTCAGTATCAGTATCACCAACAGTCAAATTCACAAATTGTTCCTCCGTCGTAGATGTCGATTTTGATACCGCTGAGGTTGTAGCAATTTGATTACAATTAGCCGATATTGACTGTGTTGGGCATGATTGCAAATTTATAGTTGCCTCCGATTGGGCCCGATTTTTTGTTGGCTGTTCTATATTGACTGTCGGATGTTTTACAGTAAGATGTTTCTTAAAATTTGAGGTTGAACCTCCTTTGTATGACAACGAATTTTTACATAAATCGCATGTTGCATGCGTACCAGATGTTTTCGTGAAATATAGCCATGTTGCACTTCGTTTTCGATTCATTTGAATAAATAAATCTACCAAAATTATTTATTTAAATATTATTAATAAAAAAACTAGCATAGCAATCACACTAACACAGAATACACTTGTCTCAAATCAAAATGTCAAAAACTCGAAGAGTCGAAACATAATGAAGTTTTCTTTCCTTGTTCATCGAAATGTCAAAGAAAATGTACCAATAGACCATTTATGAATGTACGAACAGAATATTTACTTGTTTTAAGCGCCTCTAGTTTTCATTTTTCAATAGCATACTATATACATAAAAAAATAAAGAAAACGTATAGTTTTATGTATGTACGTACATTAGAAAAAAAATTAAAAAGTAATCAAAGAAGTAACGAATACTTTATAAACGGAGGTAATCGTTACTTCGGGTATTGAAAGTACCTAGTAGAAAATACCGAATACTCATTACCCGCTCATCTCTATTAGCGTGCGGTTTCAAGTTTTGTCACACGTTTCTAAGAGAAACGTATGACAAAGTAATTTGTTTATTAACTGTCAAAAAAACAGACACTTTGGGCTTTGAAAACAGAAAAAAAAAGCCTGCTTTTCACGGCGATTGTAGGAAAAAAATATTTGCTACGTTTGTGATGATTGTGGCGACCTGCTGAAATTCCAAACTGGATTACTTACAAATTTATCTGAATCAGTGGGTATAATTAAAAACAGCATGAATAAGCTACAGGAAGAGGTAAATACTATATTCTCCAGTTCATCATTTTATTGGGAATTCTCCCCTTATAAACAATAAAAATAATAAAAATATTAGTGTTATAAAAGGGATTGTAACAGCTCCTATTATCGATTGTGCAAAATCACTGTCACACGTTCCTATGGTAGATCAATCGGTGGTACAGGTAATAAAATTACCGATTAATAACAACGAATCTAACAACAATAATAATTTAATGGACATCATAGACTCTGATGAAACTCTGCATCGATCTGTTGATCTACCGTGTCAAAAAAATGCCTGCTTTGCCGCTGTTTCTGCACAAAATGAACTGGTGGTACCTGCAGTCAAGGATAAACAGGGACCCAATGGTAACAAAAATCTTGCGGTTAATAGACGTTTTAACCAACATATGCCGTCGTCATGAACTACTAGATCTAGGGGTTCGTCATCCACAACAAAGTCTGAGTCGGTTGCTGCTACCCAATCAGTAAGTGTTATTAATAATAATAATTCTCCCAAAATTATTATTGGGAGTGGTGGTCTCGATGCTACTCTGCGCACTGTCGAACCTGTTAAATGGATTTTCGTTTCACGTCTGTGCAAGGATGTTGGTGATGATGATATGGTTCGGTATTTGAAAAATAAATTTGAGATTGATAAATCCTTTTTGGTTCGGATGAGGCGAAGTGATGACCGTGACTATGTCTCATTTAAAATTGGGGTTCCTGAGAAAAAATTCAACCTGCTGTTGGACTTATCATCGTGGCCTCCTGGTGTATTTATTAAAGAATTTTTAAATTATCGTCGGCAATCGTCGAGTCATTTTTTAGTACCTCGGTTAGCTTTAACTGTTTAAAGCCAGCATTTAACTCAAATTCAAGTTCAGTTTTAGTAAATTCTAATACTTATCATTGTAAAAATTCGGTAACCAACATCTTTAGTTTTTCTGTTGTCCAAAATTTTGATAAACTGGTTGTATCGCCTACAATTTATTCCAATTTCATCATTTATTTGTGAGTTTTCAAATTTCATCTCGAAAATTAAAAATCAAAATGTAATAATTGTTGGTGATTTGAACATTGATATTTTGAATTTTCCAGCTTCCTGTAATGATTATATGTTTATGTTGTCGTCAAATGGATTTCTGTCACTTATTAATTCTGCCACAAGAGTTACTAGTAACACTGCTACTTGCATTGAACACTGTTTTGTCCGTTTTAATAGTTGTGCTACTTTGGATGTATCATTGCATAATTTACACATTACGGACCATATGATTTGGTTAAAATTGATATAGAGGTTCTTGGTAATTATGTTAACGAAAAAGAATTGGCGTACATCAAATTTGATATAATTAAATTTGAATCATTAATCTCGTCACTTGATTTATCTAGTTTATTTAGTCTAAGTATCAACACATCAATTTTGACCAATATGGTTTCAATGCTTTCAAACGTAGCTGATTCATGTTCCAAAAATGTAATTAGGCATAATTCAAACATAAAGCTCAAACCGTGGATTTCTAACAAGTTGGTACTTTTAATAAATAAAAGGAAAAAAATTCAACTTTCAAATTGTGTAGCGGAATCAATGATTCTATAGTTTCTGTTAAAGACAACTATTTTAGTAGGAAATTTAATGAATGTGGTAAAGATTGCAAGAAGACCTGGTCGGTTGTTAATGATATTTTGTGCGGGAATTTGAGTAGAACTAATATCAAAAGAATTTTGTCTATTAACTCAGAGATTCTGTCTCACTCTGTATCAATTGCTAACGATTTTGGTTTTTATTTCTCTAAAATCGTTAGCGATTTGAGATCTTCTAACTTTTCTGCCCAAAGTATGAGTCCTAATGATTGTTCTTACTCTACTGAAATGTTGGATACATTTTTTATTAACCCAGTCGAGGAATCAGAGATTATTTGTATTATTAATGGACTTAAATCAAGTAATGCACTTGACATTCTTGGTCTTAGCTCAAATATGCTAAAATTAATGGTTATAGCAATTGCGCCAGTTTTAGTACAATTCATTAACCAATATTTTGTAAATGGTGTTATCCCTAATATTTTAAAAACTGCAATTGTTATCCCTTTGTTTAAAAAGGGTGATATCATTATATTAAGGACAATTATCGGCCCATTGCAGTGCAACCCACAATTTTGAAGATCTTTGAAAAATCGATGAAATCCCCTATTGAGAAGTTTTTGAACAAATTTGAGTTTCTTAGCCCTCATCAACACGGCTTTAGATCTGGCAAAAGTACTGAATCTGCGTTAATTAATTTTTTAAATGGAATTCATATTAATCTGAATGAGAAGAAGTTTGTTGGTGCAGTCTTCATCGATATAAAGAGAGCCTTTGATATGGTGGATCATAATCATCTTCTGCGTAAGCTCCAGTCTATTGGTTTTAGAGGTGTATCACAGAAATGATTCAAGTCTTATCTCAGTAACCGAACATTTATAGTTTGGATTGGTAAATCGCAAAGCATTCCATTTATTATTGAACATGGTGTTCCCCAGGGTTCTGTTCTTGGTCCTATCTTGTTTTTAATTTACATAAATTCAATTTTTAACTTAAACTTAAACGGTAAAATAGTTGCTTTTGCTGCTGATATTGCATTAAGTTATTTTGATTTGACTGTTAATCACCTACCTAACCAAATAAATTTTGACATGAAAATTCTTCGCACATGGTTTGATAATCACTCCTTGCTCTTAAGTGAAAAAACTAAGGTAATGTTCTTCAAATTGGTTGGTGATCCTTATCGAAGTTTCATCCCCGAGATTTTTTATCATGTACGTAATTGTGACTTACGTAATTGTAGCAGTCTTTGCATTAAAATTGAAAATGTTTGTTTATTTAAATATTTGGGATTGAACGTTGATGCAAATTTAAACTGGAAATCATATGTTCAAGTTGTCAAAAATCAAGTTTTGATACGTAAATTTTGTCCAACCAATGTTTTACTCAATTTTTATTTTGCTTGCGTGAACTCTCGCATCAGTTATGGTTTACCATATTGGGGTGGAGTTTATTTTGATACCATTGAACCGCTATCAATTTTCCAAAAGTATATTATTCGGGTTATGTTTTTCAAGCGGCGATACGATCATTCTTGGCCTATTTTCAATGCCTGCAAAATTTTGCCTTTACAGCACCTATATATTTTTAAAGTGTTAAGGCGCATTTCCATCTTGGCGGCTATGTAAACAAGCAGAATTGTCGCATTTGGGGCACGGAGAACCCGCACATGATCGTAGAGAAGCCGATGCATCCTCAACGAGTGACTGTTTGGTGCGAATTTTGGTCCGCATTTTGGTGGCATCATTGGGCCATTTTTCTTTGAAAATGGGCAAGGAGCCGCCGTTACTGTCAATGGTGAGCGCTACCGCGCCACGATAAACGATTTTTTGTTGCCGGTACTTGAAGAAGAGGACATAGGCAACATTTGGTTTCAACAAGACGGCGCTCCGTGCCACACAGCACACGTTTCAATTGATCTTTTGCGCACTGTCTTCGTAGATCGAATTATCAGCCGAAATGCTAATGTGATTTGGCCGCCTCGGAGCTGTGATTTGACGCCGTTGGACTATTATCTTTGGGGTGCCATCAAAGATAAGTGTTACGCCGATAAACCAGGAACGATTGACGCTCTCAAGAACAATATTCGTATTGCCATTGAAGACATAATGCCGCATACCATCGAAAATATGCTCAAAAATTGGACCGACCGTATGGCGTACGTCAAGGCCAGCCGAGGCAGTCATATGAATGAAATAGTATTCCATAATTAATCGGAAGGATTGTTCTTTACAATGAAAAAATAAATTTGAAAAAATATTGAGAACTTTTTGTTTTATTGCATTTTTAAAAAAAAAAATTATTTGGCCAACCCTGTAGAATTTTTTAACGGAGTTATTAAATTTCTTAAACCGAGTAAGAGCCAGAATGGCATCAGTAACTTCCCTGAATTATTCTTCAATATTTTCAGTTACTCACATTTTTTACATACACCACTAAACTTGAACAGGTGAAAATTATACACATGAGCAAAATTCTATATCCTTTGTTGAATTGTTTGAGTTGGTGCATTCTTGTATTGGTTACTTGATGAACTTTTTCTACTAGGGAACCTACAACTACCGATTCGCTCCGAAATACGTACGCTCCAAAAATTTGTTTTCTCTCTTTCTCTTTTATCTAATTACGAAATCAGTATATGACGCTTTATGGCTTGATATGGTTCGTTTATGGTTTAGCTAAGGGGGGGGGGAGGAATCCGAACGCGTCCTTGTGCACGCGACTTCTGAGAGTGCCCGGCTGTTACGAAAGCAACTGGAAATATTTTTATTTCCGGGTATCCAGTAATAAATGTTGTAAAGCCCTCATCTCGAATTAGGTTATAGTAAGATCAGATATTTTGATTAGGATACCCCTTAATTCGAATTATAATCGTTAGTTTTTTTTAATAAATTAATAATTAATTTTATTAATAATTTTTTTATATATTTAATAAATTCCTTTTTCTAAATTTAGTTAAATTGGTTTCGGGTTTAATTTTTTTTATTTTGGTAATAAATAAAACCTTAAGGATTTAAAAAAAAAAATAAAAAATAATAATAATATTTAATGAATTTCTCTCACAAAATCTACTTGATTAATCTACTTAATTACTCTATTAGTAAACTTAATTAATTCATCGTTACCCCTGGGATAATTTCAATAAAATACAAAGATCATGGATCCTACATTTTTGAGCACTGACGAACTTGAAATCGAGTGTTTGTTACGCAATGTTTCACTACTACGCAATGGATCACTACTTGAACAACTGGATCAGTTAAATGCTGTTTTCAAATTAGAAAATGAAGGAAAAGTGACTGTGCCAGAAAAAAATGCACCCATCTGCCCGAAAATCCCCCTACCCATCCCGACCAATTTAACGATAGAAGAATACGAGAATTTAAAGGCGATAGTCAGCAACCTAACCATTGATAACAATGTTGCAGAATCACCCTAAGATAACCAAGAGGTAGTGATGCTATGAATGTTAGCAAACGCACAGATATGAGTACTCGGCAATGAGTTTCACAGCTAGCTTCCGCTCCTGATTTGGGTTCAAACTTCAATACAACCAATGGTGGTAAAATCAATGGCTCAATACTAGGTATTCACAAGTGGAACATTACGTTCGATGGGTCACCAAGTGGACCGGCTGTTGAGCGGTTTTTATACCGAGTTGAACGTTTGGCTCTCGCTAACAAAATCTCGGCAGAAAAACTAGTTAATGATTTGTACTTATTGTTAAGGAAAAGTGCACTGGAGTGGTACTGGTCTTTTCTAGAGCGCCGTGGCAATGTCAGCCGGGAAGACTCGACTCTGCCTCTCATAGTGCGCCGCTCCCTGATGGTGACCTATATTTTATACTGCGACGGAACATGAACAGTGCTCTTCAGTATAAGATTGCTGGACGACAGATAGTCTCAGTATCAGAGTTGGTTCACCAATGTGTCGATATAGAGGACACATGGAAGAGGTTGAGTAGTGATAAACAGAATAGACAAGTAGCATTTCATCAAGTTCATGAAAAAGTCCACGACAATCCTCATTATTGTGGTAATAATTTGCAAAACCAAAATCCTGGGGGATTAAATATTCAAATTTTCGGCCGTCTGGTTATCCACCGATTGAGGAATCTAAATATCCCACTGCACATAGGTTAGTCCAGGTAACTCGGGTAATCCTTTTGTAGATTATGGTAATACCGACTATTATAATGAAGTAGGTGCCATAGGTGTCGCAAGTTAACCTATTAATCTACAGTCATCGTATCCGAATCGTACCCAAGATATAAATAATTGGCGAAATCCCAACATGACTAGACATTGTTATGGTTGTGGTACACCCAACATTATCAAGCCAAATTGTCAGCTTTGCAATTCATCAAATGCGGGAAACATTCGACAGTGGATGAGAACAGCTGGAGTTCAGCCTCCTCCGATACCAGAAGCCACCAGGATACAAACCGAGGATACGGGCTCGAATACCTGCCCGGAAAAGCCATGTCCAAAATTCTATCACACTAAATATTTATAAACCCAACCATCATTCCACAAACCCCTTTGCTCATACTGTGACGGCTAATTCATCTTTTAGCTCGAATCAAACCATATTTAGTCCTAGCCAAACTTCAAGTAGTGACGCCCTAACATCACATTCTAAATTAACTCAAACTGTTTCTCCAATGCCTGCGTTAAAATCCGCCCATAGGAACGTTAAACAGCGGTGCGAATATTAGTGTACTTGGGGCCGGTTCAGAAAATTTTTTACAACTGTCTGGTATCAAAATTCACTATCTGCCTTCCTTTTTAAAAAACGCAAGTGGCGAAAACCAAAGGATAATCGGGCATTCAATTTTACCAGTATCTTACCAAGGTAAGACTAAACGCCTGCGTTTTCATATCGCTCCAGGGTTAATTGAACCACTTTATTTCGGGATCGATTTCTGGAACTTGTTTGGCTTGGCTCCAGCAGTCGTAGGTTCCTTGGATATAGAAAAACCAAATCAAATAACAGATAATCGTCACCAGTTGTCTCCTGAACACGAGTCTCAGTTGGAAGAAATAGTTAAATCATTTCCATGCTCTATTAAGAACGGATTAGGTAAAACGAACTTAATTACTCACGTAATCGATGTCGGTAGTACAAGACCGGTTAAACAACGATACTATCCCGTTTCACCAGCTGTCCAAGCAGAGATTTATAAGGAGTTGGATAGAATGCTGCAGTCGGGAGTGATAGAGGAAAGTCAGAGCTCATGGTCTTCACCGATCGCCGTTGTTCGTAAAGGCAATGGTAAGGTGAGGCTATGTCTCGACGCCCGGAAGGTTAACGAAGTCACAATTAAAGACGCATATCCGCTGCCACTGATTGAGGGATTACTGAGTCGACTTGACCAGACCAAATACATTTCATTAATCGACCTAAAAGATGCCATTTGGCAAATCCCTCTTGATGTGGCATCGCGTGATAAAACTGCGTTCACCGTTCCGGGCCGCCCCCTCTATCACTTTACGGTCATGCCGTTCGGTCTATGCAATGCTCCTCAGTCATTGTGTAGACTGATGCATAAAGTGATTCCGTACCATTTGCTTGACCGGGTTTTTGTTAATTTAGACGACTTGCTCATCATTTCGGCAGAACTAGAAGAACATTTCTCTCTTTTAACTGAGGTTGCAAGGTTATTAAAATTAGCAAATTTTACAATCAACGTTGAAAAGAGCAAGTTTGTCTTAAAAGAGACAAAGCACCTGCGGGTCATGTAATTGGTAACGGAATCATCCGTATGGACCCCGACAAAGTGCAGGCGATTGAAGACTATCCAACTCCTCAAACCGTCAAACAACCTACGGTCATTTTTGAGTTTGGCGCAGGCATTCACAAAACTTAAAGCAGCATTAACTTCGGCTCCAGTATTACAAAATGCAGATTTTCAACGACCCTTTTTCATACAATGTGACGCCAGTTCAAGGGGAGTCGGGAGCGTATTGTTCCAAAGGTCAGAGGACGGGAGTGAACATCC
This sequence comes from Tipula vernalis, assembly GCA_958295665.1. NCBI lineage: Eukaryota > Metazoa > Arthropoda > Insecta > Diptera > Tipulidae > Tipula > Tipula vernalis. The sequence goes on from OY282559.1 coordinate 112,788,686, forward strand.
CATTGCCTACTACAGCCATAAGCTTAATCCTGCTCAACGTAAGTATAGCGTAACCGAGTTAGAATGCCTAGCTGCGGTACTCAGCGTAAAAGAATTTAGACCGTATGTGGAGGGTTATACTTTCACCATCATCACCGATCATTCTAGCTTGAAGTGGTTAATGGATCAGCGAGATCTATCGGGAAGACTGGCGAGGTGGAGCCTTCAATTACAACGTTTCGATTTTTGTATTGAATATCGGAAAGGTTCACAAAACGTTGTTCCTGATGCGTTATCCAGAATGGATCTCGAAGATATTACTAAGCCGAGTGAGGATGATGATGGTGGGAATGTACCGCCTCCGCATGTGAATCTAGACTCAAACGCCTTTCTTAATCTTGCTTACGTTGACAGAGTTCAGGCTCTTGCAGATAACCCTACGGCTAAAACTATAATTTTAAACAATTGGATGGCAAACTGTACATTTGTGCTAATGGTGATATTAGTTCCATGAATGACATCTCGGCTTGGAAACTTGTAGTACCCGAAATTGTGAAACTTGTAAATAAGTTAAAGCCACTAATTGCATTACTCAGCCTGAAATGGGTAAGTTCATGGAGGTATACCGATCATTCCAAAAATTGTTTATGGACTTTTTAGGACCTTATCCGCGAAGTCGTCTTGGGAACACATTTATATTAATTATATTAGATCAATATAGTATACCAAATTTGTTCTCTTAGAACCACTAAAATTTGCTACGGCAAACCATGTGGTAAACTTTTTGAAAAACGTGTTTTTTCTATTTTTGGTGTTCCCGAAGTCATCACTACAGATAACGGACCTCAATTTAAATCTAACCTTCTCGCTGAATTATTGGATTACTATGGGATTAAACATCAATTCACTCCCATTTATTCGCCGCAATCGAACGCGTCTGAGAGGGTTAACTCGACGATACTCTCTGCAATTCGTTCATATGTAAAGGATGATCATAAGAAATGGGATGTTCATTTAGACGAAATCAGTTGCGGCATTACGAAACTCTGTGCACAGTTCTACAAATTTCTCTCCATCCTTTCTTACTTTTGGACAGCACATGGTAAATCATCGTTCTTGCTACAAACTGATGAGTGATCTATCATGGATGTTACTAATCGTCTCTCAGCTGCACAAGAATTAGTTTTGTCTCATCTATTTAACGCTTACCAAAGAAGTATCACAACTTACAATCCGCGAAGTAAACAAAGAAATTTTGAGCCTGGGCAAAATGTTTTTGTGAGAAACTTCGTGCAAAGCAATGCGGCTGCAAATTTCTCAGCAAAACTCGCACCTAAATTCGTAAAGGGGCAAATAATTCGGAAAATAGGTAACGTATCTTGCGGAAAGTTGCGGACACTAAAGGACATTCGATTGGTGTCTATCATGCGAAAGATATATACGATGAGCGTTTCTTTTCTACGTATTGGTAACTTATGAATAATATAAATAATTACGACTTGCCGAGTGGTTAAAAAAAAAAAAAAAAAAAAAAAATATTTTTAGATTTGGATTCGGTTTCTTATTTAGTACTTTCATTGATTACTACTAACCATAAAATATCATATACCATTGGTAAACAGATAGAGAGTATGACACCGCAAATTTTAAAGCGCCATACCAGCTGAAGTGTCTAAAAATAGTACTAAAAATCTCAAATGGATTGGGTCTTTGGTTAATGTGTTCAAAAATATGTTTTCATTCATAAAGAATGTTTACCGTCCTTTTTTTTTGTTTTTTGTTTCGCATGACATAATCAAAACCAATAACAAATCCAATGAAACGAAAACATAAAACGATCAACATTAGATTTGTTGTTGGTTCTGTATTAAAATTAGGTAAACAGGCGCCCTATTCTCGAATTCCACATCCATTTTCCACATGTGGACATCTGTCAAAATTCATAAAAATTGAATTTTTTCGGTACTAAGGGAATATTTCCGAATGGGTATAAGCAGGTGGAAAAAATTCCCCATATAGGAAAATGTCCATGCCGCATGTGTTTTATATACGAATTACGTTTTTGTGTGAAATTTGACAGATGTCCACATGTGGAAAATGGATGTGGAATTCGAGAATAGGCCCCCATGTATGTAAATGATGTATGTAAATATTTTTTGGTATTATGTCGGATATTTTGAAAGTGGTGTGTATTCAGGTTTCGTTGAATTGAGATAATGAAAGAATTGAGAATCAATAAAAGAAAATTTGTTTGGAATTTTGAATTTTCTTGTTTTTGCATAAGAATGTATCGCAATTTGTAATTTTTTCACACGTTTCGTGCTTTCCTCTAACTAATAACATTACTTTACGCGGTTTCCATTTGAATTTGGGTTTTTCCAGCTGCCCATAAATGATTAACTAAGGAAAATATAACATGATGGTCAATCTAGCGTTTGCAATTTCAAGTATCGGTTATTTCGAGTGCGACACTTACTTCCTCGTGTTAAGACAGAAAATTAGTTTAATTTTTGACATTTACGAAATGGGTTGCATTACACTTGAACAAAATTGGGAAATATTGAAAACTTACTTTCAAAGTGATGAGTCTTCTACCCGAACTGTAAGAAATTTACGTGGAAAATTTAGTAGAAATGAAATGCCTACAAGGCAATTTGTTTATTAATTTGTGAAGCGAGGCACCATTGCAGCTGTTCCTCAGAATGTGTCTGAGCATTCATCAATTTCAACTCGCCATCGTGCTCAATGGGGAGCGTTACCGAGCCATGATAAATGAGTTTTTGGTACCCAAAATTCAAGAAGAGGACACACATGACATTTGGTTTCAACAGGACGGCACCACTTGCCACACAGCAAACGAAACAATCGGTCTTTTGCACACTATATTCGGGGATCAAATAATTAGCCGTAATGGAGTTGTCAATTATGCGATTTAACATGCGTTTTTGACTGTTGCTTTCGATTTACAAATCACATGAAAGCAATCCATCTCAATAAATAACACCAAGCTGATTTTATACAAAGTTTCTAATGATTTTTCGAAAATCGAATTTTCCCAGATTTCGCACGGGAAACGAACTAATTTTTTTCCTGCAATAGCTATTGACAAGTCACATCAATGTAATGCATCTCCAGACGTAACACTCTAGAGGCTGATTTTATGCAAAGTTTGTAATGATTTTTGGAAAATCGAATTCTCGTAGGAAATTTTTATTGAACTTTTTTTCTTGCGATAGCTGTTGACACAACACTCCAGACGCTGATTTTGTACCAATTCTAAATATTTTTTTGGGTTTCGCGAGTTTTCCATAATTTTCCACGAGGAGGCAGGTTTTGGCACTTAAGATTATTGACAAAAATCTTCCTTGGCTAAACACTGTCGACTGTTTACGACTTAATTTTATACTTTCGGCTTGCAATTTTCGGCTAACTTTAACAGTATTCAAATATGTAAAGGATGTTCAAATTTGAGGTATCTTTTCAAATATTCCGCCATTTATACTTTTGGTACTAGAGTACCATATGATATTTGACAAATGACAAGTACAAACATTCCTGTTAGTTAAAATGGGAATTGGGATTTTGGTGTGGTGGTGGTAATTGGTCCATATTTTTTCCAATAATTCAATTCAATTACTGTAAATGGAGCTCGATATCGAGGGATGATTAGAAACTTTTTGTGGAGTCAATTGGAAGATATTGATGTAAAGAATATGTAGTTTGAACAGGAAGGTGCAACATGCCACACAGGAACGGAATCAATCGATCTTTTGAAAGAGAAGTTGGTTATGTTGTTAGTCTTCAAACTGTTCAACACGTCAAGACAACATCATCGAGCAAATGTCACTAATTGAACCATCATTATGCGAACAAATTATTCAAAATTTTAGTAAAAGATTGACAGCCTGCCAAGCAAGCAGAAGAGGTCACTTGAACGACATTCTTCTTCATTATTAACCGGAACCAATGTATTTTAATTTCCTATTGGAAATAAATAATGATTTCACACAATTTATGTGTTTTATTTAAAATTTAAAAAGATACCTCTAATTTGAACCGGTAAGACTGTTCAGACCGTTAATTTCTATTGTGTAAACAAGTGGCATCTTAATTTCAGTTGAGTGCTTAAGTGAATTTCTGAAAATTAAAATTGATGTGATAATTAATGATAACTACAAACAAATTTAGTTAACATAAAATAAAACGTGTTATAAAATGGTTTATTGTGATTATATAAATTGTAAAAACAAAAAAAGTTATGGTGTTCCTTGATTTGCTTTGCCAAACGATAATCGCCGCGATATTTGACTGTTAAACTCTAAAAATAGCTATTCACCGAAACTAATTTCAAACGATCCAATTTATATAAGTGCTGATCATTTTGATCCAAAATTTTTAAACTGTGGCTCGTTTAGATCACACCTATCTATGAGTGCAATTCCGAATTTACATTTTGAAAGTGAAATTGATCATGAATATTCGATGAAAAACAAAGATAATGAACCTACTGTTTCCAAACAGATCAAATTTAATGTTCAAAATCAAAGCGCTGCAAAAATAAGAGATTTGAATGAATTTTTACCTAAAAAAATAATGATCTGTGATAAACCTTCAATAATTATGGCACCAACAACAACAAATATCAAGCCGGTAACATTCAACGATGAGTAAGCCGAAACTAGCAGCGCTCCATTAAATACTTACTCAAATGTCTTCAGGGATTTTAAAGGTGCTGATAAAGATACCGAAATATGTCAAACACAATTTCCGTCGCCTGATTACCATCCAGATTTCAAAATTCAAACCAATTCTGATGATGATGATGTTGATCAAAGTAGAATGCCTATCGATGAATTACTTAAGTCATCAAAGAAGAAAATATTTAAAACGCAAAGCGGCCCGAAAATTGTTGTCTTCAAACGTTCTTGAAGAAATGTTAGAAAACAAAACCAAAAGTGTCGCGACTTTTGTGAAAAGTCAACTGCTTCACACAAGAAATCACAGATGAAAAGGACTTATTTTTAAAGTTTCATTATAAGTCCCCATCATTTTATAGGTATTTGCAAAAAGAAGGTTTTGCAATGCCTTCTTTACGAACAATTATTCGTTTGTATGAAGTAATGAAGTTTGAAACGGGAATTTCGTATGATATTTTGTTAAAACATAAATTAGTGAAATGCACGAAATTAATAAAAAGTGCATTTTGGTATTTGACGAGGTGAACATTAAAAATGTATATGGAGTATATGGATTTGAATATTTAGGAGAGTTTGGACGATTAAAATCTTTTGCTAACCATGCTATTCTTTTTATGCTTCGTGGCTTAAATAAATCATGGAAACAGGTCAGTCTGAAACTATTTTTTGTTTCGAAATCATTAATAAAAAAAAATCTCATGATTGCTTATTTTTGTTAGATTATTGGCTACTATTCTGGAAATATCAGCGGTGTTACGCTGGTGGAAATTATTACTTCGACGACTAAAATATTAATTCAACAAGGTATTGAAGTTGTTGCGATTGTATGTGATCAAGGCGCTGCAAATAGAACTGCATACAATAGATTGGGAGTTACAAAAAAGCAACCCTCTTTTAAAATTATGGAGCGTACACTTTTTTGTTTTTACGATGTTTTACATCTATTCAAGAGTATATGTACGAAATAATTTGTTAGTGTCTAACATTTTTATTGATGATGAAGTCGTTTCCTGATCAATACTACAGAAATTATTTTATGCCGAAAATCGAGTGATTCGTTCGATGCATAAGTTGACGGAAGCTCATATCAAACCTGACACTTTTCAAAAAATGAGGGTCAAACTGGCAACTCAAGTATTTAGCCACCATGTTTCAACGACAATTTTTGCAGCTGCGTCAACAAATTTGTTCAACGAAGAGGAAAAATTGGTGGCTTTGAGTACTGCTAATTTTATTTTCAAAATAAATAAATTATTTGATAATATAAATAGTACAAACAAGTATTCAAAAAATCCAAACAAATGTGCTTTATCGAATCACCAAACGGATGTAGAAACAAACCTAAAGGAATCATTAGAATGGATAGGCAAATGGAAGAGAGAAAAAGAGGTTACGTATATTGCTTCAATGGTTTATGCCAAACGATTAATGGGACCCTTCAATTATGGGATGCCATAAAAGGAGAAATGCAACAATATCTCATCATCTCATCTAAATTCGGACTGTTTAGAAAACACAATTTCTCTTGTAAGAAGTATAATCGAGGATCTTACGAGAAAAATCCTTCTGTATTTCGGCTTCATAAAAACTTGAAGCAAATGTGTTTTTACAACAAAATGGCTCCAGATACTACATCCTATGAAATTTCGGATTGTTCAGTTATTTTGAATATGGGAGTCATGAAAAGTAAGTTACACTCGCAGTGCACTCTCTTTTACATATAATTAATCAATTATTAACAATTACAGATTTATTGAATCCAGATGGCACTGATTCCAGTTTCAACGACGAATTCAATCCACTTGAAGCAATCCCGAACGAACTCATGCCAAGTTTAACATGTAAGAATTAATTAAATGCTAATAAAACAACTATACATTACTAAATTAACTATGCATTCTTCTCTTTTTATATATTAAGGTAATGTCAATATAGAAGAGGACTCCAATAGGGACTGCGATGTGGAGGATATTGGAGATCCAAATAAATGCGAGTTTGATGATTCTGATGCAGAAGCCGAAGATACTGTTGATGACGAACATGGAATGGATCCAACTATAAACGATATGGCAACAACTTATTTTGCAGGATATGTTGCACATGCCGTATCAAAAAAACACAACTGTAGTGATTGCAAATCTTTTATGTGCAAGGAAAATTTGGCTAATAATTACGTCAAATCAGAAAGGCTAATAAATGTAGTGTTTTTTTATTCTCTCCGAATAGCTGCTATCGAGAGCCGTCATATAAAAAATGACTCCCGATAGCGCTCCGTATAAATAGGTAGAACCAAATATTTTTTATATGAAGTTTTTGGTAAACAATTGAATTAAAAATGATAGTTTGATGTTAAATAAGTTTAGTTTGCCAATAAATAGCGCGTCAAATTTAAATTTAGGCGTAGAAAAATGACGGCTCTTGATAGCAGCTATCCGGAGCGAATAAAAAAACACTACAAAAATATCGCCAGTTCGCAAATACTGTAAACGGGGGTTTATTAGTTCCAACAACGGCATTTGTTGTTATAGTTCAAAACATCAACAACTGTACAAAAACGAATTTATCCTTTTTTCACTGTGTTTTGAATGAATTGAACATAAAAGAATACGGTATTTAGTGTATAACAATAAGCAAAATAGAAAATAAATAAACAACAGTGCTTTAACACACGCCCCTTTTTTTTGTAAAAAAAGGAGTAAAGTAACAAACCAAAAATCGCGCGCGACATACCAACCTCGTTGCGGCGAAATTGCCCGGTGTCATTTCTATATGTAAATATTTTTTGCATATACTTAGTTTAAAATGCCCGGCTTGAGACATCTCAAGGGTGCTGGGTCTGCCCCACAATTTGTTACGAAAGATGGTAATTTTCATTTTATAAAAAAAAGACAAAACAAAAAAAGCGAAACAAATTAATGAAGAAAAAACAGAAAAATTATAACCGACAACTTTTTTTTATCAATTGTATACACTCCGAAATATTTACACTAATTTTTTTATTTGACCGATTGTAATCATAATTTAGGAATAAATAAAAGTAGTAATAGAAGAAATTTATAGATTGGGAATGCCGGAAATGCAGAAAGAAAAAGTGAGAAAGAAGAAGGGGATTGAAGCGGAAGAAATGGAAGAGGACGGATGAGTTTTTTTGTGTGGAGTGAAATGATTTTTCTTTTTGAATAAAATAAATATAAAATAAAATTAATTAAAGAGATGATAAAAAAAATAAAAGTGGAAGAAAAAAATCAAATAATTATAAGAATAACTAATAAGAATAATAAAAAAAAAATTGAGGTGTGGCCAACACACGACTTACTTTTACGAACAGAGAATTTTGAGAAATTTTAATTTTTTTTATAACTTTTTTTTTAAATTTAATTTTTAATTTTTAAATTTTTAAATTTTTTTTTTTAATTTTTTATTTTTATTTGTTTTTAATTTTTGGAAACATTTTGTAGTAAGTAGTTTTTTGTAAACCTTATACTTTTTAAGATATTTGCAAAATAAATTTTCTGGACCAAGGGAGTGGCCACTTCCGGTTAGCCGATTTGGAGTAAAATTCACTGGGACCTCCCAATTAATCAAAAAAGCTTAAATCTGAAGTTTCAATTCGATTGGTTAAACCAGAGCCTACTCTATAAATAAGAGCCTCCACATTGACTGTATTTTTTGCTAAGCTTAAAATAAAGTACATACAATTTTTTCTTTACTATGAAACTATATGGGAAAACGATTGTTTTCATTTACATTTTTAGTCTATAAGAATTATGAGCTTTTATATTATTTTTATACGAAAATGTTCATAAAACATGTAATTTTATTTGATTAAAAAATCGCATCATGAAAATGTTTATTTCGTAGTGAAAATCCTCTTGGAATATGAACTATTGCTAAACTTTTATGGAATGTTGTTGTTGTAAATTACGTCATAACATTAAATTTATAAACAATTATAACCATCTCTTTTTAGTCTCCTTCTAAGAGCATTGCCACATGACAAAAATCTGCCCGAATACAGATTCATATCATGTGGTAATGCTTTATTAACGACATTTTGTTTAAACCACAGATGTCGCCTACAAGTAAAAACATTAAAAAAATCAAATGGGTGATCGAACCAGTCGGATTCTAAAATTGGTCCGATTTTTGATTCGGTTAAACATGTTTTTGGTAGCTTCCCTCTATAGTAATAACTAATTTTTGATAATAATTAATTTAATATAATTTTTTTTATAAATTTACTAAAATTAAACCATTGCTATGAAAGAAATTATGTTAATTTTAAGTAAAAAGTTTGCTTTCAAATCGTTTACTCAGCCCGAATCCCTGTTGTTTTTATTTGTGTGTTAAGTGACATCTAGGAATCGGAATAATAAGTAAGAGCTATTTTATTTTATACACCGATCTCAAATGTTATGACAAATCAAATATTCTAAACAAAAACTTATTTTGAATGGGTCATTAATTTTTGGGGATAAAAATCGATGCCAAATATTAATCATGTATTTATTTTCAGCTGTGACTTAAATAAAATAATATTTCTAATACTTGAGGAATAAATAAGGCATTTATACTACATTTAATGTTTGTTGGTTATGTCGTTTATTTGTGATGCATAACAATCTGGGTTGATTTGATTTTTTTGATTTCTTCTCGCTCAATGCATATTATTATAATTTTTTCTCTTTGACTCTTTTTGATTTATTTTAGTTTTGGCTGTTCAGCGAAGACGTATTGTCTCTTTTTTATCATTTATTTTAGTTGTGGATAAGTGATGACGTCATTAAATAGAATATTCTCTTTTCAATACATATTGTTGTTGTTGTAGAACGTTTTTTAATTTAATTCCCTTATTTTCGTTTGATTATATCTGGAAAATGGAGAAGTTTGAGAATCTGTGCTTTAAATGAGTTAGTCATCGAGTTGTTTATTAGTGATTTTAGAAAATATTATTTATCTAGGTGTAATTTTTAATTCATATTTTTTCGTCAATCGAAATCGCGTTTTTTCATACAAACTCTATGAAAATAAATTATTTTTTAGTGTTTCTATGTACTTTATTTTAAGTTCATTTTTTACATGCCGGCTCTATTCATATCAAGATGGTTCTGGTTAAACTATCTGGGCTGTAGAGAGGACACAGACAGACTGACAGACTGACAGACTGACAGACTGACAGACTGACAGACTGACAGACTGACAGACTGACAGACTGACAGACTGACAGACTGACAGACTGACAGACTGACAGACTGACAGACTGACAGACTGATAGACTGACAGACTGACAGACTGACAGACTGACAGACTGACAGACTGACAGACTGACAGACTGACAGACTGACAGATTGACAGACTGACAGACTGACAGACTGACAGACTGATAGACTGACAGACTGACAGACTGACAGACTGACAGACTGACAGACTGACAGACTGACAGACTGACAGACTGACAGACTGACAGACTGATAGACAGACACCATTTCGAAACCCACTTTTTCGGACTCAGCGGACCTCAAAACAAATAAATCTCTAAAAATCTCAAGGTCCAAAATTTTCATGATTACTATACTTTATTTTACTAGAGTAAAAGAAAGTAAAAATGATGAGCTTAGTAAAATTTAATTAAGGGATCAAAAAATTCATGTTATAGTAACATTGTTAAAGAGATAGAAAAAAAAAAGTGGCGGATTGCTAAACGGTGGGTTGAAAAACCATGTGAAAATAAAAACAATAAAATAAAAATAAAAAAAATTAAACATAAGAAATATTAATTAAATTTGAAAAAAAATAAATTTTAACGAAAACAATAAATAATAATTTAAAACTAAGTCGGCGTCGACGGTAAATCCCCGATTCAACGGAATCAGATCTGCAACGCGGCGAGGTTATAGTAAGAGGTTTTTGTAGTATAAGGTAAATTTATATGGGTAAAATTAAAATTAAATGGTGATGGGTTTCGTTCTTTTGAATAATTAATAAAAAAAAAAAAATTTTGTAAATAGTAAAATATTTCAAGTGTTTTTATTTTCTTTTAAGTACATTTTTGTTCGGGAAATTTTGGTTTGTTTTTTTTTTTTTTTTAAAATGAGTGGTTTATTAGATTTAGTATTGGTTCTGCTGGTGATTCATGACGCGATGTAGGTTTCAGTTATCTTGTTATTTTTATTTAATCAATGCAGCAAATTCAAGCTTTCCTGAGGTCCACAAAGAACCCCCCCCCTCACCACCACTGATTTCTAGCCGGCTGAGAAATGCTGCGTGGAACAACTTTCAGGAAAGTCTGCAACAAGTTCAATAATCAGTAGCTTGTTACACGGCCAATTCAATCAATCACACATTATTTATAGTAACCGTATCGCACATTGACGAAGGCCATCATTGTTTTATTAATACTTTGCGCCAATATGTGATACAACAAAACTTTAAGAATTAATAAAGTTAAATGTTAAATTATTATGATTATATACATATGTGGTCAATCGTAAAAGAAAACAATTGGTTTTTTTATTTCATTTTGTTATGATTTGGTTTATTAATTAATTTGTGCGAAATACAATAATTGAATGATTTTATTCATAAAACTATTTTTTTGTTTTATATTTTTACAAACAATACAACATTTTGCAATTAAATTTTTATGTCTTCTACTTTATGTGTAATAATAAAAATTATAATGATCGTTAATTAAAATTACTGAAGTCACAATTGTGTATAATTATGTGACAGTTTTATAAGCTTATTGAAGTAGTTAATTTAATTAAGTGTATAAAATATATTTACTTGGATAATGACAACTTTTTTTTTTTAACAACATTGTATTTATAAATAATTTTGTCAGTACATATACCATACGAGTATATAATAGCTTTCGAATTAGCCCGCTAATTTTACTCTCTGAATCCTAAATCAATATTCTTAAATTTTGGGCATAATATAATTCTATTTTAAATCACAATTCACAATATTAAAAAAATACGTATTATTTATCATATTTTAGTATAATTTCAATTACATACAAGTCTTTTAAGGCGATCTACTAAACATTTTAGTTTGTTTTGGATGATATTTCCTTTTTGATTGTATTTAGCTGCGTGTCAAAGATTAATCGAAATTTCGATTTTCATATACAAATGAAATGTGCAACAAATCTTATTACAAGCATATTTTACTATATAAACCGTCCTTGGATTAATTTCATTATAGAGCTGGTTTCAATTTTTAGTTTTTTTGTATTAATAAGCTTTTATTATTTTATTATCAAATATTTTACCTTTATTCATCTGACTTCGATATTAAAAGTAACTTTTGCTTAATAAAAAATAAAAAATAAAAACCTGCATATCAATTAAGTTCAAGTGAATAAGATAATTGATGTTTTTAATAAAAATTGTTTTGGATATATGCTAATCGGGCAGCTTATTTTAAATGTCTATAAAACTTCGATGATATATAAAAATATGTTGCCTTTTGTTAATATAAATATTAAAATAATTTTATTAATAAAAAAAAAGGCTTACCGACAACCGACACATGTCTTAATCCACTTTAATATTTATGAGTATTTAAAATAATTTTTTATTGTTATTCCAATAAATGTCAAAATGTAAAATTGTAATTGAATTAAATATCGATAAACAATATACAATGTTAAGAAATTTTGATCTTGTTTTATAGCACTTATTGTATTTAAATAAAATGTTTGTTAAATTTTACAAAATACTCGTATATTTCTCACTCACTTACAACGGGCTATATAATTTTAAATAATTTAAACCAATTAGTTTTAAGCTTGATTAATGATTTCAAATGACAAACTGGCTCCGAATCATATTTAAATCAAGACTTTTTGTTTAAGAATGCGGAATTTACATCATTTGAAAATACCGGACTCACCCAAATTCAACAGTCTTTTCCGTTCTTAACTATAAGTAGTTTACCCAATTTTTTCAGTCAACAACAAATTGGATACCAGCCTTAATCTAAAATGTTTGTTTTACGTTTTATCACAAAATCCAAAACATAATTTTCATAATGTTTTAATGTTATAAAAGTTTTAATTCACTAGAAACTAATTAAATTTATAAAATCATTACTTTACGTTCAATATAAATTTACATTAAAATATAACAAAATAATTTTGTACCAGTACGTATTTTACGTGAAATGTTCTTCATTTCACATGGCAATTTTGTAAAACCGGCTTTTTTCAATTTTCATTTGTTTCTCATGAATTATTATGTTATATCAATGCCTCTTTATACACGGCCTTTTTACTTCAAAAAAAAAAAAAAAAACACTCTATGTTCCCATCAGGGCTGTCACTTTACTACAATTGTAGTAGATCTACTACTTTTTTGAAAATATAAAATCTACTACTTTTCTGACATATTACATATTTTTCATTTTATTACGTTTACGTTTACGTTCTTACGTGAAATTGCAATGGAATGCACCCATTGTTTTTACAAAAATATGTTCACGGTACACGAAACCAATTAAAAAAAATAAAATTGTAATTGTATCAAACTTCACAGTCACTGAGGACATTTTTGGTCTTCCATATTTTCTTTTTTCGTCATTAATATATAGTGGTGGTTTACAATATTTTACGTTTGTGTATTGTGTCCTTTTCATAAAAAAAAATTGTGTCGTTCTCATAAATAAAATATTGACATTTCAAATTGATTTCATTTCTTTTTCTGAAAATTATTTCTAAAAATGAAGAGATATTTTCCAATTATACCCAAAAACATGTAAGCAATAATAATAATAATTTGTCGTTTAAATGAAAAATTAAGTATATCTTACAAGTATATTTTTGGTGAAAATATTTTATTATTTTTGAATGATTGGCCAATCTGGTGATTAAATATAAATATTGTTGCTTATTAGTTCCAGTGGCAGTGTTTCAACAAAGTCTCGAAAAAAAAATCCAGTGAGCCGTCGTCTTTGCGAATTGCCGATGAACAAAATTCTTCATCTGATAGTAAATATTTTGTTATTTTTTACGAATGTTTAATTACAAATAATTGTGGTTTTTTTACTACCAGTATCAATGTTTCAACAAATTTTCGAAAATCTCGCGAACCACAATTGCCATCCAAACAACCAGAAATTCAAAACGTAACAAGTATTCGGTTAGTACAACAATTTTGTATTGTTTAATCTGATTGCGATTATTAGAATATTAATAAATTTTAACTTATTAAATTTAGGTATTCTCAATCAAATGACTCTGATTCTGATTCTTCGGAAGTGACCAGTACTATTACAAATAAAAAAAATAATATGATCAGAACTACAAATCAGATTGGGAAGTAACATTCTCGTGGCTGAAAAAAATTAATGACAATGCTTTTTGTTCACTGTGCTTCACCATTCTAGTAAATAATAAATCGCACTTAACTAGACATAAAAAAACCAAATTACACGGCAAAAATATGGAACTTAAGAGGAGCACTCCAACCTTACAAAACTTTTGCAACAATTCGGCTGACTTAACGAATGTATACAAAAAGAAAGAAACTGAATTTATATGTGTTATGTACTGTATTCAGTACGATTTACCCTTCAAATAAATGGACTCACTCCCTGCTCTTCTTCAGTTAGCATGTAAAGATTTGAAGCTCGCGCAACAAATAAAATGTGGCAAGACTAAATCAACCGAAATGGTCAATAAAATTATTGGGCCATTTTCTAAGCAACTATTGGCAAGTAAATTGGAAAAAACAGAATTCTCGCTTATAATAGATGAGACAACGGATGTTTCTAGTGCCAATTGTTTGGTTATATTGCTTGTTTTTACGACGAAGCCAAATGTTCTATTTCAGATTGTTTCATGGGGTTGGTAGAATTAACTGACGCCGCAGCACAAGAAATTTTTAATACTATTAAGCAACATTTTGAAAATTGTCAAATCTCTATTAAAAATATGGTATCGCTGGCAGTAGAACAACCGAATTCCTGAAGTTCCTTGAACAAAGATTCAAGACTTTAGAAATATCGTACAGTAACAAGAGTTATACACAACCACCTAAAAGTCAACCAGTGAAACAAATATTCGCCACAACAACGGTACAAAGCATTTGCATCTATTGTCAGAAAAATCATTCAATAGAGACCTGTGAAAGATTCAAAAAGCTGTCATCGTCCGACGGGAGTCAAATTATATTATTACATAATGTATGTAGAAGATGCCTTGTTACAATACATCAAATACAACAATGTAAAAGTTCTATAAGATGTTCAAATTGCAATGGTCTACACCATACCATTCTTCATTCGCCAAACTCTCATCAACAAAAATCAGATGGCCAAGAGATAAAAAGTTTTAAACTCGAAGCAAAAATAAACAGTCAGACCGAAAGTATCTTATTGGCAACAGCTTTAGTCAGCGCAGTCAAACATGATGGAAACCAAACAACATTAAGAGTCTTGGTGGAAACTAAACAACATTAAGAGTCTTGATAGATCCAGGCTCCCAGGCAACATTTATAACGAAAGAAGCAGTACAAAGATTGAAGCTAAAAGGTAATAAAATACATGCGAAAATAGCGGGAGTTGGTAATCATGACATTGGAGAAGTACGAAAGATAGTCAGCCTCAAAATCCAACCAATTATAGCTTCCAAATTTGAGCTACGCCTCGACGCCTTGGTATTTCAAAAGCTGACAAAACTACTACCAGATCAAGAGGTGGAAACGGGAAACTGGCAACATCTCAGCAACATTGCCTTTGCAGATCCTAATTATAATAAACCAGGTTCAACAGATATTCTACTTGGGGCCGATTATTACCCAAAAAATCATATTGAACAATATTATAAAAGGGGGCCCAAATCAACCAATGACACAGAGGACCGAATTAGGATGGATTATTTTCGGAAAATGCCAGAACTACATCACCCAGAGACACAGAATACAATCAATGGTATCTTATGTCGATCTAGAAAACCAATTAAAAAAGTTTTGGGAAATTGAAGAATTTGGACAAGAGCGCGAATTTACTATTGATGACGGAAAATGTGAGCAGCACTTTCGTATTACATGCGAGAGGCAGGTAGATAGAACGTACCAAGTTGCATTACCATTCAAGGAAGATAACTTCACATTAGGCGAATCAAAGCAGAAAGCGACAGCACGACTATTTCAAGTCGAAAGGAAGTTAAACAAAAATTCAACAATGAAGAATGAATATACAAGTTTCATTCAAGAATACATTCTGCTAAGCCATATGGAAGTAATAAACAATCAGGATGATGTGGACGAAGGTTATTTTTTGCCACACCATGCAGTCATGAAACAAGATAGTTCAACAACCAAGTTAAGAGTAGTTTTTGACGCTTCTGCAAAAACTTCAAATGGGGTCTCACTCAACGATATAAGGTATACTGGTCCAACAATACAACAAGAGCTAGTAGAGATCTTACTGAGATGGAGAAAACACAAATTCGTGTTTAAAGTCGACATCGAGAAGATGTTTAGACAGGTGAAAATGCGCCCCAGAGATCAGATCTACCAATTAATACTATGGAGAGACCAACAAGGCAAGATCAGCACTTATAAGATGAATTCGGTGACGTACGGATCAGCAGTAGCCACATATTTGGCCACTAGAGTACTTCATCAGTTAGCACAAAATGACGGTGAACAATACCCAGCAGCAAAAAAGGAGCTCACTGAAGAGAGATTATTACAAATCTGGTAAGGCCGATGAGAGCAAGGTGACCATAGTGATTGCAAAAACCAAAGTTGCACCATTAAAGGCAAAATTAACAATTCCCAGATTGGAGTTGTTTGCCGCAGTGATTTTAGCAAAGCTGCTAAGAAAAACAAAAAAAGCGTTACAACTGCCTGCTATCAAAACATTTGCGTGGACAGACTCTATGATAACTTTGGGTTGGGTAAGAGGAAAACCAAATAAGTTTAAAACGTTTGTTGCGAACAGAATTGTCGAAATCCAAACTATATTATCTCCACTACAGTGGAATTATGTAAAATCAGAGGTCAACCCGGCAGATTGCGCATCAAGAGGCCTAAATGCTTCAAAGTTACTAAACCACCAATTGTGGTGGAGTGGCCCAATCTAGCTTAAGCATTCACAGGCCACCTCGCCACAACTACAGATTGCAGAAGCCACAGAAGAGAAGATCAAAATAGCTACACTAATTGCCACGATCAACGAAGAAAATGGTGTATTATGTGCTATAGAGCGCTGTTCATCACTCACTAAGGGAGTAAGGATCATCGCTAATGCCCTTAGATTTGCAAAAATAACAACTACGTCTTTACCGAGATACCTAACAACTAAGGAACTTAATGATAGCCTAATGTTAGCAATGAAACTAACGCAACAGTTAGCATTTAAAATAGAAAAGAACCAACTAGAACCTCAAATGGAATCTCATCTTCGATCACTTGATCCAAAAATAGATGAGAATGGGTTACTGCGAGTAGGCGGCAGACTATCTAACGCCAGGATTGCTTTCAATTCTCAACATCCAATAATACTGCCTTATAAGAGTCACTTAGCTTGGCTCCTAATAGATTATGCACATAAGATGACCTTACACGGAGGAAAGACGCTTACACTGGCTTTTATTCGGCAAAGGTACTGGATTATTAAAGGTCCATTAGCAGTAAAAACTTACATCAATAAATGCATAATCTGCCACAAACAACGCACGCAAACCTTAAATCAAATGATGGGAGATCTTCCAATAGCGAGAGTAACTCCGACAAGGCCTTTTACTCATACCGGAGTAGATTATGCTGGGCTCTTTCCAACTACGGTGTTCACCAGGTCGAGGTCGCAAAAGCTATAAAGGTTACCTAGCATAGAAGTAGTAAGCGATTTGTCATCAGGAGGTTTCATAGCAGCATTTAAACATTTCACAGCACGCCGAGGGTTTTGCTCGGATCTTTACAGTGACTGCGGTTCCAATTTCATAGGAACTTCAAAACTTATGCGGAACGAACTCACACATGCAATAAAACAACTATCGGGAAAATGGTCAGAAGAGCTTTTAAAAGAGGGTACTCAATGGCATTATATACCACCAGGAGCACCACATATGGGCGGACTTTGGGAATCAGCTGTTAAATCTATCAAACACCATTTGCGTAGGATAATTGGACAACACCATTTAACATTTGAAGAAATGACTACGGTAGTTTGCCAAATAGAAGCATGCTTGAATTCTCGACCACTATTTCCGATGACATCTGACCCTAACGATTTCACGACGTTAGCACCAGGTCATTTTCTCATAGGCGAACCTACGAGAACGATGCCCGAACCAAGCATTCTGAACGAAAATATCAACCATTTAACACGTTGGAAGCTCCTGCAAAAAATAACTCAAGAGTATTGGAAAATTTGGGTAACCGAATATATGTTACTGCTACAAAAACGAAGCAGATGGACCAAAAAACAAGATAATATATCAAAAGGGGAGCTGGTCCTCGTTAAGGATGATAATAACCTACCTCCAGGAAAATGGCCTTTAGGAAGAGTTCAAGAGATCCATAGTGGAAACGATGGCTTAGTTAGAGTCGTAACCATAAAAAGCAACAAAGGAGGATTGTTTAAAAGGGCAATCACCAAACTCAGCCGTCTTCCAATTGAGAACAGTGACGAGATGGAAGAAATGGGCCTGCCAAAACCTAATACGGAAGTTACGCAGGCATCACCGTCTGCAGACGATTGTGAAGTAAACACTTCGAAACAAAGACAATTGATACAACAAGGACGAACGACGAGAGCAAACAACAAATTATCATTGTTACTGTGCTCGCTCGCAATAATCTGCATAATGGGACATATAACCGCACTAACAACAGCGTAAATCAACATACGACGGTTATCTTCCCATCCTGGTATTTATTTTGATAAAATTAGTCAAGGGAATCTGATTAATGGGAAATGGAGGATTATATGCTATTACAATCTCACATCCTATTGGGCAGAGCTAGACCACCTCGAAAGAGGCGCTCGTCAGCTAGACGAATTATGTGCTTTCAAATATTGCGCAGCAATTGTTTCGCAAATAAGAATATTATACGCTGAGTTAAGGGATCAAAATGAAATACTAAACGCCCTAAGTGGGAACAAGATCATCCGTCAAAGAAGATCACCTTTTGACTTTGTTGGTACAATTGCCAACGTTTGGTTGTTTGGTGTGCTCGACCAACGTGCTGGCAATGCTTACAAGGATAGCATAGAAAAATTAAATTCAAACCAACAACACCACCAGAAGCTATTACAACAGCAAATGTCAATATTAGAATCAACGATCAATGTGATTAAGCACAGTTATGAGGAGACCGATAAGAAATTTCAGGACTTTCGTGCCTTCAAAATGTATGCCCTACCAACTTTGAATGAAATACGAATTATCTTGTTAGGCAGGCTGAGCATTTAAAACGTAGGCAATGCAAAGTCATACTTCAAATTGGCGAGATGTATTTAAAGACGTAAATAAATTACAAATCCCAAAAGATAACTGGTTATGCCCAGAATAATTCAAACGTCGCGAAAACGGTCTTGGCATTTATAGTAAGTTCCGCGTTCAGTAGTTTTAGAGAAATAGTTGCTTTACATCCAGTAAGCAACCCATTTGGGTGCAATTAATCAATTTAGAAGTAATTTCAATCGTAACAGATAACCATAGGATAAATCAAAATATGTTTTCCATTCTCGCGCCGAATTCTTTTAAATTTAATAATCCTGATTATCCTAGTAGTTTTATATTTTTAATGTATGATCCAGTTCATATTTTCAAAAACATTCGGAACAACTGGATCAATAAGAAAGATTCCGAAAAATCGTTTTATTATCCGGATTTTGAAAAAATAGTGTTAAAATTGCTTGTTTTAAAGACATCCGCGATCTTTTTATTGATGAAGAAAAGTAACTCGTAAAAAAAAGCGTCTAAATTAACTAAAAAATCGGTATTTCCTAGCTTACTTGAACGTCAAAGTGTACAGTGTGTTGCAAATGTTTTTCATCAGTCTACAATAGTTGCACTTGAAACAAACAGCAATTTTAAAGAAGTCGAGGGTACTGCAGATTTTCTTAAAATTATTAAACGTTGGTGGAATGTTGTTAACTGCAAGTCAGTGATTGAAGGTATCAAGAAACGCGAACCGTGTTCTTACGAAAATTTTTATCCTGGATAGAAAGATGGATTGAACTTAGCGACACGTTAGAAAGTGGTTTAACCACAAGCACTTTCAAAGCAATCCATCAAACTGTAAGTGTTTTGCTGGATATTGCGAGCACATACATAAATGATGTTGATTACATAATGTTCGGTAAGTTCCAGACTGACAATCTTGTAAGGAGGTTTTCGTGGTACAGAAGACTAAGTGGGTGCACTTTTCACGTATCTTACCAAGAAGTCATCGAATCGGAAAAAAGTTTTGGCTAAAGAATTGTATTAAGTCTGATACAATGATTCTCGAATTCTTGTTAAAATCAGAAAAGTACGATTTTTTTACTTGCTGCGTTCCATTTAACGTGGCAAAGTACACACAAGTACTTCTGACTGCACGCAGCTACTTTTGCTAAATTTTAGAGTAGTTTGCTTTTCGAATTTATGGCGACTTCGTTACCAGAATATTTAGTACAACTAATCCATATTATTTTAATACAATAATAATGTTACGTAATTAATTATTTATTTAAAATATTGAGCCTCAGACATTTTTACAAAAGTAAAACACACGCCCTCTTTTAAGCAAAACCAAATATTTCAGCACTTAGCAGAAACACTGTGTAGTAAATGTAGTACATATGCCCTAACAGAGATGTCACCATATCGACTTATTATAGACACATTTGTTTTGATTGCATAAAACAAACAAATGTATAATAAATTGTATATGATTAGATAGCCGCATAGCCACGATAGCTTTCGTAGACGAAAGACGTGTTTGAAAGCTACGTATTAATTCATTTTTTTTTGTTTTGAATAAAATTTGTTTTGACTTCATTAAAATAAAATTAATATAATAATAATATAAGCTGAATAACGTGTTCATAGTTATTTACGGTATTTGGTAGACTTTGTTATAAGTGAATTTTGGAGAAAACAATTGGTGTGGTGTGAATAAGTAGTTATAAACAGTTCTTCTTTTTTTTGGTGCACAGTAAACATTTACAGTGTAACAGCGATTTGTTATTTTAAAATAGCGGTATATCCCGGTGCAGAAAACATTCTGTGCTATAGTTAGTGCATTTAAAGACAATAATTATTTAAAAATTTTTTTTTTTTTTGCTTTTGTGCTGTACATATCTAAATAGTTTCTGGTTGTGAAGTGGTGTAGGAGGCATCTGCCTTAGGGCAGAATGCTCCTTAAAAATCGGTTTGCCCCCCTGGAAGGGATCGGCGAGTATAGTGAAATATATCCACAACCAAAAAGGAAAAAAACCGAACAATTAAGGGTGAAAAGATTGGAGTTCAGCGCGCCGTTTGCGTCTAGCTCAGCTGATTCCGTTCAGGAAAAATATCTGGTTATAAAACACGAAGATGTAAATACTAATCTAAATGGAATTTCTCCTTTTGGAATACAGAAAGCTCTCGACATGGCTGTTTCTAACGGCATTAAAAAAGCAACTCGCACTAAAAGCGGGGAGTTGTTGCTACTAACTAAAACACGATCTGCCGCAGCGTCACTATTAAAATTAAAACAACTCGGAGGACTAGCACCAGTAGTGGTTACAGAACACACTTACTTAAATAATTCAAAGGGTGTGGTTTTCTGCCGTGATTTAATTTCTCTATCGGAAGAAGAGATTAAAGAAGGGTTTTCATCCCAAGGAGTGATTGATGTGAGGAAAATCAAAAAGAGGATTGAGGGCGCGTTGCAAGATACCGCAGCTATGGTACTTACTTTCAATATACCAACCGTTCCAGAGACTGTATATGCCGGATTCATTAAACTTGCTGTTCGACTGTACATTCCAAACCCCATGAAATGCGGCACATGCTATAAGTTCGGACATACAAAAAAGCGATGCAGAAATACATTAGTTTGCTTCAAATGCGCCGAGGATTTGCAAGTCCCTCATGAGGAACCTTGCACTGTGGTAAAGTGCGTCAATTGCAAGGGCCCCCATACCAGCATTAGTAAAGAGTGTCCGGCTTATAAAAGAGAAGCGGAAATCATTAAAATTGGAACAACAGACCGTATCACTTACTTTGAAGCAAGAACGCAATATTATAGGACACACGCTAATACAACTCCGGCATTAGGATCCTATGCCAGTATAATAAAAGGAAATCGTACTGCACAGAATCAGTCACAATCCAAACCAATCAGCGACAAGCAAAATGAACAGGAACAGCAACCCAAGACTACTCACCCAAATCAACAGTACCCACAAATACAGCAAGATATACAACCCCAACAGCTATCACAGCAACACCAACTGCAGCAATCAACATCTCAACAATCATTACACAAACTTCAACCACTTCTACCTCAGACTTATACACAAAACCCCACACAAATTCCTCACGTAAGTGAACTACAAATTTCTCAACAAGAACAACAAACAATAAACAATAAAGCAGAGCAACATTCTCAACAAAAACATTTACAAGAAGAGAACAGAACATTACCACTACAACAAAATCAACAAATTCAATCATCAGAACAATTTCAACCGCAACAACAAAGACAGTCAAATACTCATCAAAATAATCATCACAAATCACAACCATTAAGAAAGTCTGAAGAAGTCAATTTTCAACCAACACAAAATCATTTGTATAAAAACCAAGTAAGTCACAGTAACAAGGATTATTCATTTCTCAGCCCAGCTGAATTAGAGTTACTGCGCTATGTCAACGATGAATAATGCTTGTAACGATTTGCTTCATTGGAACTGCAATGGTTTCTTTTGCAGGGACAATGAGCTAAATTTGATTGTAGCTAAATATAATCCATGGGTTTTAGCACTAAACGAAACTAAATTTAAACCGATACATAAACCTAAACTGAAAGGTTATAACATAGTTACAAATACCCCACTGGACCCTTCTGGTTCAGGTGGAGCTGCTTTACTAATTAGAGATTGTCTGTCATTTATTCCTCTCCAGATCAATACAAACTTGCAAATTGCCGCTTGTAAAGTAGACTTGGGCGGTTTATCAATAACGATCTGCTCAATTTACATCTCACCATCCATCACCATCAATCTTCAGTCCCTTTTGCAGTTATTTTCTGCACTTCCGAGACCCATTGTCCTGGTAGGAGATTTCAATGCTCACAGCCCTCTTTGGGGATCTCCCTCGGAAAATACTAGAGGAAAAATCGTCCATGAGTTCATTGGTCGTACCTCTCTAGTGTGCATCAATGACGGATCTCCAACTTATGTCCACGGAAATGGTTCCCTAACACATATCGATTTGGTCCTATGTTCTCCCGAGATTGCGTATAAATGGAAATTCAGCGTGGTAGACGACTTGTACAGTAGCGACTATTTTCCAGTTTTAATGTCTAGCAATACTTTCTCACCACAAAATTCGAGAAGGCAAAGATGGAAGGAACAGGAAGCAGACTGGCGCTTATATTCTGACCTGGCCAATATTACAAACATTTCCCTAGACCAACCCATCAACGAAATTGTAGAGCAATACTCAAACATTTTAACACAAGCTGCTAGATCCAGTATTCCTCTATATTCAGTACGGCCTTTAAAGAAAGTAGTCCCATGGTGGTCGGCCGAAATTAGAACAGCGGTTTTCGATAGGAAACAAATGCTCAAAATTTTCCAAAGAAACCCTTCCACCGATAATCTAATATCATTTAAAAGAGCTCGATCACGAGCTAAAAGACTTGTAAGACAGGCTAAACAATCCTCTTGGAATGAATTCCGAGCTCAAATCGGTCCGAGGATAACTAGCGAAGAGTTGTGGGGGAAAA
The DNA here is from genome assembly GCA_958295665.1 of Tipula vernalis. Taxonomy (NCBI): domain Eukaryota; kingdom Metazoa; phylum Arthropoda; class Insecta; order Diptera; family Tipulidae; genus Tipula; species Tipula vernalis. The sequence goes on from OY282559.1 coordinate 112,812,300, forward strand.
TTAGTGCACTGACCGGTAAAAGAACGGTAAATCATACTCCATATATCCGCGACAACAATAATACTTACACAGATTCGGAATCAATGGCTAATATTCTCGGCGCTTCATTTGCCTCGAACTCTTCTTCGGAAAATTATTCGACCGATTTAATTCTACATAAGAATTTGTTAGAGAGCCGCTTCATTTTAAGCCAGAGAAATGGTTTAATGGAGTTGAACGCTCCTTTTAATGTGATTGAGCTCAGCGTAGCCCTCAAAAGTGGGAACAGCAAAGCCCCCGGCGAAAATCTCATTACAAACAAAATGTTGAACAATCTAACTTCTCCCAATAAAATCCATCTTTTGAACATTTTTAACTCCATATGGTCCAATAGAACTTTCCCATACCAGTGGAAAAGAGCTGTTGTAATTGCGATACCTAAAAATCCAAAAGCAAGAACACCTTCAGAATTCCGCCCAATCTCACTCGTTAACAATGATGCTAAGGTGATGGAACGTATGGTCAACGAAAGACTAATTTGGTATTTAGAAAAAAATCAACTATTGACATCCGAACAATTTGGATTTAGAAGGAACAGAAGCTGCTTGGACGCAATTCAAATATTAAAAGAGGCCGTAGTTGAAGTATTCGGAGACTCCTCACATCTGACTTGTATTTTTTTCGATCTAGAGAAGGCTTATGAGAGAGTGTGGAGGTTAAGGATTGTACAGCAACTAGAAAAATGGAAGGTAGATGGAAATATACTACATTTTATCTGGAATTATTTAAATGATCGTACTTTCCAAGTAATGATAGGAAATGTCAGGTCCGCGGTATTCCCACAGGAAAACGGTGTGACAACCGGTTCTAGTTTAGCCGTAACACTTTTTCTCACCGCCATCGACTCGATTAGATATGTGTTCTTCCGGTCCAAAGTCAAGTTCGTCCTATATGCCGATGATTTAACTGTATTTTACGAGAATCAAAACCAGTCACCTCAGAAACAAGAGATTTCCCGAATTATAGGTAAATTAGAAGTTTGGTGTAAAGAGACTGGGTTTTCATTTTCCCCCAACAAGACCAAATCAATTCATTTCTGTCGAAAGCGAAAGTGCATACCCGTGGTCTACACACTGAACGGAAATCCTTTAGAAAATGTTCAAACGCATAAATTTTTGGGAATGACGTTGGACAATCGGTTGATTTGGAAAGCTCATATCAATAATACCAAGAATGCTTGCAAAAAGTCTCTGAACGCGCTAAAATGCCTGAAAGGAATCAACTTCGGAAGCAATAGAGCAACCCTTTTGCGGGTTTTCGAAAGCTTGGTACTATCTAAACTGGATTATGGATGTTAATTTTATGAGGGGGCCTCTAGATCAGCCCTCGCGCTACTAGATCCTATACTTAACGAAGGAGTCAGAATAGCTACGGGAGCCTTTAGAACTTCTCCCTCAATTTCGATTCTTGCCGAGGCAGGCCTTCTAAATTTATCAGAGAGGCGAGAGCTAGTCCTTCTCAAATTTTATATCAGACAAAAAGAAAGACTGGATTCACCGTACTATGTACACCCTTCATTTTCCCCTTTAAACTTAAGAAGTAAAGGGTCATCCATAGCAGATCAGTACTCTTTATCAACCAATATTTTAGCCACATTTCATTGCACCCAATATCCCCTCTGGAGAAACATAGAACTTAATATTAATACTAGTATTTTCAAATATTCCAAATCTAACACCCCTATTTCTGCGTACAAAGCAGAATTCCTCAAATTTCTGACAAGTTTACCTGCTGACACATACATCCAGTACACCGACGGGTCAAAATCGGACGAGGGAGCCGGATTTGCCGTTACCGATACGGTATTAGCTCCAAAGAAGGTAAGAACGAGTAATGACTGGTCAACAATGTCTTTGGAAGCCGGGGCTCTGCGCGAGGCTATCAAGATAGCCAGGGTTCATCCTGCTATGTCGCAATGGATTTGTACGGACTCACTGTCTACATTGGAAGCTCTAAAAACCAAACGGATCAAAAATCCAATCGTACGCGAAATCAGGGATTTATTACTAGGTTCGACAAAGGATATTTCACTCGGGTGGGTACCCGGACATGTAGGAATAACAAGTAACGAAGCGGCTGATTCCGAGGCAAGATGTGCTGCCGAAGCAAGTGTAATTGAATTCAATTCCTCAACTGGGGATGATTTAGCTAAATCAGCTTTAACTGCAATCTGGAGAGCCAAAATAAATCGATGGGCGTCAATGAATCCTCCCAACCACTTGGCCGAAATTAAAGATAAACCGATAAAATGGGATTCTTCAAATCTATTAGCTAGGCGTGATAGTACCATCATTTGCCGTTTGAGAATAGGGCATACTAATATTACTCACGTCTATCGTATTCTGAGAACAGAGGAACCTAGGTGCGAATTATGTAACGAACCCCTAACCGTCAGACATATTCTAATTAGCTGTTCGCGCCTTATTATTCAGAGAACTAAATTCAAAATTCCGCAATCGCTAAAACAAGCACTAGCGGATGACACGAATGTTTTAGAAAGAGTTTTGAAATACCTAAAGGATATTCGGAAATACAATCAAATTTAGTTCCCCTCCAAAAATAATTTTTATCTTCAGTCTATTTTTACCGTTTAAATTTAAAAACCATATAAATAACGATTTATATAAACAAATAAATAAATAAAATTATTGTAACAATTGGAATTATAAAACAAATGTAACAAACCAACGGCGACAATGGCCTTGATGTTGGTCGCTTAGAATTAATAAATAAAAAAAAAAAAAAAAAATGATTAGATAGCCGACGTAGTAAGGTGATGGAGTGGAGTGAAGAAGGTCTGGGGTTCGAATCTAAGCAAATCCAACGAAACAATTTGTTTTTACATGAAAAATTTTGAATTGGGGACAATACGAGAAGATTAATCGGGATCGACGAGATCGCTACAAAAAAAATTTGGTAAAATTCGTGGAAATAAAAAAAAAAATCAAATTTTTGCTTAAAAAAAAAAATTAAGTCGGAAGTTTGAAGAATCGAACTCCACACCTTTCGCACCCACTCCTTTACCTTACCACCCAACCACTAATCTCTCCCAACCAATCATTTCTACTCAGTTTTTTGTTTAAATACTGATAATTCGGACTTGGCGAAAAATCGCATAAAATTTTTTGTTATTTTACTAGGTGAACAAAATTTAAAAAACAACATAATTGTCAGCAACGTGACATTATTTTGTATCAAAGCGTGCCACTTCAAGTTATGTGACACTTGAATATACAAAATAAAGTTATATATATTGCTGACAATTCTACCTTCTTGTAATTTCTGTTCGCCTGTTAAAATGACAACATTTTTTTACGATTTTTGATGAAAAAAAAAAAAAATTTTTTTTTAAATTTCTGCTTACCTGGTAAATAAAAATTAACTTTTTTTAATTAAAAAGGCAATCAATAACTCTAGCAACCACCCAAATAGAAAATTTGGAGATTTTTATTACAAAAAAAAAAATTCCTTGAGGTGCGGGGATTGAACTCGAGATCTCTATGGTTTTAATCTGATCTCTTATGGTAAGAGTTCGATCCTCGCGGCTGAAGGATTTCTTTAGTGTGGCATCCTCGGAAAAACATTTTTTGCCTTATTTAAAAAATTATTAAATGCGAGACAAGAAAAACGATAAAAAACGAAATATTTTCATATAAATTTTTACTTTTTGTATCGGAACAGTTTTTTGTTAGTCGATTACTCATACTTTAACAACATTTGTATAATTCGGCCTGTAATGTAGTTGTATTGGTTATATATATATATATATATATATGTACATATATAAAAAGAAAGCATGAATGAGTTACAACTAACTTCATTTTAGACAAGTATTAAGCAACTGAAGCAAAATAAACTTCAGGGGGTAGATTCTGATGAAATAACAATTTGTCGTGACATTTGTTTATTAGTACAAAATATTGTCACGGAAAATTTGCGATTCTGATGAAATGAGTTATGACATTAACAGCAGTTTACAGCAGTTGCATTTCTAGTTTACCGCAGTTATATTTTAAGGTTTATTTTGTATATATGTACATATATGTACATTTACAAAATTGTCATTAATTTGGTTTTCCGTAACAAAAGTCAGCTGCATTTTTAAATAAAATATGTGTGAGTATATTTTGTTAATTTTTAATAATTCTTGTTATAAATTTTAATTGTTTATATTTTAATTAAAATAAAACAATATTTTATCTTTTTTTATATATGTATATCTAAAAATAGATAAAATATTGTTTTATTTTAATTAAAATATAAACAATTAAAATTTATAACAAGAATTATTAAAAATTAACAAAATATACTCACACATATTTTATTTAAAAATGCAGCTGACTTTTGTCACGGAAAACCAAATCAATGACAATTTTGTTTAATTTGTCATTTTTTTTCTTGTGACATTTTGAAAAGGTCACTTCATCAGAATCGCATTTTAGAACTCATAACTATATTGTCATTTTATAGCAGTTAAAATTTTAGTACAAAGTCACAAAAAATTGTCATTTGTCATTTGTCACTTGATCAGAATCTAGGCCCAGGTTGAATGACGATTTAAGATGGAGTCAATGTACACCTTAACAAAGTGAATTTAATAAATTTAAGAAATATGTAAAAACTGAAATTGCTAATTAAATAAAGATAAAAATTAAAATATAAAAACATGACAGCCCATACCATGCACGAACCGCCGCCGTACTAAACTGTTTTAGCAAAACAGCACCGCGAAAATCACTTTCCTGGATGCCGGTAGACCCTGGGTCACTACCATGGAGACATATTCTGCACTCATCAGTGAATAGAATGGACCTCCATTGCTCGATACTCCAATTGATGTGTTCGCGAGCAAATTCGAGTCTTCTTTCTGTCCATGGACTAACAGCTACATCTCGAACTTGTCTTAGCTCCTGCTGCACATCGATGTCCGTGAGATGGCGATTTCGCAGTGAAGTTAGGACGATAAATCGATAGTCCCTCTCGAACGTACACCGATCCCGTCTGGTACATGCTCTCCGATTGAAGGTACCAGTTTTCTGAAACCTTTCGGTTATTTTTGAGACCACAACGAGCGACTTCTCGTTGATTGTGTCCTTCTTGCAATAAAGCAACAACTTGTGCGGCTTTTTCTGGAGTTAGTATCAATGATTTTGAGGAAACAACGAATGAAACTGGTAGAGATTTGTTCGGGTTAACGTCTTATAAATGACTGATGGCAAATATCGGTTAACATTCTTCAGTGTACAAACAGTCGAATATTAAAATTGTAAAAGGAGATTTAATGAAGGCAATAAAAGTATCGAGTGGAATTTAGATTTTACCGTATTAAATATTATTTATAGTGATATTTAACATGTTGGGAATTGAATTATAAATATATTTGGACATCACACGGCAATATTTACTGTAAAATGTCTGATTCAGACCGACCAATTATTCTATCAACTCATGCGGATTTACTCAATCTTCAACATTTGCAACTTAACATTTTCTATCTAATATATACTTTGTATTTTGATTTGTTTATTTGTTAATCATATTTTTTACTCTATTTTTTCAGATATTATTTTCAATTTTGATTAATTTGCAATATAATGAAGTCTACTGAACTATACTATCAAAATACCAGAGGACTAAAGACTAAGTTGCAGTCGTTTAACATTGATGTACAGGCTAAGTAGTGGCTTTGAAATAGTATGCTTGACAGAGACGTGGTTAAACGATTCTATTGATTCTGCTGAATTATTTGACTCTAAATTCAATGTGTATCGTTAAGATCGTATCTTTGCACACCACAAGAAACGTGATGGAGAGGGTGTTCTCATTGCAGTTAAATATGGAGATGATGCTGTTCGGCTTAATGGTTTAGACAGTTATTATGTCATCGACGATGTTTGGATTAAAGTGAATCTCAAAAATGGGGCAACGGTTATTATCTGTGCAGTGTACTTCAATATACGTATTACGTTTAATGATTACAAATTATTTTTTGATCACTTAGACTCATTGTAGTGGGAGACTTTAATCTCTCATCGATATATGCAGCGAAGTATGAAGGACGTACCGCAGAATATCTAATTGATACTTTGGAGCTGATAAATTTATTTCAATTTAATCATGTTATGAATGTTCAAAATAGAATTCTTGATCTTTTCATTACTAATATCGATTCAACTAGCGTTCGTCTAATTAAATCCAACTACTTACTAACTAAAAGTGATAGTAATTAGCCACCTTTTGTCGCCACAATTACTTTAAGTATTGTTAGAAAGAAAGTACCCTTCGTTTACGATGACTAAACTACGTTAATTTGAACTAGACTACGTTAATTTGGCTAACGATCTTGCTGGCATTAACTGGGAATCATTATTTCATAACTTGTTGGTTGATAGTGCAGTTGATATATTCTACTGTAAGGTATTCTCTTTAATAAGTAAATACTCGATTAGTATTAAAATGAAAAATCGTAAATTTACTTGTTGGTATCATCTAATTTTCCTTATCAAAGTTAAGGAAAATAGGCCCATTGTCGTTTTAAGTCCTATGGATCTAGGCATTTAACTATATAGGATAAAGTTTAGCTTGAAATTAAGAAATGCTGCAAATGTTATGTATTTCATATTGAGAATAGTATAAAACGTGAACCTAAATTATTCTGGCAGCACCAAAAATCATTTAGAACTTATTCTCAGTTCTCAAAAAATATGTTCCGTCATTCACAGGCTATACCATCGGAAGTATGGAATGGATGCTCGCAAATGTAGAGATACCTGTAATTTCCATACCCCTTCACAACAAAAAACCAATAGGGCGCAGATTACAGTCGGGTAACCTGCCAGCCCCCAACTAAATCGGATATTCATTAAAGATTCGGCGTCAAAGAAGATATTTTTAATCGACACCGGCGCTGATATTTCAGTCTTGCCGCCAGCACAGCAGTTGAAGTCAAAACTCAACCCAAAAGCCTTCAAACTTTTCGCAGCCAATGGTACTCCGATTGACACATGCGGCGAATGCACCTTAAAGGTAAACCTTGGCCTGTGGAGAGATTTTCACTGGACGTTCGTGATAGATGATGTGAGTCAACCAATAGTCGGATCCGATTTCCTGACTCATTACGATCTCCTTGTCGACGTAAAGAATAACGCTCTCATTGATAAGCTTACGTCACTCAAGTCGAAGGGATGCCGGTTAACAAGTGCTTCATTACAGCTCAAAACGTTCAGTATAAATGATCCAATCGCCGATCTCCTCGAAGAACAGCCATAATAACACCATTTAGGCTGTTTGAGTTCGTATACATGACCTTACGGCTTGTGCAACGCCTCCCAGAGGTTCCAGCGGTATGTTGATCATGCTACAAGAAATCTTCAATACGTGTTTGGATACATCGACGATTTTCTCATCGCTTCGGAAAACAAGCAACAACATCGTGAACATCTTCGAACGTTTTTCCAACGACTTTGGGATTTCGGACTTCGAATAAACATCGCGAAATGCGAATTTTTCAAAGATGAGATAGATTTTTTGGGTCATGTGGTCACACCCAAAGGTCTGAAACCACTACCAAGCAAAATCGAAATCGTAAAAGAGTTTCCAAAACCAACGATCGCCAAGCAGGTAAAACGTTTTCTAGCAATGGTAAACTTTTACAGAAAGTTTATCCCTCATGCTATCAAACACCAGATTACCTTACAAAGTCTGATCAAGGGCAACGTGAAGAACGACCAGAGTAAACTTGAATGGACAGCGGAAGCGGAAGAAGCATTCGTCAAATGTAAAGAAGATCTAGCAAAAGCAACCTTGCTCGCATATCCCATGCCTAACGCTCAATTATCACTAAATGTTGATGCCTCAGACTATGCGATCGGCGCGGTGCTACATCAGACCATCGACGGACAAGCTCAACCATTGGGATATTTTTCAAAGAAATTGACCGAAACCGAACAGCGTTATGCCGTCTACGACCGGGAATTACTGGCCATATATCAGGGCGTTCGCCACTTCAAATATATGCTCGAAGGTCGCAATGCCATCATATACACTGATCACAAGCCGTTGGTGTACGCATTCATGCAGAAATCGGACAAGGCTACTCCGCGTAGAATTCGCCATCTGGACTACAATAGCCAGTTTACCACAGATATACGGTACATTAAAGGAAGAGATAGTCACACAGCAGACTTGTTATCGAGGATTGAAACAATCGCACAGGAATGGAGTTACGACGATATTTCGATTGGTCAAACTACCGATCCAGAGATACAGACATTGCTTAACTGCAATACGACGTCCCTCCAGTTAAAGTCAATACATTTTCCGGGTGTCGCGGGACCAGTTATCTGCGATTCCCGAGGAGATTCCATCCGCCCGTTTGTCACACAAAAATACAGAAGTGCAGTGATGACTCATTTCCATTCCATTGCGCACCCAGGGGTGCGAGCAATGACCAAATTAATAGCTGAGAGATTTGTCTGTCTAGGACTTCGAACGAATTATGCAACATTCGTCAAACATTGTCAGGCGTGTCAAGAAGCAAAGGTGAGCATTTATACGAAATCTCCTTTTTCGACAACACCGCCGACTCAACGTTTCGAGCATATCAGTATCGATATTGTTGGACCATTGCCTCCATCGCAGGGATATTAATATCTATTGACAATAATTGACAGATTTTCTCGGTGGCCAGAAGCCATCCCGATGGAAGACATCACCGCTGAGCGCGTCGTCAGTACGCTGATTTCCGGATGGATTGCTCGCTTTGGGTCGCCTCTACGCATAACATCAGACCAAGGACGCCAGTTCGAGTCGCAAATCTTTACAGAATTAAACCGACTTTGCGGCACGAAGCATTTGCGATCTACACCAAGACATCCTCAATCAAACGGGATCATAGAGCGATTTCATCGGACGATAAAAACAGCTATAACATGCCGGCGAAATCAAGACTGGGTATCTCAACTGCCCATCGTTCTCCTTGGTCTACGCACAATACACAAAGAGGATATCGGTGCCACTACAGCTGAAATGTTATACGGAACAAATCTTCGATTGCCCGGAGAAATTTTCGCGGAAAGCTCATCGACCTTTGTTTTTGTACGAAATGACGCGGTCGAACCACCTTTGTCACCCGCATAAAATGGCCCATAACTCGTCAAGGAACGACATGACAAATACTTCATACTGGAAGCAAAGGGTCGAGAAACAAAAGTTTCAGTGGATCGACTGAAGCCAGCGCATATTTTGAATTACGATCAGCTAGTTCAACTATCACTACCAAATCCAGAGCTGCCACAAAATCCGCAAGGATCACCACAGGATCCGGAACCACAACACAGAGCCAGCAGAAATCACCCAAAGTCACCAAGTTTGGACGTACCATAGTCACACCCAAACGATTCAAGAGATGACTTCGGTCTGGCAGGAAAGTAGTGTGGCGACACCTCATTGCAACTACCCAAACTATCCAAAAAGAGTACTAACCATTTTTGGTTGATTGGGAGAACCATTTTAGTTCAGTGTAAAAATTATTAGAAAGACTGACAGATTAAAAATAACCACGAATAAGAAAAGGCGTGTAATTAAAAACTTAATATATAATAAATAAATCTATAAGTGTATTTCATTTAAATAGTGGTAAATTCGTTTAACCTCCACAATGTTAACTATTTGTTTCTCCTAACTACATCACACGGAAGGCGATAAAATTTTATATTACACGTTACAGATTTAGCCTTACAACTAGAAACAATGCAAGTAATTCGGTGTCGAATATTATTATGAATGAATAGATCAACAAACCCCTTGCTAAATAAATAGATCAACAAACCAAAAGTTGTATTATGAATCTAGAGGAATGATTTGCTGAATTACTTACATGTGCTAGGTTCGTCACTTATTACTTTATTTGTTCCACTTGGAATACTAGCCATACCTACTGAGAATACTTTAAGATTCTCAGTTATTAGTCCAATTGTAACTATTTATAAATATTTTATTTATTTGTTAATACGGATTTTATGGATGTTACTCCTTTATCAAATTTCTAACAAACACTAACTAAAATTATGCTAAATACTGCTTTAATACCCTATTGTGCCTACGTGCCTTGTGAATTTTCTTTCCCCCTTATTTTGTGTTTTCTTATTAAAGGGGTTCTACAGCCCTTTTTTTTTTTGATAAAAAACAAAGAAGAATTTGTTGACCATCTGGTGTGTCTGGGTGGGTATGTGTAATCGTAAATTTTGTTGCGGCCAATTTTTTCGTTTAGTAAAAATTGGTTATATCGTTCCTTGTATATTTCCAGTTCTTCTAATCTGTTCATTAGTTATCCTTTTCGCATTCTGTGTAATACCTGTGAGTTTCTGTTGATGTCAGTGTAATTATGTTTTACTGTAGTCAAGTGTTGTCCATATTTGCTAATTTTTCTATGGCTACCTATACTTTAAATATTTTTTTTTGTTTCACTGATTTATTTAATTATTATTATCATTATTATTTTTGAATTCGAATGATTTTGTATTTACATTGTATATAATATGTGAGGCAGCATATAATTGGGTTTATCCTGTTTGCTGCACAACTGACAATAATAAAAATAAAATAAAAACATTGTATTATACAGGAGATTGCAGCACGCCTATTGTTGTCACCGAAACATCGCATTTTGCTACAATTGCTTTAATTTGAAAAGTACTGTATAGATTTAAATGAACAAAGGTGTCCTTGTAAAGATAAAATACTAAGCTGTCAAAAAAAAAGTTGTTTAACGAAAATCGATAAAAATAAGCCTTTTTGTACGCGGCGCGGAAGTTTTGAGTCGATTTAGTTGCTCGGGAGTGTCTTTTAATTGTTTACTCGGTTCGGTGGTAGTAAAATTGTTTTTGTACAAAAGTAAAAATTATAAAATAATAAAAAATGTTTACGTACCTAAATTTACCTGTTTCAAAGTAATTTTATCTGTTATCACCGCTAAAAAATTATGTTTAAAATTATAATTTCTTTCTAATGTTGTTTATTATTATTATCATTCAAATACCTAAATATATGTATAAACAAAACCAAAACAAAAATCATACAATACTGACATAAAACATGCAAAACTTTATTTTCGGTCATTATCAATTTATCACATCCTTACTCTAAAATCATAAAACGTCTTTTTAACATTTTAAAATATAATATGTAGAACTATAATAGTAGAGAAAAACATTCAGTTCTGATTATTTTGGTTCCTAAATAATAAAAATATTTATATCCTTTTTACTTGTATAATCTTAAGAAACAAAAAAAAAAATTTGCAAACTTAAATTGAAATTATATTTCTCATAATAAATATGTCTAAAAGGTTGTTAATGGTAACTTCAATCGACCACTTTTTTTTTTTTTTAATAATATGTAATATATAAAATTTATTCGGTTTTAAAAACTTGATAAAACCAAATATCTTTCAATAAATAATAATTATAAACTAAAAATCAGCACCATTTATTACTTTTTTAATTTTTAATCTTTAGAACTATAAAACTAAACAAAAAAAAAAATTTCAATTGGTTTAACAAAAGTATATATATTTTTATAAAAGTTATAAAGTTTAATTAAAATTGTTAAAATAATAAAATAAAATAAAATATTGAGTATTGTTATTAATTTATATAATTAAATAAATAATTATGTGTCTTTACGTATCTGAATTCATATAAATTCAACCTCTTCTCCACCATATTGCGCAACTTTTCCAATATAAAAGCTGATTATATTTTTTTATTACTAACAATAATATACGATTACAGTGCACGCCCGATTATATCGAGATATTCACCCATTTTTGTGCATGATTATAATTATGTTTCTTTGTTATATTTTATTGTATTGGTGACGGTACTGTATTCTCAAAATATATGCAAAGCATTTATGGTTGATTTGATTGGTATGGTTAATCTTAATTACGGCATAATATGGTTTTAGTTTGGTGCGAAGATAAACAAAAAAAAACTGAAAATAAAAAATGGAAAAAATAATGAAATTAATTACTGCATCATTAATTATATTATAAAATAATTTTAAGTAATAAATCAAAATAAAAAATAAAAAACGGCAAACGATCAATTAAATCAATAATACAATAATTTTTCAATAACATACCGTAATTACTATGATCATGATCACAATGTGATCATTGATCATATATAAATATTTCAATATCTTTGGTCATTAAAACATTAAAAGCGACATAAAATCAATGTGTGTGTACGGAATTTTTTATTGTAAAGAAGTTGCAATTATAAAGGAATGATGTAATTATTTACATTATTGTGTGATGATGATCATCACACACAGAGGTAAATATTTAATTATATCGGACACGGTTTGAAATCCTGTCTCGTTACTCTATTGTTTGTCTACCCAAAACCAAACAATGTATGTTACTTAAAAAAATTAAATTTATTTCTTAGATAATTTGAGTATGTATTTGGACAAAAACGACAGAATCGCACAAAAGCGTCACGGATGATAGGTCACAATGTAAAATTAATTTTAATATAATTCAATCGGATTATGGAGTTAAGGCGATGTCTCATGCACAAACGGGAAACCGGCATTTAAAACCGTCAAATGCCAATTTTGACAATATTGTTTCATATGGTGCAAAGTAAAGTTATTAAAAAAAATTGTTGAAACCTAGATAAGTACGCAAGCTATGGTTAGAAAAAGCCAAATTTTCATTTTGACGAACAGATTTTGACCGGCCGCCAAGGTAAAATTCAAAATTCGAGTTTTTCCAATGAAATTAAATCAACCATTAACATTTTCTACGACTAAGGACGTACTTATTGTTTGCATTTAAAGCCAAAACTACCTACCAAAAGTAAAGCCTAAATAATTATCTAAAACAAAAAGACTTCCATTCATCATATTAGTTCACCTAAAATTAAAGATTATCTTAAAAAGTTGTAAAGATCACATAAATATTCCTTTTCTAATATTTAACTTGTAGTCATATTAGCTTAATGCAATTCTCCACAATTACTTGATTTAATTCACTTAATTTAATTAATATCAATTATGTAAATTATTTCGGTCTAAAAAGACCAAAGTATTGAAATCCTTATTTCGCTAAATTTTTTGAAGTTTTCAACCTTATCCTCTTTGATTTCAATTTTTTTGTTTGCTGTCGTGGTCTTTATTGAAAATAAGAAAACGGTTTTTTTTTTTTTTTTTTTTTGATGTTTGGTTGTCCCGTTATTTGACGTTTTAATTTTGACAGTTTTCAAATTCTAATTTTTGACTCCTACATAAATGGTTGTATCTTCGGTTCTAAGAGGAGTAATTTCAAAAACGATACCATTTTTTGAAAGGTATTAATTCATCCCAAATTTTATCTTAATTTATTATTGAATAGTACCGTTATCTAAGGATTTATGAATAGATAAATCTGTATTTATATTTTTGCCGCTAGAGGGCACAGCTACCAAAATATCGAGAAAAGTAGTAATATCTACACAGCACGTCAGATGTGAGATATTTACTTTTTTTAGTAAGGAATGTATGTGCTGGATACGACCCTTGTCTAGAATTCAAGCGCAAGTTATAAAATCAATTTATTGCCATTTTTAAGCCATCTAACGAAATAATAAGACCCATGTTTGCAGTATTCCCACTAGAGATATGTAGTCTGTTAAATTCAGAACTGAAAATTCTACTGGTAGCGTTATCTAATCATTTAACACAAATTGTAATCATCTAGCGGTTTAACTAGCCCTTCCCCAAATACGATTAAACACTTGTTTGAAAGGCTGAACTATTATCTATCAAATGCCATATTACGTTTTTCGATATTTTGGTAGCTGTGTCCTCTAGCGGCAAAAATATAAACACAGATTTATCTGTTTATAACTCCTCATTACAAAATTGATTTTAACTGTTTGGAGCTATTTGGTAAATTCAATAATCATAAACAATCTACGATGAATTATAACTTTAAAAAAGCGGATATTTCTGGATTGCAAATGTTTTTTGAAAATCTGGACTGAAATGGAGCGATTTTCATGCATTAGTTGTTGAATTTTACTGTGTTCTATTTAAGGCTTTTGATAAATATATGCCTAAAAGCTATAATCGGAAGAATAACCATCCACCGTGGTTTAATAATAATAACTTGATCAATTTCAGAAATAGGAAGAATAAAGCTCACAAGCTTGCTAAGTTAAATGGTGATAATATACTTTATATTAATTCATTCCGGCAGTTACGTCGAGATTTCGATAATCAGCATCGGCTCGCTCACAATATCTAATTGAAGATAATTTGACGATGGATCCTAAGTTATTTTGGACATTCGTTGATGCTAAACGGAAATGTTCCGGCTATCCTCAGACGATGTCTCTGAATGCTACATAATCTAATAGGATTGCCATTTATTTCTGTGACTGATGTAATCGATGGTATATTTAAAGTGAAATATAAGTGTGCTTTTCATAATATACCCTCAAGTATACTTAAAGAACTCAGTAAATCATTATCATTACCTTTATCTTTGGTTTTCAATGCTTCTCTGAAGAATGACATTCTTCTTGCGAGATGGCAGAAGTCCATCATTATCTCAATCTTCAAACCTGGTAAACGTTATGACATCAAAAATTATCGGAGAATATCCATACTATCATCCATACCTAAATTATTTGAACTGATTATAACTAATTATCCAATTCAATAACATGGGCTCATCCGACAACGTTCTACTGATATCGAAAGTATTTGAAGCGTTTGAGTCTAGAAGTCAGGTAGATGTCATTTGTACGATTTCTCGAAGGCATTAATACACCACAATTAAAATTCTTCTTGGAAAATTAGACAGATTTGGAGTATACAAATTATTTTAAAACCTTTGACCTATGCTGTTTATCATATTCATCGATGAAATTGCATCTTTGTTCGAATATTGTGGCTGTGAAATTTATGCTCTAACCCAAGGATGACCTGGGGCCCTATTCTCGAATTCCACATCTATTTTCCACACGCGGACATCTGTCAAAATTCATCAAAATGTTCGGAAATTTTAATTCGTACTCATATATAAAACATATGGGGCATGGGCATTTTTCTATATGTGGAATTTCTTCAACCTGCTTATACCCATTCGGAAATATTCCCTTAGTACCGAAAAAATTCAATTTTTATGAATTTTGACAGATGTTCCCATGTGGAAAATTGATGTGGAATTCGAGAATAGGGCCCCTGAAAATATCAAAAATCGTAACTACTTCGCAACAGTATATGGAACTGCAGAGTGATATAGATTTATTATACGAATGGACCATTACGAATAAATTATACTTAAATCTAGAAAAATGTAAGGTTATGAGTTTCTTCAGAAGAGGAAAGATGATTACTCATCCTTAACACATTTATAATCAGCCGCTCGAAAGAGTGACGATATTTAAGGATTTGGGAGTCATCTTGGACCATTAGTTGAATTTCTGGAGGTCTAAACTGGAGTATGCATCGATTATTTGGGATCAGATTTATAAGATTGATATTGATCGAATTGAACGTGTCCAAAAACAATTAATTCAATACTTGCTGCACAAAATTAAGTGGCCGTTTGATCCTAAACTTCCAATGTGGCAGAATAAAATTAATTTACCACCTTATGCAGAGCGCTGTAAAATTGTAAATTTGGAATGACTGATTGACAGGCGTAAGGTTGCGGCTTCTAGTGTGGTACAGTTGATTTCACTGAATTTCTTGTTAATATTGATATTCATGTGCGCAGTAAACCAGTTCGGGTCAAACATTTTATTTATTTACCAACTTTTAACCCCTATTCCGGCAATGCGTCGGCATTTTAATTCTAATTTTAATGCAAATGTTTATGCAAAAAGCAAATTAAATGTAAATTGTAGTTATTTCATGTCCATTATTGTCAAAAAATGATTTTACTGGTGTGAGAAGGGGGTGGGGGGTGGGGGGGGGGTCGAGTTAGAGGTTGAGTTAAGTTTATAGACAGATACAGTTTTCGGACCGTGCTGCTGGTTTAGAGGTTGAGGTTGGGGTTAAGTTGATGGTTGAGTTGGGAGTTGAGTTGGGGTTGAGTTGGTGTTTAGTGAGAAGTTCAGTTGCGGATTTACTTGGGAAGAGTTGTGGGTCGAGTTGGAAGTAAGCTTGAGTTTAGTTCATGTAAGGAAGTATTTTTTCGGACCATGTTGATTTAGGAATTGAGTAGGGCGTTGAGTTTACGGTTGTGTTGAAGCCTGATTTTTGTCGAGATTGAATTGATTAGATGAGGTGTTGTGCGATCGATATTTCAATAAAAACCCAATATTAAATTTTAGCGGATAAGCATGATTAAAGTATACGCATAGGCCTATCAGAATATCATAGTAGGATGTTTGCCGATAGAAGAAAGTTTTCTTATACATGGATAAGATTAAATTTTTAAATTGCCAAATATTGTCGATTAATAGATTAACGCATTGATCCGTTATTTAAGTTAAGGGGATTAGCTTTGTGAAATCCCAAATAGTTTAAATCTTAAAATTTTTTGAGTATATATTTGGATTTTTTTAATTTGCCATTAAGTTCAAATATTTGATTTGAATGGATTTATCTTTGTGCATATAATAAATTCGCCCGAATGTATGCTTTTTTAACACATTCAAACGCAATTTTGTTGTTGTTGTAAAATCTAATACTAATTTAGGATAAACTTCATTCGCATTAAAAAATTGCGATGATTTGGGGTTGAGTTGAGATTTATTGAGGGGTTCAGTTGCAGGTTTAATGGTCGTGATTTATTCCACTATTTTACCGTCGTTTCTTGTAGAAGTACTGGTGAACCTGAACGCACCAATTAATATAAATTTAATATTTTAGAGGTTATTGGATTCAAAAACTGTTTCAATTTACAGTTTTTAGAAATTATCTAATCAATAACGAATAAGCGATTTCACATACAAATTTTATGATATTTATAAATTTAATTAAACAAATCATGGAAGTGGCATTTTAAAATTTGGTGTTTCTCTGAATATAAAATTAAAACGTATCATAATACTATTTAAAGATGTAGATACTTTCCTTTAGAAACCGTACATTTGTATCAATGAAAAATTGTGATATTTGTCATTTATCTAATTTGTTGACTAACTCTTATTTAGGCAATTTATAGAAAACCATTTGTCATTTCAAAAACCATCAAGTATGGTTCTTACAAATACAAAAAAAAATTTCATAGAAAAGTATCATCATCAAAATTTGCAAGCAAACATGTTCCTATTCATGCCACTTGACGGGACATTCAACTTATTTCAAATAAAAGCTGGATTAATTTTATCACAAGATAATAAAAAACAAAAAAGTTGACTAATAAAAAAATATCAATAAATAGAAATACACTCAATTTAATATTTTTGACTTGTCGTTAACTTTATATTTATAAATACATTTGGTGTGTAATTTCTTAAACAATCCGTATACATAAAAAATGTTTACAAAAATTTTAATTTGTAAAACTGTTTGATTCAAAATGTCATAAAAGGTGATATCATCTTATAGTAAGACAGCAAAATGATGTTATTTTTGTTTGTTTATTAAATACTTAAACAAAAGTTTATGAGTTACTCGGTAAAATTACGAGAATTTAAGCATCTAACAGACAGTGGTTTAACAATCATCACCTTCGCTTGAAACTTCTAAAGACAAAATTGACTACATTTTATATTGATCAGTTAAAAGGAGTTTTATGCACTGTTGACGTCTTATTTATTTCAAAATGAGTTGAAAAAATCGTGTTGCCAAAGTTAATTTTTGGTAAAGGATTTAAGTTTCAAACGATTATTACCACCAATTTTCAAACTTCAAATATTTTTAGTCTTTCAGATATTAAATTTCAAAATTATTTATCTCCTAAATCCATAAATATTGATGATATACTGAATCGATCTTTTTGTTCTGGTTTCGCCGTTTTTTTTTTTTGATTGGTTACAAAAAAGGTCGATTTAGCACATCACTAATAAAAGTTGCATTTCTTGACGCATAGTGATCCGGATCAAATCACAATTTATATGAAAAGCAACAACAATATTTGATCCAATTTAAATATTAGATTACGAATGTTGATCCGGAAATTAGTTCAGCTATTAAAATTTAAGGGAACAATAATTTTGTATTAATTGGTTGGTAATAGTGAAATGAACAATAACCGAACTCATTCAAAAACAAACCCAGAAAATGTGTCTTAAGTAACACATGCAAGACAAACTCAAGACTTGTTATGGTAACAAACCTAAGACAGTTAAAAGAGAATACCATGTATTTGGGACGAAGAGTCTTCAAAGAAATGTTGTGTGGTCGTTATTGGTAACATGTATACAAGATGTCTTGGTTACCATATATCATGGTCTTCTTAGGTAACATGTCTGGTGGTCATTATTGGTAACATGTCTGAATGTTGTCTTCTGTAACGTATTTGGTCGTCTTATTAGGCACCATGTCTTATGTTCCTCATTGACAACATGTTTTGGGTTTGTCTTTAGCAACATGTATGGCAAATGTCTTAGGTAACCTGTTTGAGGGTCGTCTTATTACAGCAAATTTTTTTTCTTTAGTAACATGTCTTGATGTTGTCTGGGAGCAAGCAAACATACGATTTTTCGAATGTGGAAAAGGGACACACGACATTGGTAACATGAAGGCAACATGACCTTAAGTTGTCTTTGGTAACAATCTAGCGACATGTCCTACCATGACATACATCGTTCCTGTCGGTGGAATTTTAAAAGAAATTTAACATATCTTGTGGTTGTCTTCTGTGCATTACTAACAACACCTACATGACATAATGTAAAGCGCATCCATTGGTTGAATTTTAAAATATATACAAATAAAGTTTTGTGGTTATCATGTAAGTGTACTGGGAGACATTCATTTAAAATAAAATCTTTTATTATAATGTTCATTCCAAGAGGGCGCTTCAAACACAAATCACCATTTTGGATTTTTTGTTGTTCGATCATTTCAATTTTTCAAGTGAATATCGGTGATAAAAGTTTTAAATAATTTATAAAATATTTGTTAGAAACAACTATAAAAATCGTAAGTGTTTTATTAGTTACAACATATGATAAATTTCTATTGCTATTAAATAATTTTTATATAAGTGATGCATAACATATCGAGAGCGAAACGTTATGAGATGGTTTCAGAAATGGCAGAAAATAGTTTCAATCTAGAACTTCTTGTGAAATCACGGTGTGGTTTTACAAGAAATTGTTTCCGAACATTTTGAAGTTAATATTGAGAATACTGATCTTATTTTAGATGATAATTTTTTGTTTGAGGTTAAGTCAATTTCTTCGGATTCAACGGATGATGAGTCATCACATAGTATTGAGTATTTAGATCCTTCGAGTAATATTAGCAATTTAAAAACAAACTTAGTTAAATGGATTATATTACATAATATATCCCAATTAGAGTAGATTTTGGCATTAACCTTCCTAAAACGAGAGCCGCTCTATTTAGAAGCACTAACAGTTCTCCTGATTGATTTGTCCCGTGAGAAGTTCCGCCAGGAGAATATGTCCATTTTGGAATCGAAAAGTCTATCAATCGGTATAATTTAGAACTTAGAAAATATTGTATGTGATTTTAATGTGGATGGATTACCACTGTACAAAATTTCTAGAAAAACATTGTGGCCTATTCTTGGATCGTTCGTAGGTTGGAGAAGGGCATCCTTTATCGGTTGATATTTTGTTTAAAGATTTTGTTGAAGCAAAAAAGTCCATTAAAAAACCTTTTATTTTACGAGCGTTTACTTGCGATGCTCCAGCAAAATCTTTTTGTAAGTCGGTTTTGAACCACAACGCGATAAAAGGCTGCCACGAATGTGATAAAACTGGGTTCCGCATAGAAGAAGAACCGGCTACTCTTTTATTAATCGGTTAGATGCTAGACATCATCATAAAGCCGAGCCAAATATATTAGAGATAGCTGGAATTAACATGGTTACTCAATTTCCACTACACGTAATGCATTTAGTCGATTTAGGAATTGCAAAAGAAATGTTAATTCTTTTGTTGGATAACCTAAAACCGGATACACAAATATTAATGTCAAACTTGTACGCGTCTTATGCTAGATATGTTCCTTCAGAATTTTCTCGGAAACCAAGGGGTTTTAATGAGGTTCAGATTTTATATATTTTATGTAGTAATTCCGCTTTTAAAAATATTTGTTGACTGTAATATTATCATGTTTTGCTTTTAGTAGTCAGTCTTTGTCTTTTATCAGATAAAAATACTTGTAAAGAAAATAGCATAATGCGCAAATACTTATAAATGAATTTATATCGCTTTATCCTCAAATTTACGGATTAAACATGTAAATTACAATGTTCACATTGATACATTTGAAGGTTGCAACAGATATAAATCGCATAAATATGATTTATACGCGTTCAAAATTAATTTTAAAGATTGTTTTTGTTCTATTGTTCATCAGGCGACAGGAATACCATTTTTCATTGAATTCTTTCGAGACAGAAAATAATTCATAAGTAGTACGAGGTGGAAGGTTTCAAAATTATTCTTCTTATTTTGAAACCCCCATGGATTCCAAAACTGGAGGCCTATTATGAATTTGATGCGAAGCGGATCGCATTTCCCATTTCTTGCGATTTAACAAATACGATCTGCTTCGCAAGAGCTTATTATGAAATATCATTATCGCATATCGCATTTCCCTTAAGGATATATTTTTGGGAAATTTATTTTCTGTCAAATTATTGTAATAAGTGAGGTTAATTGTTTATTGTTTCTATGAATATTCCAATAGAAATTATTTTTGAGTAAACAAAACCGTAAATTTGATAAAAAGAAGAAAAATATTAATTATCATTCTAATACATTTCATCGCTGCACAAAATAATGTTTCATTACTCAAATGCGATATTCGCCTGCTATTGAGCAGTCGCATTTTTCAATTTTATTTTCGCAAAAATTCGCTTTCATTTTCTATAATTTGGCGCATCATTCGATAAAGAGCGGATTAAATGCGAAAAGGGTGTTTCATAATATAAAAATGAGAAGTCGCATGAAAATGCGAAATGCGATCAGCTTCGCATCAAGTTCATAATAGACCTCCAGATCTCAGAATAATGGTAGTTAGTGATGTCGTAGAATTTAGTGAAGCTTTCCCTGCTTCACAAATCAAATTTAAATATTGCCGTTTACCATTAGACATTCCACAAAATAAGTATATATTAATTCCTGTGCTCCATAAACATATTTCTTATAATTTTAATTAGGTGTTACAGATCACATTAAATTTTTTTTGTTTAATAGTATTTAATAGCAATAGAGATTGTTTAATATAAGTAATAATAATATCAACAGAGGTATCAAAATGTCATTAGACGGTGAAAATGATGGTAAGAATTTTACCTCTATAATATATTTTCATTCTAATTGTTAATTCTTCGTATTCTAGGGACTTCTATAATAAATATAAATGTAAACAAAACCCGTAAGAGGACGAACTTTTTAAAAAGGTCAAATTAATAAAAGTTCATAGGAGCTTATCCTCTAAAATTGATGGTAAATAATCAATTGTATGTTTACGATCAATTATAATAGTTTTTCTTGTGATATTTTCAGATTCCGAGATTGTTATGTGTACGAAACAACCATCCCCACCGATAATTATAAATGAAAAGAGCCTCAATAATTTGACTACTTTTTCAATTTCCCCGGGCTTAAAAACGCGGATTTTTCATTTGGTAAAATAAAAATTATTCTCATTACATCTAAAAATTTTACACATCAATTTAATTTTTATTTTCAGACAAACCGGTCGCAGGAATTTTTGAATATTTGAACCGGGGACAGTTTATTTAATAATTATAACTGGGATGGTATCAAATCAAAGCTTCCATTAAAAGACTTGGTGCTTTTTAATAAGATTCTATTCGGTAATTTGGTAATTTGCTTATTAATCATTTCATATTTAATTACAGATTCCTGAAAAAAAAATATTTAAGAATTACGAAGATTTTGAAAAAAGCATTAGGAAACAAATAAGTGATTCCCACAACAGGGTAAATAGAAGAAATAGTCGCCTTTCAAAGATTTAGTATTTCAAGCTATAATTATTAGTTATTATTTTTTATAAAGTTACAAATGAATTGAATTGAAAAACTACCTGTCTTTCTACATGTCTTTCATTAAAAGTTATGCTATTAAAGATTATAACTAGACATGTTACAAAAGACCACCAATATACATGTCGCCAAAGACAAGTAACTAATATGTTACTATAGGCAACCACCAAACATGTTTCTAAAGAAGACTACCAGACACGTTAATCATGACGACGATTAGACGTGTCACTAAAGACGAATTATACAAATGTTACCAAAGAAAACCACTATGGTACCTAACTCATGCCAGTGGATATGTTACTAATAACAACGATCAGACATGTTATCAAAGTCCTATATTGTACACGTTACCAAAGACAAATACCTGGCATGTTACGAAAGATCACCTTATACAATCAATCTTTGAAAACGAGTTGTCTCATTTACATGGAATTGTCATCTGGCTGTTATGGATTTGTCCTGATGATATGTTACATGGTATTCTGGCGTATGTTCTGCAAGATACGTTTGCTGGGAACTTTTATAATTGTCTCAGGTAATTTTATAAAAATTATTGTATTAGTTTAATTTTTTAATTTATTTAGAAAATATAATAACTTTTCGGATTAAGTTCTTAATAGAATTTAACAATAATTTTAAAATAAATTAAAAGTATTATATTTTTTAAATTATATACATGCGTAATTATTAAAAATTGTTCCTCTCACAAAATCCTGGTCTCTAGCAGTATAATAAGTTGACCATTTATCCTAAATATACATAATTAATTGGAATATACTTCCACTTCTCGGAAAATGCGGGTGACTCGCTTCAAACAGTATGTCAAAAAATTTTAAAAATGAATGTTTTCTGTTTTCTAGTGTCACGGGTTTTAAAAATAGTATCTAATAAATCACAATTGGTACTGGACCGACTCATATCCAAACCGATACATATATGTATATGTAAAAGTCAACAAGATACTTTTATTTTAAAATTGGCTGTTGGATAAATTTCGTCGTACCATTTCTCAGTACCCTTCTGGCTTTGGTAGCAATACCTCTGACATCACCAAAATTGTATTCACATTACTAAGCCTAGATGATATCAAAGAGGCAATGGACATATTTATTTTATTTTGCAGGCTCAAACTTTCAGTGGGCAAGGACATTTTTGACGCCTAATTCAAAATTTGACGTCTAATAACAATAACAAACTAATTAGTTCGCGTTTTTACCGAAAGGAGGGGAATAATATGTAGTTTACTTTCACCGTCAAGGCGAAAACTCCAAATTATGATCATAAAATGAATTTTTAGAACTATAATTAATTTTACCGTTAAGATAAGGCAAATGTGGGTTTAAAGCGAGAGCGTACAGAAAATAGTCTGGACCCGTATTTTGCACAAAAGGCGAGAAGCAAGTTTTCGTTTGATTTTTCACCTTTCAATTTTGTCCGACAGTTTTTTTTCGATTTTGCACAAATAGACCAAACAAAAGGCGAGTAAATTGAGCTACTTTTATTTAGTTATATGCAATAAAAAATAAAATTTTTTTCGACATTTAATTTCAGGTTATTCGATGTCCTATTTCAAGTGTGATGTTGTTTGTCTCTAATACTGGAAATGATATGCCTGTCGCCTGGAACCCTTTTGTCATATTCGCCGGTGTTGTTTTCTTTACTTATTGTAATAATCGATAGAGAAATTTTCCTAATATGCTAATATATTCTTTAATTTCCTAATAATTCCTTCACACTTAGAAAAATATTGCTTATATAAAGCACATAAAATAATACAAAGCTTGCATTAATAATAAGAAATTACACTGAATTTTAGTGCAACATTCCATTAAAATATAACGCAAATTGTCATGCAATTGTTGTTTGAATTTTTAAATTTTAAAGCAAATTGCATTAAAAATACCGCTTGTTTACCCATGATTTTTTTTTCTATTCCTGTTAATAAAATCGTGATTCCAAGCCTTTGGTGGCTTGAGACTTTGAGAGACGAGATCTCAGAGATTCCAACTTATTTTTGCAGTTTACTTTTAATACCCATCTTTTCCATGTGCGGGACAGATCACTTGATGGTTGCCCAAGGTACTAATGAAATTTTATTTGAACTAAAAGTTTACACATTCCGTTTACATTCCGCACTCGGAAAACTGAATTATTAAATATTTATTAAGCAGCATATATTCGTTTTAGTCGGTTTGTTTTAGTGAATTTTATTCAATAACACAAAATACGTGCATGAGTTTACAATTCATATGTAAAATTTAGTCCGCTTGATTTAGCGAATTTTACCGGCGCAAAATGCTTTAAAAGACGTTATAAAATCGGCCCTTCATTAATATAAAAGGCTGTAAAAGTTAATAATTTCTGCTTTAGGTATTTAAAAAGTTAAATTGGGTATAATTTGAGCATGTTGCTTTAAAATGTTTAATAGTTTTATTAAAAATAAATTTTAATGCAAATGATGCCCTAGAAGTCTTCCTAATTGCATTACAACTTAGTAATAACTTACTTTACATGAGTCGCAATGCAATACTTGCAATACATAATATTCATAAGATATGTGACAGCAAATATCCAATTTTGTTTTAATTACCTACAGCTGCATATGCTAAAACAGCAACTTAAAATTCGATTTTCCTACTTCTCACCAAGTACTAGATATGGTCGAAAATGAAAGCGAGAGCGGTTGTCTACTCGCTTAGAGCAAAATCGCTTTTTCTTGCTTTTAGCTAAAATAGGGCCAGAAAGGGCGACTCGCAGTGTATAAAATACGGGCCTGGTGATCTAAGTAGTCTAAATCGTGCGTACAAAAACGATTGAGGACAATTTTTTCGATATAAAGTCTGACAATTTTTTTAATTCAAAATATTATGGAACAGCACTTTCAACCAAGGTCCAGAAGATTTTTGCTAAGATAAAGTAATAATTTTGGATTTATATCGAACAAACTAAATGCATTTTTCTTTTCGTTTTCCTATGGGTTTAGAGCCTTTACAATAAGCTTTGAGTTACAACACGTTACTTTATATTAAACTCTTTTCTACACCAAACTTTAAAGCCGTTACATATTGATAACGAGCGACGAGAACTAAATTTCCTTTTTTACCAAATTATGTAAGAAAATTGTTAAAATAGTGAAAATGTATGGTTTTAATTAATGATAGCAGAAATATCATGCACTTGCTAAAAAGCAAAAGTAAAATTTTAACGGGTTTAACAATTTTCTTACATAATTTGTTGAAAAAGGAAAAATCGTTCTCGTCGCTAGTTCTCAATATGTATAGGCATTTAAAGATTTGTTTGATGGTTATAGAATCATCAATCCAGTGACCCAAATATTTACGAAATTTGTGTACTAACCAAGTGTCACAGCATACTGTGACTTTTTATGTACTTTTGCATCTTCAAATTTGAACCATATTTGAATAATTTTGGCATTGCCGTAATAATAATTTTGTTGCAAAAATTGAAATGTCAGCTTAAAAATTCGGTCGAACATTTTGTATGGTGGGTTCATAAATAAAAAATTTAATAGATACAACCTGTGTTTTATTATTTATTGCTGTTAAATATTTTGAAATAAGTCATAAAATACAGCTAACCAAAATGAGCGGAATAGTTTTCGTGAAGCATGAGTATTAGATATTGATTTTTTTAACTAGCCAATGATAAATGACAATATTTTATATTAATTTATGATACTGGAAACCAAGTTGAAGGCAGCGGTAATACCAACCTGACTGATTTATTTTGTCGTTTCATGAGGCATGATCTGATCTGGATTAGATCTGGGCGTCAAGAAATCCAGCTAATATCGAAATGAAATATGCATTCCTAATCTTTATAGAGGATAAAAATTGTAAATATATTGTTACGTTGCACAGTGGACAAAAAATGACTTTTTGTAAACAAAAATCTTCCTTCACTTCAATTTTTAAGGGATCTAAATAATTTCTTTTAAATCATTCTGGAAATGGTAGGCTACACCACCACGTCACTGTTACTTTTCCGTTAACCTGTAGGATTACTGTATGGAAATTATTAATCATAGAAATGTAAATAAAAACATAGATTTTTGTTCTTTATTATTTCAAAGATCTATTAAAGTATTTAAACATTTGATCGAACATCGAAAAATTATTACGAATGATAACCATGACCTTGTTCCATTTTTACTCAACAATCGTCGAATTCGGACGCGTTTTTTATTACCTCAACAATATTTTACATAGTATATTGTTCTTTTTATTGTGTTTTTTTTGTTGTTGTTACATATTACATATGTATTTGACATATTTTATTCGAAACAAAATAAAAAAGTCGAATTCGTTGTTTGTGGTTATTGTATAACAATAAATAAATTTTTGCTGACCAGTGATTTGACCCGGAAACAATAAATTTTTTCAAAAGTGCCAATGAATGTTGTTTTGTGTTGTATAAGGCAATTTATTGAACTATTATAATTCATCAGTGACGAGAAAAATTAAGTTAGTAATGTAATTACGGGTGATATCTATCAAAATAAGATTGTTGTATTCAATTGCTTCCATATAACTCTAACCACTCTTGACTATCCATTAAAGGGGATAACAACATCTTTAATGGTATGTGTAAATTATCGATAGTAAAACTATCCCTGGGGCCTATTCCACATACTGAAAATGCATGCTGAACTTTTTCAAGAGTTTGTCTCTTGATCCAAGATAAAACCTATACTGACACTGCTAAATAGTTTGGAATTTTGGCATTACCAGATTTTGTGTGCATGTTTGTGTCCAAAATAGCTTTTTCTTTGTATGTGTCTTACTTAGAACTATAAAACTCTTGAAAGCTTCTATTTTGCACCACGCCGTGTAAGAATAATAAATTCATCTTTTCCCATTTCTTACTGTTATAAAGTTTAACGTGAGGGCCACAGTTGTCTAGAAGTAGTAAAGCTGGCTGCTGATGAAATGACGTTTCCTTCCCAATAATTATTTAAAATATCGTCATTCCACATTCCCGTTTGATTGATAACCGGTGTTTCATTCACATTCGGTGTTTTTTTTTAAATTTAAGAATAGTAAATGAGGTGCCAACACTTATCCTGCCATGCTTATAGCAAATATAGTAACTTACGAAAAATTAAGAATGCGCGATTTTGCGTCCAAACTTAAGAAATAAATGACAAATCCAAATAAATTTTTGATGCGGTAGATGCAATTTTTAAGTTTATAATTTTTCGCTGGCCGAGCCTTTACTTTGGTCACTGGTATATATTGGAATAAAAATAAAAATGCAAATTATGCTCAAAATAAAAACCGAAAATAATTTTTTTTTTACTTTTATCAATTAACATTAAAAATTAAATAAAAATAATTTTCAAAATTATTACTAGAATAATTCTGTACCAACAAAAACTTGGTTTGAAAACCGAATGAAAAATACACGGCATTGTTGTTGAAAAATTCCCAAAGTAAGACGGCAAAATGCGAAATGTTTTTATTCAAATAAAAGGATCTTATAATTGAATAAAACGGACCACTGGTCCTTCTATTCAAACAAAAGAACCGATTCTTGTATTCGAGGATAGCACGGAAATGAATGATCCCGAAACAGGACAGACCTTCTAAATTAAAATACTGATGGCTTTAGTATAAGAGTAGTCCAACCTATAGGCGTTGGCTATTTGTCACACGAGTACATCACTCTGTGTCAGAGGAACACGTTCACAGGTTACTGGACCGTTATCCAGTAATGACGTATTCTTACAAAAAATCATTCCAAAGACATCTAATCTAGTGAAATACGATTACGTATCGTATAAGATAAACATACCAGAAGAGTCTTTTCAAGCCACCATAACATCGCCATAAATTATGGCCTGGTGGGCTTCTTGTTAAAGAGTTTGAATGAGGGTAAAAGAAACTTTTTTTCAATAACTTCGGCTAAACCATGACCACCGGTAAAGCTTTCAAGTACTCTGGAACATGAATTCTATTGTGTAAAAAGAACACTATAGAGACGTGTGGTGCTCAGTTAACAGTGGACTTCTATTTGTTGAATTTGGAGAATCATATTACCAAGGAAAGTACCTGCTATCAGCCAACTTCATTGTGGAGTACAGACGGAAGTCCAAAATCGACAGGCAGATCTTCTGTTCAATACATTCTTTTCGAACCAAAATAAATGTGGTAAAAGATTGTGAAGAATGCTTCCAATTTTTAAAGTTGATTCCTAATAAAACATTCAACTACACTGTAACCTGAAGCAATTTCTTGGATTAAATCTAAAACACTTCCGGATGTATTACTACTGATTGCTGTAGCCATATACGAAAAATTGGACAAGTGTATGCTGAAGTCGAACTTGAAGAATATGAACATTGAACCCAACAAACATTACCTCAAAACAATTAATTCAAAGTTATACATGGTTGAGAATAAATACATTGTGGTCATAAATAATCAAAACAAAACCATGTGCCGGAAACTTGTTGAGTTGGTACGTACATTTACCTCTTTATTACACCTGAGGTTCAGTGGCATAATGCCTTCAAATGTCCAATCGTTACTGAATATCCCATTTAACGATTCAGTTAAATATATGTAAAAAATTGTTGATATGCCACTACCCAACAGTACTCATAGTGCAGATATATCTAACACAACACCGCCTCCTACAGCTCTGAAGAATTATCTGATCATTACTATCGAAATTCAATAAAGGAAATTCCTCACTTTATGAAATTCTCTAACATCTTCACGAGTGATCAAA
Organism: Tipula vernalis; assembly: GCA_958295665.1. Taxonomy (NCBI): domain Eukaryota; kingdom Metazoa; phylum Arthropoda; class Insecta; order Diptera; family Tipulidae; genus Tipula; species Tipula vernalis. The sequence goes on from OY282559.1 coordinate 112,841,254, forward strand.
CCAATTGGCAATCTACTGTTTTCTGCAAGTTCTATATCATCAATTAAAGCCTTTGTTTATGATAATTATAAAAAAAGCCTACAAAGAAGAACCTGTATCTGATCACCAATTTGTATTCGATTTGAACTGCTTTATCACATCTAGCAGATACATTTCTGCTCCAATGCTACTGAAATAATGTTGGACCAGAAAATATTTGAAAGATTACATCAGCTTCCTCTAACAGTTTATAAAAATAAATCTGAGATTATATCTATTCAAGGAGTGGCAGGCTGCGGTAAATCAACATAGCTTTTAAATCACATATAATTGGAAACGATCTCGTCCTCATCTGGTAAAACCTTTGAAGATATCAAAACCAACTACCGCACGATTGCTACTTACCTTTTAAATCGATTCAAGAAATATGAGACGGTTTCTTGGGCCTATAGTGGCTTTGTTAAGTGACTGTCGTAAAATGTTCATCCTGGGAGATCAAAACCAAATACCGTATATCAACCGGCTTAGTTACGTCGGCTTGCTTTATTTTGATGCAAATAAGTTTACAACACGTACTAAACATCATAGTACAACTTATAAATGCCCTGCGGATGTGGTACCAGGTGTTACAATCAATATACGATTAATACTATACCACTAATAACAATAGGAGATCAGTCAGCTTTAACAAATGCCGGCTGATTTCCGATATTCCAGTTATGCCAAATACATCGTACTTAACTTTCACAAAACGCGACAAGAGGCAATTAACTAACAATTTAAAATTACCTGATTCAACTACAATCCTAACTATTCATGAGGCTCATGGCTTAAAAAATTAAACTTTTCGATAGTTTACCACGCGCTATAGGGGTATTAATCAGAACACACACACAAACTATTCATCTATATAAGGGGACCAACTGCACTCTTTAATACGAATTGCATCAACTGCAAACCAATATAACCTCCTTCATGTCAACGTTAAATCTGGTTCCAGTACCAATCAGAACCCAGCACATATTTTGAAAATATTCGACTACAAGAAGACTACAACAATGGCCAAACTACCAAGCATTTGGAATCAGTCATTTTATTTCCAAAACGTTAATAAAATGTGTTCGAAAGCAGCTCAAAAAGTTAGCAATGTCTATTATTCCGTTCTGTGGCCCTATTCTGGTAATTCCCGGGGAATAGAAATTTTAAATTTTATTGCAGTATTATTCCCTTTTCCCCAAAGTGTATTCTGGTGTTCGGGAAAGATTTTTATTGGGAAAAAATTATTCCCCATTACAGCAGTTTTGACGTTTGTTTTTCCACACCGATTTTATGAATCAATTGATGGGGAATAGATTTTTAACGAAAATGTTTGTTTATATGTAGTTGTTATTAATAATTAATAATATTAATACTGTTAATAATTTTAAAGATAGTATTATAATAAATAAGAGTTATTATAATAATTTTGATACAACTAAATTTATTTCCCCTGTATATTTATTCCCCAATTGACAGAATGCACTTTAAGAAAATAGGGAATAAAAAGTTGGAAATATGTATCTGGGAATATCTGCTGTAAAAAAAAATTATTCCCCGTTCCCCGGGAATTACCAGAATAGGGCCACTGGTCGATTATCTTGAACTGCTCGCTTCAAACGTATTAATTGCCGTCAGTAGAATTCGTCATTAATAGTTTCACAAGGTTTCAGTAGCTCATAATAAACAAAGCCTCTCATATCCCACCAAATATAGAGCATAATCTTATACCACAATGAACATTTCGCTTTGGTAGTGATGAACCAGCTTCACCAGGCTTTACCCAAGCTTTTTCACGTTTAGTATTCTCTTAGTAAATTCGTATCTTAGTTAAATTATTAATGATTTTACCCACAAAGACCTAGATATACTTTTTGAAAGCAAGGGCAACAATGTTATTGATAATCATCAAAACAGCAAGCCGTATTACTATTTTAGAAAAGCCGACACAATAAACTTCATCTTTATCTTGAGCAGATTAGCTAGGAGAATGAACTTATCAACAGCAACATACATGTTAACGTAGAGAAATTCTACAAAATTATATTTGAGGGCATTGAACTATTTGTTCTTACAGCTGTGGCCAAATCGAACAAATATCCACCATGGTGCCGCGATAAACTTATCAATCTTAAGAACAAGAAAGACAAAGCTTACAAAGAAAATCTCAAAATCTGTTCAGTAGAAAGCTCACAGAAATTCACTGCGTGTAATCAAAATTTCGAACGATACATTCGGAAATGGATGTGGTCCTGATGGTATTCCAGCTTCATTATTGAAAGATTTTTATTTTTTCTATTTAATCAATCATTAAAACTAGCAGTATTTCCAAAGAAATGGAAAGTAACCAGAGTAATACCAATTTTCAAAATATGAGCAAGAAATTCAGATGAGTAACTAATTCAGTTCTTTGGTTCCTCGATTCATCTCACAGTGTAAGCATGGTTTTATGGTATACCCAAAAGATCAACATTAATAAACCTTAAAGAAATTGAAAAGCATAAGCAAATTGATTTGGTATACACCTACTGACTTTGCCAAAGCCGTTAGAACAGTTATTCAGATTCGGTTTTTCTAAACAGTTTGTTGCGTGGTTTAAATCATATTTGAGTAACCGCATTCAATATATTAAGCTTAGTAATAGAAGATCAGAATTAATTCAAGCTACTTCAGGGGTATCACAAGACTCTCATGTTTGCCCTTGGATCTTTACAATTTTCATCAATGACGTTACTGAAGTAGTAGTCTGATGTCTGCCAACGTCTGATGTCTGTCAACGTCTGGTGTCCTTTTTACGTCGAACCTATCCAAAAAATCGCGATTATCAAAAAAAAAGTTTTTACGGTATATAACATGGAAAGACGGATGGGATTACCGTGCCACGTTAACCTGAAGCGATTAGTATATCACATGACAACATTGGCAAACAGCCGAGAGCTTTTGAAGTGTTCGTTTGTTGGAAATATATAACTTCATCAAATCGTTGCACCAACCATATGGGAATCAATTAAAATAACGGAACCGAGTAGGCATTTAAGAGATCATTAGTTCCTTCATCTGAATAAACATAGAACAAACTATGGTGACAATGAACCCGTAAACATGATGTCGAAGTGTTTTAATAAAATCGACCGTCTGTTCAACTTTTACTTAAGCAAAGACAGCTTTAAACGGTAGGTTGAAGCAACATTATGTTTCAACCTGAAAATATTTTTAATTCTAATTTAATTTTTATTCTACACTGTTCCATTGTATTGTACAAATTTGTAGACTTTTCTCTGGTATAAATGTTTCTGAGGCTTCTAAAAACCAGTAATGTATTTTTATCGCTCTAAGGCATAATTCAGTCTTGCAAGTTCCTTTGTTTTAATAGTGGTAAGTAATTTTCGACCTACTTTTGTCCGCTGAATTCGAATTTAATGATAGAATTGCTCCATCACGTCAGAATTTCGAAATATAATAACCAAAAAGTGGAACAATTCCGAAACGAATTTAAAAAATTACAGAATTAAATTTATCAGGACGAAAATGAATTTAGGTGAGTCTGTTTGTCTCATAGAATATTTCATTATACTAAACAGGTAAGAAGCAGAGAATTGAAAAGCTTTTGGAAAATGGACGTTAAGAGGATAAGTACCTCTGATATGGATTGACCCAAAACCACGTGGTTATTAACAAACCAACCACATGGTTATCAATCCACGTTGAACAATTTTTTATATTATACTGCATTGGCTGGAATTTTTCGGAGGGGGGGGGGGCATTTTATTGCTACAACAGGACCTTAATCGTTTTAGTGATTGTACTGTCGAACGTCGTTTAGTTCTCATTGTCATTTGTAAGAATTAAGAATTTAATTGTAACTCCGTACAGTTTACAAGACGTAGAAATTGATAGAGTTACTCAGTTTATTGATTTAGGTGTTTTGTTTACATGTAACCTAAGTTTTACTAAATGTATAGAAATAATATAATTAGGGCCGGCTCGAAGCTTGGTTTTGTAAAGAGACATGCTTTTTTAGTTATAACATCTGCAGCGATCGTATTGAACGGATTCAGAAAAAGTTCTTAATATTTGCCCTCCGAAGACTTCTGAGGTTAACTTCAAAATTTAGTTTACCTCCTGGTCGTTGTAAACTTTTCACCCTTCTTAATCTTCAGAAGAGAGATGATTAATAAAGTATTTGCTCGGGACGTAATTTGTACTAAGATTGATCGCCCGGTATTGCTTGATTTATATTCATTTTATGTACCTACGAGAATTTTTCGACCTGTACCCGAATTCCGGTTCGATGACAAATGATAATGAGAAATGACTTGATTTTTTATTTCAACTAGTCGGTTGAATTTTTATTTAGAGTAGGCGAAATAAAACATAGTCATTTCTCATTCTCATTTGTTATTGATCCGGAATTCGGGCCGAGGACATTATTTTTAAGAGTCGTATTCAAATAATAATATAAAGAAGACAGACTAATAGATCAAAATGACCTAAGGTCCGTATAATTAGGCTTGACAGCTTTCGTGATAAAAACAACTTTAGTTTTGGTCCAGCATTCGGAAACAATGCCAAGTTCAATGTACGCTTGGAATAGATGAAGCAGACGCCCCCGAATGTAGGAAAAGCCATACTGTAATTTAGTAGAGCAAATCCCATCAGCTTGTGAGTTAAGGCCAATTTGGGGGTTTTGTAACTCACCAACCTCCTTATTGGAAGAGGTGAGTTAACCGTTTGCTAGACGAAGAGCATACAATCCACGAACATTATTAGCCAAAGATTTATTAAGTCTAGATACAGCCGGCAGGCTGTTAATCTTCCCACAGAAGCTTATCCACGATAGTCTGTAAGCTTACCTTAAACTTCTTTTATATTGCTTTTGAGCCATTAAGAAGTTAGCCTAATCAGCTTGAAGTTTGGAGTTGTTGGTTTTGTTGTTTAGTTTCCTAATGAATTTTCTTAATCTTTAAAGTTCAGGAGAATTTTCAAGAATTTTCCAAGGAAGACGAAATTGCCTTTGTAAGCAAATATGCTTGTAATTCAAGGTCCTTAGTAGACCAAAATTCTTTCGGTGTAATAAGTAGAGAAACGAACACGAGAGAGAAAAGCCACAACAACAGGTTTTTAAGTTCAACCAAAGGAGCAGGTAAAGACGAGTTATAGGAAAGATGCAACGATCAATTTATTTTAAAAATGGGACGGTCGACGATCAAGTTGGTATGGTTCCTGAATTAGACATACATCTGGGTGCGATTCAGCAAGCAACTCCCTCAAATGGTGCCGACTTACTGGGTCAAACCGAACACCAATAAACTAAGAACATAACACGTCTACGGTTCTGAGAGTATCTTAAAAGAGGTTCTGTCCAGAACGTATTGCAACATTGAACGGCACCAGTAATGTATTCGGAGGGTTTCAGGTGTACCCGGTTTACGATCGATTGGCTATTCGCCTCACGCCTGCAACATACAACCGTTTATCTTTTTATTGAAAGATTTGGGTTCATCAACAACTAATTGGCAACCGATTCAAATGTTTGTAATTTTGAACACTTCATCACAAAAACCACTTACATGTTTCATCGTTATTGCATCTGCAGATAGACATACTTAAATTCACTCAATTTCTTCCAAAAGACACCCAGTTTTCCCTCATTCAGCGGCGGTTTTAGCATAGGTACATAGGTACTCAGAAGTATTGCCGGTTTTTATTCTGGTTCGCGTGGGAATACCGGAGGAACAAGATGAAGGCTGTTTAACGATTTAGCCAAGCTTAAGCTTCAAAATCTTTCTTTGTAGACAGACGGTGTGGAACCAATTGTGATCAACAGAGCATTCTCTATTCCCGACGAGTGGTGAATTAGAGCATACAAGTCATTTACCGGACCGAATCCACTACCTGCTCGTAGAACAGTAATTGTTTTTGAATACATAAATAATAGCGTTTCATGTAAACGGAAACCCCATTTGCTTTAAGTATTGAACATTTTCTATATTTCAAACGATTTAAAATTAAAAAATATTATTGACTTAAAATTAGATCCGAAGAATTCGGCATTCAATAAGAAAATAGAATTGAAATTAATATTTCAGTTAAAATTTTAAATTCTGGTGTCAAATTTAACAAATTCTAAAAAGGGGCGTTGATTTCATTTCATGATACCTAATTCTTGCCCAATTTAATATCATTTGTGAGGCATGAGTATCACTCAACTCTAACGGGTAACTTGAGCAAATTATATTTTACATCATGCTAAGAATGAGCTATTCTAATTTGCTATTAGAAGCTATTCTAGTCTAGCTGCTCTATTTCTATTCGCAAGAAATAGTTCTCTTCTAAATTATGACTTAGAATTTTCAAAAAGTTAGGTCTCATAAATTGAGCTACAGTTAATTATAAATAGAAAAAAAAAATAATTTTGAGTTACAAGAAAAATTAATCATTGCTCAAAATACGTAACATAAATGAACCTGCAACTGAGCTATTATTTCACAAATTATACATAATTTATCTGAATATTATGGGTTGTTAGATGGCCTTCACAAACTCAAATAATTTTGTATTACATAGGATTAATCGTGACATTTTGATTCCTACGACCCTGAAGTTAATCCTTTTAGTCATACAAAAGGATGACTGAATATCAAAGCTAGCTTAAATCTTCCCCACAAGAACTACATATAAGATTACTTCTCGATTATCTGGAGTAGCCAGAAGAAATTCTAAAGTTAAAAGCATTTTACAAAGCAGGCAAACAAAATCATATGAACAATTTTATGAAAAATGAAGTACGAATTGTCGCAGTTAAATTTCAAACGTTATTTTACATATTTTGAATATTGAGCAACTTTACATATTGAGCAACTTTTAGTCCATTTAGATATTGAGCAAAATTCTGCTAGGAGATTCTTTAGGATATAACGAAAAGATTAAAGCTAATGATTAAAATCTTTTTAATTTTAAGCTACTAGTTTAAATTTTCTAAATTTATTTTGCGAATAAGAATTTCAAAATTAACGTTTATTTATTAAGCTCGTTCCACCAAAATCTGGATCTCTTCCGTTTAAATCGTAATTATTTATCTTAATTTGAGCTAATAAATGTGAAAGATACGCATACAAACTGGGAATTAGGGTGATGCTTGCTAATTAACAGAACCTATGGATTTAGTGAACATTTTTGTTGTTTATATACCTTTGTATTCTGGCATTTTCGTTTGCTTTAAAATTCGCCAACGAGAATTTAGAACTTCGCCTTTCTGTAATATTTTGAAGTGTATGTCTTCTCAGGAGACCGGTTACATGCATTCAAAATTTAATTGCATAGTCTGCCGTTTGCAATAAACAAAAAATAATTTACCAATTAGAAATCAAAATTTACTTACCATATTCATATAACACAGTAGAATTGCACAGCATTTTGCATAATATTCCTTTTTTAAATATTCAGAAGCGTTAAGGAGTTGTCTGCAACGAGAACATAAAAATCCAATTAGTTTCAACAACAAATAAAAATTATTTTTATAAATTATACATACATTCGATTTTTAACTCCTGTGCTGCATTCCGAAATATAATAAAAAAAAAAAATTGGTATTTGTCGAACGTGGATATTTAATTTAATTTTTAAATTATTGTAATTTAAACAAAATAAATTAAAATAAATTAAAATAGAAAAAAAAAACTTGTATAAAAATAAAAAAATTAAATATTTAAAATTAACAAGGTATCCGAACCGGTGCTGGTATTTTTGACATGCCACGACGATCACGCGTCGTCCTCGGTGACACCACAATCGATGTATCTTTACTCTGTGTACTATCCGTCGACGATAATGTCGATTTTTGTTTAACTAATTGTGTTTTATGTGATTCGGCCACCACATCACAGCCAGCAGTATTCGCCAATTCAACGGTACCCGAATTATTCACCCATTGTGCCGTAAAATCTGTATAATCACCACCGCCGCCACCACCACCACCACCTAACTGTTTTGATTCTGGCTCTAAACTTTTACGCTTTGTATTGTATTTGTTGAGAATTTCTTGAACATTTTTTAATATTTGAACATCATTTTTTGAATTGCCTGCAACTTGTAAAATTTCTTTAGCTAATGGGGATGATGATACATTGGATTTGGTTTTAATTGGTGATGTTGTTGGTGTCGTTTTAATTCTAGTACGTCCGTTTGTTTTTTCCGTTAAATTTGACATTGAGCTACGGGTGGATGTGTTTCGATTGAAACCGTTCGTTTGTGGACTTTGATACGTACTTGGATTGAGAGCTGGTCGTGATTTTAATCCTCTTCCACTCCATGTACTGTTACCATCTTTTTTATTATTTGTACTATTAAGATTATTATTATTATTATGATTGGTATTAGTTTGTTGATGTCGGACTCCAAGTTCGGGTGATAAACTACCAGTAGGATTTGGTCGTCTAACTGATCGGTATGCCGGAATTTTTCTATTTAGTGAGCTATTTGGTTTGTCACCCGACACACTAGAGTTGTCAATGCTCTTGCGGCGAACCATTTTAGGGGAGGATGGTGGTTGGGGTGATCGTGGAATTTTACTAGTATTTAATGTTTTTGGAGTTTCAATTTCATAGATTATATCTGAAAAGCCGGTTTTCCTTAAGCCGGTGTTCATTGCAATACTAACAACTTTATCACTTTCAGCATCGCTGCTGTCACCTTTTGTGTCAAGCTGATTTGCTGGTTTTTCTAACGTTGTAGAACTATAGTCTAATGTGTCGGGACTTGATAAGTCGGTCGCCTTTAGGCTTAATTCAGATATTGGGGAATCGGATGATGTTCCATTCTCGTTTTCCATGCGACCATTACTGTCGATATCATCATTTGATGCCTCGCTATGCAAGGATGCTCTCTTATTGTGTATAATGCCTAAGCTTCGATAGCCTTCATCACTAATCTCACTGCCATTATCACTGATATTATCTGATTTACCAGTTATTTCAATATTTATAGTCTCACTTTTAAAATTTTCAACGTTTTCGAATTTTTCCAAATTTGATTGTGCATGATTTTGTTGATTCAACGATGCGTTACTCACTGTCGAGGCATTCGATTCGAGTGAATACTGTTTGCGTTTAAATTCATTTAATCGACGTTGACTTGGTGACTTTGAACGACGACCCATTGATGGGGATCCAGCATGTAGATAGGACGAATGTTTTTCTTTTTCTACGCTATCATTGTGGTTTAAAGTTCGAGTTTGTGGCGTTGGACTACGGCTGCGACTTTTATGTCGCTGAGGCGGCGATAAATTATTCGATAGAGACGAGTTGTTATTATTTGATGGCGAATTTTGTTGCGAATGTTGCTTACGATTTGTTGGTGGTGACCTGAAAATTAAAAAGAAAAAAATAATATTTATAAATATATTTTGCATCATATGTACAATCAATTATACAAGTGTTATTTACTTTATATGGTGGTAAATAAAATTTGAATCTATTTAGGTATTTCGTTTTTATTATACATATGTACATATATACAAAGCCACTACCGATTTGAAAGTTTATTGATTTATGTATAACGCGAAAAGTAACAAATAGATAATGAAATTCGGATTATGTCACAAAAAATTAAATTAGATACACAAATATTTGATTTGATGATCAGAAATACAAATTTCAAAGTGTGAGCTAGGTAAGCATAACTTATTTAATTTTTACGCTTATTTTCGCACATTTATGACCAAACTTCAACATTTTTTAATAACTAAGATTTGAATATTGAATATTGAACGAAAAAATGTATAATACCATAAAAAGGCATAAACTTCGAGCTATAGTTTTTGAGCGGATATTAATTCACCAAGTTCTTTGTAAATGTGGCTTCGAATATAACTTCTTTCCGTCAATTGCATTATAGTTACTTGATGTAATCTAATAATTAACAAAAATATTGAAGCACGCACATTTTTGAGATAACCAACAACACAATAATCGATGCACTGGTGGAATAAGATAATCAAAATGACAGGACTTTGGTATTTGGTCAATTTATTTAACTGCAGTGACATCAACCGGACAAGAACATAAAAAAATACCGTCTGCCACATAACATATTTATGCTTGTGAAGTTTTTCCGAAAGCGTTCCAAAAATTGTATACTCTATCAAAGTATTGTGTGACACTCATCAAGCTCATTGTTGAACGTTCAATTTAGAATTTGTGATTTGGTAATTAGTGGGAAGCTCAATGGCTATCGCGGTCAGCGACGGTATTTTGTTGGGCTAGGCCATTGCCAATAATCCTGGCCTAAGCAAAAAAAAAAAAATAAAATATTAGAGAGTCCTACTTAAAATTAAGGTTGAAAGAATCTCGTTGTTGAATCTATAGAAAACAATGCTTTCCTAAACTGTGATAACCTCCATGACTCCATGGCGTTTAACCTTAAAATTAGGATTGAATATAAAGTGGTTGTGAACTTTGTATGTAGAACCCAACGCTGTAACGCATTGTTGGTCTCACAGTAGACGTTCAACATCGACTTCAAAAAAGAAAGAGTGAATTGAATTTGCTGATTTATAGGAGGATTTTTGGGTGTAGGGTGATTTTCCAAAAAATCGAATTTTCTATGAATTGAATGGAAATAATGAAGCAATCTAAACGCGCGTTGGCACAATAATTACAGTTCCCGAAACCTATCTTTAGAGGTATCAAAAACCACAATCGGAGCACAATTGCAGATTTTAAATTTATTGGTCTCAGAATTTGCTGATTTGTAAGGTAAATTTCACAAGAATAGAATTTTCGATGAAATTAAGGGAAATAATCAAGCAATATTAATGCGCGTTGGCACAACAATTACAGGTTCCGAAACCTATCTTTATAGGTATCAAAAATCGCAATCGGAGCATTATTGCTGATTTTAAATTTTTGGCTAAGCATTTGTTGATTTGTAAAGTGAATTTCACAAGAATCGAATTTTCTATGAAAAGTATGGAAATAGTCAAGCAATATGAATGCGCGTTGCCACAACAATTACAGGTCCCGAAACTATCTTTAGACTATCAAGAACCACAATCGGAGCACAATTGCAGATTTTTGATTTTTTGGCTCAGAATTTGCTGATTCCACAAAAATCGAATTTTCTATGAAATAAATGGAAATAATGAAGCAATTTAAATGTGCGTTGGCACAACAATTACAGATCCTAAAACGTAACTTTAGCGGTATCAAAAACCGCAATCGGAGCACAGCTACAAATTTTAAATTTTTTTGGCTCAGAATTTCTTGATTTGTAAGGTGAATTTCACAAGAATCGAATTTTCTATAAAATGAATGGAAATCATCAAGCAATCTAAATGCGCGTGAATTTCACAAGAATCGAATTTTCTATGAAATGTATGGAAATAATCAAGCAATCTAAATGTGCGTTGGCATAACAATTACAGGCCCCGAAACCTATCTTTAGAGGTATCAAAAACCACAATCGGAGCACAATTGCAGATTTTAAATTTATTGGGCTCAGAATTTGCTGATTTGTAAGGTAAATTTCACAAGAATAGAATTTTCGATGAAATTAAGGGAAATAATCAAGCAATATAAATGCGCGTTGGCACAACAAATACAGGTTCCGAAACCTATCTTTATAGGTATCAAAAACCTCAATCGGAGCATTATTGCCGATTTGAAATTTTTGGCTAAGCATTTGTTGATTTGTAAAGTGAATTTCACAAGAATCGAATTTTCTATGAAAAGTATGGAAATAGTCAAGCAATATGAATGCGCGTTGGCACAACAATTACAGGTCCCGAAACTATCTTTAGACTATCAAGAACCGCATAATCGGAGCACAATTGCAGATTTTTGATTTTTTGGCTCAGAATTTGCTGATTCCACAAAAATCGAATTTTCTATGAAATAAATGGAAATAATGAAGCAATTTAAATGTGCGTTGGCACAACAATCCTAAACGTCCTAAAACGTAACTTTAGCGGTATCAAAAACCGCAATCGGAGCACAGCTACAAATTTTAAATTTGTTTGGCTCAGAATTTCTTGATTTGTAAGGTGAATTTCACAAGAATCGAATTTTCTATGAAATGTATGGAAATCATCAAGCAATCTAAATGTGATGTAGCACGACAATTATAGGCCCCGAAAACTATCTTTAGAGATATCAAGAATCGCAGTTGGAGGTTTTGGATTTTTTTGCCATGTGATTTAGATTCTCTTCTTGTGCACCTACGATATGTCAGTTTAATTACAATTCCATAGCAGTTGATAAAGGTACCGAAAATTATGAATAGTTGTTTAAAATACTGCCGGTTATAAAGCATTTTAATAACTCGTTCGGGTCAGTGCCAATGCTTCCAATGCTTTGCTTAGGGTTTTAAACTATTCTCGTTTTGTGACCCTATTCATATGATTTTAAAATGTATTCTGGTGTGGGCCATAATACAATTCCCGAAGGCACAAACATTGACAACATTTGAAAACATTTTGTAATCCGTTTAGTTTACTTCGACAATCTCTACACATCTCTACGCCTACTTAACTATCTTCGCAGACGAGGAATTTTCCGCTTGGATAATGTGCGTACAAATCGCGCACCAAATTGTAAGCTTCCGGTGATGTGGCTCTAACCAGAAGAAAAGTAGAAGGTGGGTACTCTGAAGAGTGGCGAAACAAAAAAAACCGTTCGACTTGTCAACATAATATGTTGCACTAAACCATTTGTAACTAGCGATACAAATGTACAACCCAAAATGTAGCTTGCTCGGATAAAAGAGAGACATGAGACGTGATTTCAATCGAAAATGTAAATTGGTTTATACTAAGGTCACCTGCCCTGTCATAAAAAAATCAGTGTATAAGTTGTCACACCTTTACAGATACCTTTAGAAACGTACTTAATTTTACACATAATCGTTGTAATGTCTGTCAAAGCATGTTATTTATTAAGTATTAATTAATTAAGGAACCGAGACCTATCCTCTCTTGACCACTACTCTCTTGTACTAAATGACATAATATCCTAAGAACACTTTCTAAAGCAGAGAGCCGAAGGCTGAATTTATAGCCAGATGTTACCTATGCCACCAACACTTTTGGATCATTGCCATGAATAATTAAGGTGTATATCGGATATGAAATCCGAATCGTCACATTGCAGACTTCAACGTCATCGAAGCTGAGACGGACAAACGGCTATCGTTTAATAAATTATTGGAAGGTAACAAGTCAAACCCTTAATGGAGGCCGAAATATTAAAAACTCAAACAGTGAATTAGGGATTTGATTTCGCTATCAAGCCCGCGAGTAATTCATAAACAAAGCAATTTTAGACTACTTTTTTAAGGAGGCTTAACTAAATTTTAAAGCCACCTTTAAATTTAATATTGTTTACAACAGTTTTAGACAGATTTTTTATCCAATTGAAACACAGGATCTCTTTGATAATTGGCACGGAGCCAATCAGCCAACCATTTATCAGTTCACCTTTTTTTTTTTAATTATTTTGGTTTATGTGAGGTAGGGAATGGATGAATTAATCGATTAATCGATTGTCCGATTAATTGGGGACTATTAATCAATAAATCGAAAATTGACGAAAAAAGTATGATCCATCCAAGGAACATGACTATTCCTTGACCGGTTTTAGTGAAATTTGACATGTGCTTTGTAAATGAGATTCTAAAATACATTTTTATATAAAATTCTAAAATATGCCGAAATAGGGTAGAAATTGACTATTCCTTAACAGATTAAAATGAAATTCGACATATGGTATGCGTTGGAAATGTGATAAACTAATTTCTGGGATTTGGTCAATTATAATGGAACTTGGCTATTTCTTAACCGATTTTTGTTCTGACCTCAGCAGATAAACTTCAACAGATGCCTGGTTCACAGAAACCTCAAGAGACAATAGCTTTTATGATATTGTCTGTTAAGCTTTTTGTGAATCTGGTAGATGTTGCAGTTTCTCATATTGAAATATTTCTTATACATCTGTCGGTAAATTTAATCACAATTAAAGGCATATAAAACAAGTGTGTGACCGCAGGTGCAGCATTAGGTAAACTTCTACCCTAGTAATGATTTCTGCTCTTCTTACCAACAGCGCTTTAATTGCCTTATTTTCCAGCATGTGGCATTTAAATTTGCTCTAGGATGTTCTAGCCATAATACCTGAAGAGCTAGTGTTAAATTGCGTATTTTGATCTCCACCATCTAACTGGAGTACTCGAAAATGCAACACAATAATAAAAAATGCCTAGGCGAAACCAGATAAAACTACCTGGGTTGCCAGGCATATCTTGTCAAAAAAAAGAAACAAAAAAAAAACAAAATAAAAACGATTGCCTTGGCCTAACAAATTGAGTATGATCTACTGGCCAAAAACGTCACTATACAGAAGATGGCTGCATCGAAAGTGACGAGATTACCAACACAACCAGAGAAATGAGCAACAGAACAAAAGTTTCTAATGTTACACGTTCGCCTCAACCTGATTTCGACGTAATTGCTGCAAACATGTCATTGCCAACAATTGCATCAGTCCATTTTACTAATTCAGAGGTCACTTATAAGTAGGTTTGATGTAATCCATGATGAACAACTTTTAGAAGAGGAGGCCCAACCGAAGGTTGAGTTGCCGGCGAGTGAAACAAACCAAAATAAAGATGTTTTAGCTTCTAGAAAGCTAACGACATATTTTAAAAAAGAAGACTAAAAATAATCTAAAAATATTCACGCAAATTGGAAATTTGTTGAAAGGCAGCGTTGTAGAAACCACTGACGATAACCAATTTTCTATGAAAATTTTTCAGAATTTAATGGTAAGAAAATGACTGCGGTTTTAATAAAATTTTAGTTAAATGTACTGTGTTCTTTTATGTCGTAGATAAAAATGACGGTGAAGTCCCGTGGATATGCTGTTACGAGTTTATCGATAGTATTTTTCAAAGGTAGTTTTTAGTGTAATGCTCGTGGACAGACGGAGCAACGAGCAAAGAAGATGGCAAATTTGCATTCCTGTATTTTAAGAACATTATACATTAGAAAGGGCAGAAAAGAAAATTGAGCGAACGAAATAGGTCCAGAAAGCTGCGAGATATTTATTAATAATGAAACTAAGGCACGACTTTAAATCGAATCAATATAGATATAAAAGCATTATAAGGGTTTAACTTTTAATTTAAATAAATTAACAAGCTCTTAATAAACCAAAATTTATGAAAGCTTATAGCCAATTAATATAAAAGCTACCTGTTTTTAGTGAGCTGTATTACAGCTGTATTACAGCTGTAATTGCTTCTGTATTACTCTTATAAAATCAGTAGCTGGTTTATTTGGTTAACTCTAATACAGAAACTATTAAAGCTTTATGCTATTTCTTAGAGCCTTCATGATGTACCGTGGTGATTAGCCCATCGTTTGCTATTTTAAAACCGGTTTAAAAGTTGCTAAGTTCCATCCTAAGATATCGCCTATTAGGATGGAACTTAGCAATTTTTAAACCGATTTTAGTGAAATCGGACATTTGAGATTGAAATGGGATCTTAAATTTATTTTATGTTATAGTCCTGTAATATAGTCGGCTAGAATTTCATTTAAAAATAATTTTGCAATCCCAGCTCCAACTGACATGCCAAATCTCATCGTAATCGGTTAAGCAATAGTCACGTTCTATCATAATTCGTCTAGAACCTCATCTAAAAATAATTTTAGAATTCCATTTCCAACACACATGCAAAATTTCACTAAAATCGTTTAAAGAATTATCAAGTTACACCCTACTTGGCCATATGCCAAATTTCACTAAAATCGGCTAAGGAACAGTAAAGGTCCATGCTACTTGGCCATATTCCCGAGCTTCATCTAAAAACCGTTTTTAATCCCATTTCGCACACAAATGAAAAATTTCACTAAAACCGGTAAAGAAATAATAAAGTTCTATCCTATTTGGGCATATGGTATCCCAGAACTTTACCCACAAATCATTTTAAAATCCCATTTACAAGGCATGTGTGAAATTTCACTAAAATCGGTTAAGGAAAAATCAAGTTCCATCCTACTTGGCCATATTCCATAATTTGACCCAAAAATCATTTTAGAATCTCATTTTAATCTCACATGTCAAATTTCACTAATATTGGTTAAGAAACAGCCAAGTTTCATTCAAATTGGTCAAATTCCAGAACTTCATCTCAATATCATTTTAGAATCCCACTTCCATTGTAAATGTCGAATTTCATCGTAATCGGTTGAGAAATAAATAACCAAGTTCCATCCTAATTTGTAATACTATATGACACCATGTGTAAAAAACCTGTACCCGGGCGAAATACAAAACGCCGTATTATATTGTGATTTTCAACCGGTTTAATATAAAACACAGTGTGTAGGGTAAATGTGCACCGGTTGAATAATAAAACACATTGGTTAATTTTGACAGTGCACTACACCGCACCATGCGAATTATCAAACAGACCCACAGCCTAAGTCAGAAAAGTAATTTTCGAAGTTGTTTCTTTCGGCCTGCTCGAATCTGGTACTGGTATAGTCTCTGTACCGCAAACGGATTATCGAATCGATCTAAAAATGTATATATGATAATCCACGTGAATTTTGACGGACGAAATCGGTCAATCAGAAGTGGAATTTTATCTAATTTCGTAAAGAGTTTAAATGTTACAAAATAAATTTTATTATGATCAACAAAAGCTTTTAAAATAGTAAACAAAATATGTTTAAATACAAATGATTCAGTTTTATCTCATTAATACAAAGTTTATAGGCAAAGATTTAAGAAACAACGAAGTGATATATTCCGCTGTATACAGGTCACACCTTCATTTGATTATTAAAAATCCCGCCTTCTTAGCTACGTAAGAAAAATAAAAAAATAAACAAACGGTACTCGTCTGTTGTCAAATATCTTGTAATACTATAAAGGCATTGTCCCATCAAATTTTGGCTAAGTTGCTTCACTTTGCAATATGTAAATTATTAATAAATAGTTCAAATCTTATAGATTCCTATAAAGTATTTGAAAATCAAACAATTTTGTAAAAAATTGGTTTTAATGGTTTGAAATGCTGGTTTGCCGTTTGCCCATGGGGCAATGCCTTAAGGGACATCTCTTTCAAAAACCGTTTGCACATCGGAAGTATCGGAAAATAATGATAAATGGTACCAGAAGCAAATTAAAGTAATATTTCAGTGGCAATTATCCAAAACAACATAACTCGAGTTGGGTAGTTTTTCTGTTGAATTGTGGAGTTAAGTTCTAAAACATCTCTAAAAACAACAACAAAACATTAGACATTTTTCTTTGAATGATCTAGTTCGAATGTTTATAACTGGATTTCGACTCCTTTGCAGTGCAAACGCTAAAATAGTTAACTTGAAGTTGATTCAAAGTTAACTACAAGATGATTCAGCCGCAAGTAGAAACGTAGTAAGTATGTTGGCTTTTATAATAAAAGAAAAGACAGGTATGAGATTTGAAATCGTTATAAACGTTTGGTATGACATCTATTGGTAGGACATTCAAAAATATTTGGCGATGTCGGTAGCGGTAATTTGAAATTTCTCAGAACCTGTTATTTATTTTGGTGGGGTGGTTATTATGCTTTTAAAGAGTAGGCATAGGTTAGTCATTCTGAATTTAGAAGTTGGATTGGAGCTAAGTTGGTTCACTTAAACTCAGCCGCCATACTCACCAGAGCCTGCTCCAACAGATTACCACCTTTTCCGCCGCTTCAAAAGTTCCTTAACGGAAAAACGTTTACAGCAAGTCCAATAATTTTTCTCGGTGAAGCCTACAACATTCTACGCAAAGGGGATTGACCATTTGCCAGACCGGTGGTACCAAGTTGAAATCCAAAATCGGAAATTATTTATGAATCAACCCACAAAGTGTACTGGCCATCGATCGAAGAAGACGTCGAAAAACTAGTAAAGTTCTGTGGTGTAATGTTCCAGTTGGTGCGGACAATAACGGAAAAAATGAGAATCAAATCAAAGACACGTTGAAATGTGATGAAAAGAAGTGTAAATCGATTTTGGTACAGGTGATTCTCAACTGGAATACATTAAAGACAAACAATTCGCGAAGGAAATATACGATACGTTGATTGGTGTGTTTGAGCGCAAAAGTGTTGCCGGTCAGCTGTTGTTGCGTTTGGTGACGACATCAACGAATATTTTATGCAATTCGACCATATTGTGCGTGAACTGAAATCGATTGGTGCCACATTGGAAGAACTTGACGTTGTTTGTCATTTGATTTTAACATTACCAAAAAGTTTTAATGGGCGCAACGCATCATATTGTTAACAATAAGGCATTTTTCAATAGCACGCATAGAATCGAACCGATGAATATTTCAACGGCAATAACCGGCACATCGTTGGTGGATAAAGACGTTTTTCAACGGCGATAATTTAACGAAAACGAAAGTCTTAAATGCAATTTGATGTCAATTCATCAATTGACTAACAAAGGTTACAAGATCACTTTTAACGGTGATGATGCATTTATTTCGAAGAATGGTAAAAATATCTTCGCTGCTCGGCGTAATGGTCAACTATACCAGACGACGTTTCATGTTGAACAAAGTGTGTTTGCAGGAATTATTGGACTGGAGAAATTAAATAAGGCATCGCAGAATTTATGGCGTTTTCGTCTGGCAGATTTGAATGGCAGCGACATGAAAAAGATGGGGGATTAAAACATGGTGATTGAAATTTTGTGAATCTTGTCTAATTGGTAAGCAAATGCATTTACCTTATCCACCAAGAAAGGGAATTCGTTCTGAACGAGTTTTGGAATTGGTTTACAAGGATTTCAGTGGGCCAATGAGTGATGCCTTTACTGACGATTTTTCACGTTCATCTATGGTATACTGCATGAAGCAGAAAAGTGAAGTTTTCGGTAAATTTAAACATTATGCCGCTATGGCTGAAACGCAACATGGAAAAAGAATTGCGAAATTACAATTGAATAACGGTGGTGAGTATTGCTCAAAAGAATTAATTTTTGCGTCAATAGGAGTGTTCAGCTGAATTTCACCATGTCATACAATCCGGAAATGAATGCAGTATCTGAACGTTTTAATCGTACTGTCGTTGAAAAAGCAAGAACAATGCTTCTATCGAGTGGTTTAAGTCGGTGATTTTGGAACGAAGCTGTTTTATACGCAAATTATTTTAAGAATCGCTCATTAATGAGCGCTCTTGGTAAATAATTTGCAAACAAAACACCTGCTGATATTTGATATGGTAAAAAGTAAGAATCTTCATGTTTTTGGATCGATTTGTTCCAACTATGTGCCGAAAGAAAACCGTATGAAATTGGATGCTAAATCAACAAAATGTTAAATGCTTGGATATGAATTATCATCACACATTCAATTGAATGATATCCACAATGACAATTTCCATAGTGCTTCGAATGGTTATCGTTTAAAAAGAAAACCAAATCGATATCGATATGAACCGGGCACTTGGTTCGCTAGTTTTGCACTTTCAGCTGAGGAATTTGTGCAAAATGGGAGATGGCAATTAATGATAGTGGTGCTTACTTGGTCTTTGTGTAAGCTACCAACTGGTCGTAAAACTGTCACAAACCAAATGGTGATGTCGACAAGTACAAAGCAAGACTTGTTGCTCGGGTTTCTTCGCAAGAAAAAGGCTTCGACTATAATGAAACGTATTCACCAAAACCACCTTTCGTGTTTTATTATCAATTGCTAATCATTTTGCGTATGAAATGCATCAGATCGATGTAAAAATGTGCGTTTCTGAATGGACAATTAAAGGAAGACGTTTCATGACAAACCAGAAGGGTTTGTGAAAGACAAAAAATGGTTTGCAAGTTGAATAAATTGAAGCTTTACGTATTTGGAATGAGCCTTTTAATCAATTCATAGTTAAAATTGGTTTCAATGTTATGTTGTATGTTGACGACTTGCCAATTATTTCCAACAATGTGCAGATGGTCAACGACATTAAAGCAAAGTTAGCAAGAGAGTTCGAGATGACGGATGTCGGAAAAATTGCGAAAATTTTTGGTTAATTTTTGCGAATCCATGTTGAACGAAACTCAAGTAAAAAATGGAGGTGTGGCCAACACACGACTTTCTTTTACGAACAGAGAATTTTGAGAAATTTTATTTTTTTTATAACTTTTTTTTTTTAATTTTTTTTTTTAATTTTTTATTTTTTATTTTTATTTGTTTTTAATTTTTGGAAACATTTTGCTTTAAGTAGTTTTTTGTAAACCTTATACTTTTTAAGATATTTGCAAAATAAATTTTCTGGACCAAGGGAGTGGCGACTTTCGGTTGGCCGAGTTGGAGTAAAATTCACTGGGACCTCCCAATTTATCAAAAAAGCTTAAATCTGAAGTTTCAGTTCGATTGGTTAAACCATCTGGGCTGTAGAGAGGACACAGACAGACTGACAGACTGACAGACAGACAGACACCATTTCGAAACCCACTTTTTCGGACTCAGGGGACCTCAAAACAAATAAATCTCTAAAAATCTCAAGGTCCAAAATTTTCATGATTACTATACTTTATTTTACTAGAGTAAAAGAAAGTAAAAACTGTAAATCGGCTACAACACCGATTGAAATTGGTTTTAGTTTACCAAATGGTGATGAAAAGAACTTGACTGATCAACCGTAGTCGACTATCAAAAGTTTGCCAATACGATTTTGTCACTCAGGAAAGACACTATTCCCTTCGATGATGCAGTGAAAGAACTCAAGCTCATTTTATTTTCCGAGTATGCGGTCAATCTGAAATGTGAAAATTTCCGACTTCACTGCCAACGCCGGAAGAATTCTCGAAGCGACCTGTCTGACTGTCCGACGCCTGTTTACAGGTGGAGATGGATGACATAAGAAAAAACTCAGCCATTGTGGCCTATTCCGAGTAAACCGCCGCAACCGGGCTGCTTATGACTAAATCCCAGAAAATCGAGCGGCTGAGGCTAATTGGATGGCCCGCACCGTTGGACGTCCAACAATTGCAAGCATTCCTAGGAGCCGTTACATGGTACGGCAAGTTCGTAAAACCGCTGAAAGACCTGCGTGGGCCATTGGACGAACTGTTGTGCAACAACGTGAAATTTAAGTGGCAACCGGCCCACCAAGAAGCTTTTGAGAAGCGTAAGAAGGTGATTGCATCGAACTTGGCGTTAAGCCACTAAAACTCAAATAAAAAAATCAGTGTGGATGCACGAACTACCCGACGGAACCAAGCGGCCCATCATGCACGCCGCACCGTCCTTTATGCAGACCGAAAAAAACTACCCGAAGGTTCAGCGAGACTTTGTCGCAAGTTCGAGCTTCAGAGCTTCTTTGTGTGTACGTATTTGATGGTGAAATCATCAGTCAGAAGTTATTTCACCATCAAATACGTACACACAAATAGTTTTGCCTACGAAGAAATTTCAACGAAATTTCAATTTCTTATCGTAAAAATAAGAATAGAAGAGTGCACCGCCGGGTGTTTCTCAATTGATACAGCAAAACAGGTACCAGTAACATTTGAGGCCCTGCAGCGCGAAAGCAAAATGTGTAAAACATTGAGAAAGATATGCGTCCTCATCGCAAACGGTTGACCGCAATCACCAAAGCAGGTAATGGAGCCAGAGGTTACAAAATTCTTCGCTCGACGAGGACAACTAATGACCATCCAAGGCTGCGTATTTCAATTTTATGGCGATCGCATGGTTATTCCGAGTCGCTACCGTAACCACATCCTTTCTGTGCTGCACCAAGGCTACCCAGGAATCGTCCACATGAAGCTGTTACTGCAATACTTAACGAAATCTTGTTAAGGCGTTACCCCATGCAAACTGGCGAAAATTATACCATTTGCACTATCAAAACAAAACTCTTCAAGCATATTTCAAATCTAAAAGTACCACCTTATTCTTACAAGGAAACCTTTTGAACTGTCAAATTCAAAAAATTATAAAAACTATTCTAATTTGTAGTACTCTGTGAGACTTAGGGTTTAAAACCATCTCATAATTTAACCTCAAAAAAAGTTTTTTTACAATATATCTCGGCTTCACTACGTTTCCACGTTTCTTGGTTTATTCCTCATACAAAGTACAAATAGTCCATAGTAAATTAGATTTATGAGGCGTTTGCACCTCTGTTTTTTAGGGGATAAAATTACCTTTTCAAATTAAGGGATGGTTTTAAACCCTGAAAGATGGAACCCCTACCGATAAAAAAATGGTTTCGTTAATGTCTCACAGAGTACTACAACTCAGATAAGTTATTATAATTTTTTGAATTTGACGCTTCAAAAGGTTCGCTTATTAGAAAATTTAATTGAAACGTCATTTAATTTCATTCAAAAAACCTTAATTTTATATTTTGAGGGCCGTCTTTGTAAAATCGTCCATCAAATTATAAAATGGGGTTTGAAAGAGATTTGAGCTATTTTTGATTCTCAGCCAATTAAAAATTGTTTACATTAATTTTGGAATTTGTTGAAAATTTTTTGTTTTTTTTAGGGAGTAAAGCGTTTTAGATACAAATTATATTTTAGACTTTAAGATTTTCACACTTCTTGTTAGTAAAGAATGTAAAGAAAGATCCAGCAATAAAAAATACAGAAGTGTTGAATAAAGTCTAATCGTATTCACTTCCTACTACAAACTAGCAAAAATATCAAGTGTAAGTAATTATTAAGTATGATTGTCTGTACGTACTATACGAGTAATGACATTTTCTTTGTGATCAGCGATTTTTAAAATACACAGAACACAGCAGTGATTATTAATCATTGTCTTCTTAATATGCAGAACACTTGAATACGTCCATCACATAATTTATTGCTGGTGTATAGGTTCTTCCAATTTTATTATTCTTTTTATTTTTAATGCCATGCAAATGAATGCATTTTTTTCTACAACAATCTAGTGTCTCCATAACTCTCCATATATTTGCAATAATTTACAGTGATAATGTCATTTTTTATTAATTATTTATGCACATATATATACTTTACCAAAAAATTAACATAAATTAATCATTATAGAATATTGTTTTGCACATATTTGTCATAAAAAAAAAAAGAAGAATAATTGCGAAATACTCTGATTTTTTGTTTGATCGATTTTGATATCTCTTGACTGTATCAAAATCAAACCCGACTGACATTAAAAAAAAAATATTTCGCCTGAGGTAAGATACTTGGTGGTCACAATCAGAACCTGTACTTTATATATGACAATTACATCTTATTTATTGTACTCGTATATAATATTACAAACTTACCGATCATAAACAACTTGTGCTTTGTGCAGTTCAATTCCGCCATTTATATTATTATTGTTACGCGTTATCAATTTGGCCGCAACCGCTGATCGATGTTGTGCTTTGCAACGGCATGGATCATGTTTATCTAAATAATGTGATAGTGTATCCCATCCGCCCCCAACTCGAACCATAACATGTGAACGAAGAATCTATATTAACAAAAAAAGCAAAAGACATTAATTTTATTTTAATTAGCAAAAATTCAATTACACACATACACACACACAGACACACTAAAAATATGTGCAAAAGTAGCAATTATTTTAAAGTAATTGTAATATTGTGGCGCCCGTTTTTTTGTCGCCAATGTATCATTTTTCTTCTTCATTTCTGTTGTAAGATGTTTTCATTTTTTGCTAAACAAACATAATAATAATAACAACAATAGTAATATTACTACTAAACTATAAATAAACAATTAAAATTTGTTTATCGTGTCAATTTGTGGTTTTCCTTTTTGAAAATTGCAAATTTATACTCGTATTTGAACCGCAAAAGGGGGAATATCGGGTAAAATATACCAAAACAAAGTAATACTGGAGCATATTAGCTCATTGCTGTTAAACATGTCGTATACGGTCCAAATATAGTCAAAATTAAATTAGAGATTGAGGGAACGTCCTAGTTTACACTAGATCTAGAAAAGTCTTCTGTAAAAATTAGTTTGGTTTAGCGATGGTAATTAGTCGAAAATGTATCAGAGCCGCTATATTAGTTAATTGCGCAAACGTTGTGGATTCCTGCATTGTGTGACATGAAAGAAACTGGAACAAGATCAACTAAACTCTTTCTATTAGTTCTTACACTAAATTTCCAATTTCCTAATCCAGAAGAAATGCGAGAATTAGTCAATATTTTGTTTTAACTTTACAAGGGGCTGGGGGCTTTGGAGAAATACAAAATAAAAATATACAGGGCTGAAAAATCGGTTCTTCAAATTAACTTAACTTCCAAATCAATTCCTAACTAAACTTCTATACTCAAATCAACTTCCAACATTATCCTCAACTCAACTATCAGTTCAACCCCAAAACAGCGTTCAAATCAACCCTTAATTTAACACCAAACTAAACGATTAACAGAATCCACAAAACAAACCCCAAATAATTCCTCAACCGAACCCCTCACTCAACAATAATGCAAGTTAACTCAGCCAAAACTCAATTTCAACTCAACGTAGCTAGAATCAAATCTCAAACCTCTACTCACTTCCGCACTCAATGGCCAACTCTATCCCGAAATTAACTCGATTCGAAAGCTACGTGCGTATATGAATCAATTCAAACTAACCTCCAACTAAAACCACAATCCGACCACAAATTAATCCCCAACCCAACCCAACCCCCCACTCAAATCAAACTTAAGTCCAGCTCAAACCCTATTTAACCCTAAATCGACATTAACTTAACACTCAACCCAACGTTAAACTAAACTATATCTCAACTCCGACTCAACCCTTAGCCCGGAATTCAAAGTTCAACTCAAACCCTAAATGAACACGGTTCGAAAGCTGCGTGTATACCTGTGTACTCAGTTTAACCTAATCTTACCTTGAGCTCCGCTCAAACCCAACTCAACACCCTACTCGAACACAACTCAATGCTCAACTAAACGTCCAATTCAATCCTCAAATTAACACGGATTGAAAACTACATGCTTACATGAACTCAACTCAGAACAACCCCAATTCGACTAAAAATTCAGCCCTTAACTCAAAGCCAAACTCAATAACGCTCTACTTAATCCCCAAATCAACATGGACCAAAAAATACATGTGTACATGAACTCAACTCAAGCTAACTTCCAACTCAACCCATACAACTCTCCCCAAATAAAATGCGCAACTGAACCCTTTCTAAACCTCAACTCAATCCCAACTCAACTCAAATTCTATCCTCAAATCAACGCGACTCGAAAATCATGCATTGAAAAGATATAACGTATTATGTAATATCATCGTGGTTCTGGGTCAATTCGTATGACAGGTATCCGACCTCTTGACGTACAGCTTCCAAAAGCTTTTCAATTCTCCGCCTTGACCTTACGAACAGGAGACCAAAACATCGGTTCTTCAAATTAACTCAACTCCCAAATCAATTCCTACTAACTAAACCTCTTTACTCAATCTTCAACAAAACCTCGAACTAAATTTACAATACAATCTCCAACTCAATCATAATGTAATCCCAACGCAGTGACAAAATCAACCGCCAACATTATCCTCAACTTAATCATCAGTTCAACCTCAATCAAACTCAAGATCAGCTCAAACCCTATTCAATTCTAACTCGACCTCAACTTAACCCTCAACCCAACATTAAACTCAACTATATCTTAACTACAATTCAATCTTCAACTCAACCTCCAACTCAAGCCTCAAGTGTGCCCTCTCAAACCCAACTCAAGACCCTACTCGACTACAACTCAACGCTCAACTAAACGTCCAATTCAATCCTCAAATTAACACGGAACTCAACTCAGAACAAGTTAAGCTAACTTCCAACTCAAATCTCAACTCACATGATTTTGGGTCAATTCGTATGACAGGGGGCCTATTCTCGAATTCCACATCCATTTTCCACATGTGGACAGCTGTCAAAAATCATAAAAATTGAATTTTTTCGGTACTAAGGGAATATTTCCGAATGGGTATAAGCATGCGGAAAAATTCCCCATATAGGAAAATGTCAATGCCGCATGTGTTTTATATACGAATTACAATTTTCGAACCATTTTTTGACAGCTTTGAGAGATGTCCACATGTGGAAAATGGATGTGAAATTCGAGAATAGGCCCCCAGGTATCCAAAAGGGGACAAGCCGTTCTCGATATACCAAATGGATCTGGACATCCAGATAGACGAACCGGCACGATTTGTTTCTTCTTTTTTGGAATCAGGGACTTTTAAAACGTCGAGAAAGTGGTTTTAGACCAACAAAATATTTGGCAATTTTTGACAGGAAAATTTTACAAAGTTATTTCAACTTTGCGCTTATATGGGTGAGGCACACACCAAGCCAAAGAAAATGATTGAAATGAGTCACTATTACAAGTAAATATAAAAATAGACCGATTGGGTGGCTTTAGGATAGTTGATTTGAGAAATTTGGTTACTTTCTGAAAAAGTTTTGCTTAAAGATTACGATAGTTCTAACATATTTACCACGTATCAGGGAATTGCCCTGAACAAAATTTGTCCAGTATGTCGTGATGTTACTGTATAGTAAATTTTTCTAATAGGTTAGAAATAAACAAACTAAAATTTTAAAATTATTTTTAAATTTTTGAAAGAAATTTTAAATTTTGAAATTATCCCGAAAATTATCCCGTAACTACAATTTTTGAGCCTCCCCCAAAAAACAATTTTTTGGGCCCCTAAAAATGCTTCTTGTACCTATGAACAAGTAAAGCTTTTAGTGAAAAACTTATTTCTTCCTATCGTCTAATCTCGCATTAATTATCAGATTTCGAGAGTAGATGACCCGAAACATCTTGCAACTCAATAATCTGATGATTTCTAAATATATCGATAAAGCATCACAAATTTCGAATATAATTTGAAAAATACCAAGAATTTCGAATTTTCAAACTATTTTTCGAATTACTCGTAAGTTTTGTTAAAAAATTGTATTAATATGTATTTGCAAAAATTGTCGTTTAGTTTTAAGTTTGATAATTAACTTAAACATGTTTGGGTTGTAACTTAACTTTTAACGTTGAGCCTTTTTCATACTTTTAGGTTTTTGATAAAAGTTTTATGTATTTGCTTTCAATTATCAAAACTTTTTTGACCAAATCATTTTACTCAGAAATTCTCTTCTTTCTCAGAATTTTAGCTAAAATTTAGAATATTTGCGTTCAATTAGCTTTAAGCTTGATAATTAGTTTATACTAAGTATTTAGGTTTAAACTTAACATTTCTGAGTCTTTTAATAATTTTAGGTTTTTGTTAAACGTTCTATGAACATGTATTTGCAAAAAATGTCGAACTTTTAGTTTTAGGAGCTTTCACGTATCGAAGCTTTTTAACCCAAATCATTTACTTTTTATTCTGAAATTTGATAGTTTTTAAAGGAAGGTGGAATTTTGGAATAAATTTAGAATATTTGTTTTCAATAAGCTTTAAGCTTGACAATTAATCCACACTCTTTGTGTTTGAACTTAACATTTTTGAGCTTTTTAATCATTTCAGGGTTTTAATAAAATGTTTTATGAGCATAAATTTTGTATTTGAAAAAAAAATGTCAAGAGCTTTAGTTTTAAAAGCTTTCGCTTATCGAAGCTTTTGAACTAACCATTTTGCTTTGAAATTTGATATTACAAGGGATGACGGAACTTTGGGTAGGATTTAGAATATTTGTGCTCAATGTAAATTATTAAGAGCTTTTAGTTTTAAGAGCTTTTCAAACCAAACCTTTTGACTTTCAAATTTGATATTATAAAGGAAGGTGGTATTTTGGGATTAATTTAGAGTTCTCGGTAATTTTAATTTGTATTTGCAACAAATGTCAAGAACTTTTAGTTTTAAGAGCTTTCACTTATCAAAGCTTTTTAACTCAAATAATTTTACTCTGAAATTTGACATTACAAATGGTATTTTTTTTGGAAAAAATTCAGAATATTTGTTTACTCTTCAGGGCATATTCGGGTCATAGTTCAAAAGTAGATAAAACAGAACGTGAGTCATTTGAATGACCTCAAATAAAACGAAACGTCTTGCGACTCTATGCTATGACCAGTTCTTAATACATATTTCGATAAATCATTACAAATTTCGAATATAATCTCAATAATATCGAATTTCCAAAGTATCTTGAATATTCTTGAAATTTCTCAAATACCAAATTATCCGAAAGTAACCAAAAGAAATCCTATAATATGTGCTAATCACCGCCACATAAAACGTATATAACCTGGACATTCTTGAATAATTTTGAATAACCTACAAGAAATCAGAGAAATATTGAAATTTTGGCATTCAGATTTATATGTGTAACTCTGCAAGTTATTACAACTCAAAGCTAACCGAAAATCTTTAAAAATCTCGAATAATCTTATAGGAATGTCGAATAAAAGAAATCTAGAATAAACCGCGGAATAATTTCGATTACTCTATATTATGTGAAAATCGATTGATCCACTCTAGCAAACAGTAAAATCGTTGTCGTGCTTTGATTTCAAACGATAGCTAAACTCGTTTTCTTCTAAATCTAAATACCGGTCAGAACCTAAAGACATTTTTATTTCTCTGGAGTCAGAACCGAGAGAAAGTGGTTGAGAATGTCTTAAGAAAATATTTAATAGCAACAGAAATGATTTCTTCTTTTCTAAAAATTAGAGCAACGTCTTTTCTTCAAATTTCCTAGAAATGTACCGTTTTGCAAATTTGCGCTTTAAGCTTAATCTGATCAATCTAATCTTAAATTTGAACTAATAAAAGAAACCTCTTGGGCCCCAACAACCACGGGCCCCCGCAACTGTGGGTGCTGCGAGTACCTAGTTACGCCACTGACCGGAATACATACAATATATACATATATTCATGCATATTGTGTAGGTTCATGTATTTGTGTATTCTTCAATTCGTTTTCGCTCGCCATTTTTGTTCAGAATTTTGTCTTCAAACTTGTTTAAGATTGCTTTGGGAGTTTTTCATCCCAAATTTGGCATTCTTAAAAACTCGTAGTGCGCATAGTTGGTGATAAACGCTGTTTTATGGTTGTCAACTTGGTGTACCTCATTTTGACCGACTGGCCATTGCTATCTGATCGGAAATATCATTTATTAGAGGAAATGATTAGAAAGCTTTCTGTGGTGGTTTCATTTAACTTTCTGAAATTCACCACTGCTCGCCATTTTGATTTTCATTCTTTAACGGGTTTTTAAACATGACTAACAAATAATCTGGTCTCTGCTCACATTATATGGATAATCTGGCCTCTTAGCATTTCGTACACTTGATCGTTAACTACTGTTTTCTGTTTTCTCTTACATTTATTGGCTGTATCTCTGAGTGGAGTGTGATTTCGTGGTTTATGTCGTTTGGGTTTGAAGGCGCCGAAATCAATTAGAAAGTTTACGAATGCCTTGTGTGAATCACCAGTGCCTAGTCTTATTAGCTTTATTCCAATGGGACAAAATTTTCTACTTGCCAGTGGCCAGTAGGCACCCAATGGAACGAAAATTTTAATAACACAAGTAAAAGCAACTACACCATCGAATTAGTATGAGTAGCCGCGAGTAGATACAAGTACTTGTGAGTAGTTTGCTCATGTCAATGGAATACAACTATTGTGTCGCGAGAAAATTTGATTTGTGAAATCAGTTTTATGTTATGTTCCGGTAGTGTTAGTGTTCTCCCTCTCTTTCTCTCTCTGCGCTTCCAGCAGTTTCTGAAATTTGGGTTGTTTTGTTTTTCTTTGATTTCATTCGGGTTTCCTATTTATTCGTGGTGTGTGCCGTCGGTATGAAACTCGTTTGCTTGTTTTTGTGTTGTGTCAATTTGTTCAGTTTGTTGTGAGGGTTGATTGGTTATTGGGTTGCTTAGAGTTTGGTCTCGTATTTTTGGATTGAAGTTGTTGAGCGTTATGGCTTGCTCGTGTAGTTGGTACGTTTGATTCCCTAAATTATTTATGAGCAAGTGGATGAGATTCTGGTCTCGCTTTCGTAGGTTGATATTGTTGATCGTCGGGGCTTGTTTTGTTTATTCTGTTATGTTGATTTTTCGTTGGGTTTTCATCAGTGACTTGTGCTTGTACTATTATGATATCAAAAAATTTTAGATAGAGATTTAAATTGAACATTGCTGCAGCATTATGTTTATTTCTAGCTCCTCTCTCGAATAATTTCTTCTCGGCTGGTGAAGGTGAATGTCAGAGTAATTACACGTAATCTGACTCCATTGAAATAAAAATGGCTTTTGGTTCTGATAAATATTTACGATAGATTTAGAAGAAAATTTGCCAAACTTGTTTGAAATCAAAGCTTTTGATATCAAACGATACCGATTTTAATGTTTGCAACCTTTAACAAATCAAATTTTGATTAGAAAAGATTGAATTTGATTTGCGAAAGATTATATGTGATTGATCTAGTTTCTCGTTTACCAAAAATTTTTTATTACCGGTAAACGGTAAATAAAAACTGAAGTTACCGGTAAAACTGGTTTATTTTGAAAAACTATTTTAAATAAGGAAATTTCAAACCCTCCTATTTCATATTCCCTTGTCTCAGTTTTCATATTTTGATCACTTTTTAAAAATTAGCATGGAAACGGGATGCGCGATTGGTGCGGGACCTAATTGGTGATTCGGAGTTTTGAAACCGTCAGATTATTCGAGATCTTCGAGATTATTCAAGTATGTTTGAAATGTCGGGTTTATTTGATAGTTCGAGGTTACTCGAGAATCTTAGAGCCTATTCGAAAAATATGATTGTTCGATATTTACTATTATTTGAAGGTTCCATTATTACTTAGCCTTAAGTTGTTTAGTAGCATATTGCTTAGTAGTATTAGTAACATTAAATTACTTGACAAATAATTCAATATTTACACACATTTTTTTAATTTTTCGAAATTTTCGTGGGTTCTCTAGATTTTTGCAGGCTTTCCGAAATTATTCATTAACATCTAGACTTTTGGATATTATTGAAATTGTTCGAGATCCATCGAGATTCACATAATATAGAAATTATTCGAATTTTTCTGGGGTAATCGAGATTGATTCGCATTTTCGACATTAGGATTATTCGAGATTTTAAAAGATTTTCAAATTTATTCGAATTTTGTATGGCAGTGTTCTGCGCTTAGCTTTGTGTTGTAAGAACTTGCAGAGTTACTCCGTAATGTCGCATCCCCAATGAACAAAAATGTTTGTTCATTAAGTTGGAAATTCATACAATCCTATAAGGCAAAAGTAAAAAAGTATTTCATTGGGGACGTGGCGTTACACATATAAATCTGAACCGTGATATTTAGTAGATTTTTCGAGATTTCAATATTTCTCCAATTTCCTAGGTTATTCGAGAAATGATTCAAGAATGTTCAGGTTATTTACATTTTACATGGCAGTAGGATTTCCTTTGGTTTGAAATGAATTGTGATGCTTTATCGATATATTTAGAAATCGTCATACATTGAGTTGATTGCAAGAAACATCGTTCTGTTTGAGACCATTAAACTGAATCAGGTGCTGTTTCATACTTTCAAAATCAGACACTTTTAATTAATGCGAGGCTGGACAATAGGAACAAATAAGTTTTTAACTAAAAGCTTGTTCACAGGTACAAGAAGCATTTTTAGGAGCCCAAGAAAAATTTTGCGAGGGGCCCGAAATTTGTAGTTACGCCACTGGTTTATGCCAATGTAACGTTTTTTGGACCACTGCTAAGAATAAAAATCTAGCAGAGGAAGGGTGGCGTATGCCAGTTGTATGCAGGATACATAGCTGCCCAGAAGCTTTGCAAGAAGATTAATTTATTATGATATGTAACTCTAATCTAGTTTCATTGTAGACAATAAAATCAACAAAGACCTCCTTGAAGAAAGGAATGCTCTAAGGTATTTGAAACGATCTCAAATATTCGATAAACCCAAGTAGTTAGTTCAAAGGACTTAAAACATCGTCCAAATTAAATAATTAAAATCGAAATTTTAAATTTCCAATACGAGTAGTATCGCATTTCAAATTGTATATACGAATTTCTAGAGTTTTTAGAAATATAGTATTCCTAAAATCTTCAAAATTCAAAAAATCTATTAGCTTTGAATTGACAAATACTAAATTATAAAAAATTTCGGGAAAATATGCATAAATTTATAACTGTTAAAAATTTAGAGGTTTTCAAAAATTATTTCAAGGGTTATAGGTTATAGGTTTTCAAAGTTATTTCGACATTTATTTGAAATTTCAGTATAAATTAAATTTCGATAGAAGTATTGTGAATATAAAGAACTAAAAAAATTTTAATCGACAATTTGCATCATAAATAGAGATTATGACAGAAATGCTCTGCATATTGGTATTTTCTTATTATTCGTTACAATTTATTCTTCAAACAAGTCAGAGTTGCAAGTTTATTAAAAGCTTTAATCCTCAAACAAATCTTCATACATTTTCACTTATATATTACAAACTTTTTACTTACCCTTACGAATATTAAAACTTTTGTATCACCAATACGGTATTTTCCTTCTGATACACGGATCATCGGAAATTGTGATGGGCATGTGCATTTTTCTACTAGATCACGAACCTGAAAAGAAAACCAAAAAAAAAAAAACATTAGTAAATAAATATGTATATTGCGGCTCCTAATTGATAATTAAGCATCTAAGCAAGAAAGAAATCTCCATTTATAGAGACATAAACATATGCTGTGTTTTATTTTAATTAACCATTACATTTTTTAAATGTCTGGCAATCAGCAGGTAAGCCTCCCAACAATCGAATTGATATGCGGTTTATTTTGATATTGATTTCCATATGTTGCCGCCCAATTACGAAATACTTTTATTATTCAATTTTTATGATATGTAAAAAAAAATTGAAAGCACATTTTAAATTCCGACCGGCTGCTAATTACAAATCGTGGCCCAAGGGTTTTTAATGAAATTAAAATTAATTAATACCTTAATTTGATTAAGTTTTTTTTTCAATGTGTGATTTTTAATTGTTGTGAATGTGTGGATTGGCAAAATTCTGTTGTGTCACGGAGTAAAAAAACAAAAAAAAATTACACAATAATGGAGTGCAATGACCAAATGATTTACATAACGAAGACCATTCGAATAACTCAGTTGAGAGTTGAGCTAAAGTGAACAGAGTTTGATAATATTTGAATGGCGTGAACCTAAAGAATTACCAAATAATGGCTGAAGGTTATTTAATTCATTCACATTTATAATATTCTTAATAATACCGCGTTAGGTACTTATTTTTAGATAGTTAATAGTTAACGCTTCAGTGATAGATTGATACCAATACTTTAGTATTTATTTTAAAATGTTGGACTTGTTTTTTGGAAAAAATTAAATATCAAATTGATTTACAGGTGCAGTTTAGTTAAGGTTCAATTCGAAGTTCAATTTGACAATCAATTCTAAATTTAACTACCAGATTAAACTCAGATAGCATCTGAAAAAAACTAAAATTTAGATTATAACGGTGTACGCCAATTTTATTTTCTTGCCTTTATTTTTTGTCACTTATAATAAAAACAACACATGTCATATTTTTTCGATTTCCAAAAAAAAACAAAAAATCAATTTTTTTATGTAACAAAGAATATGAAAAAAAAAATGATTTCAAAATCGAGATTTGCTAAAAATGATCCAGAACCAAAAAAAAAATCAATTTTTTTCGAAAGAATATGCAAATGTCATTTTTTTGATCCAGATGAAATTTTTTTTCCCCAAAGAATTCGACATTAGTTATCTTAAATGTAATTTAATTGAAACATTTTTTCCTTATATTTAGTAACAATGATTTTTAATACTTTAAAAGATCGATTTCGGATATCTCCTTCGTAAGTTCTAAAATAAAGGGATTCTTTAGGATTTAAAATTAAGAGATTCTTTAGGAGTTGCTAAGGTTTTAGAATTGACATATCAATAAATTTTAGATCCTTAGATTAATTCACAATTTAAGCTTAGATTATAGGTAATATTTCGGCTTGTATCTTTGAATTAGCTGGTAACTTTTAGTTTGGGAGGTTCCGGGTTCGATTCCTGGTTGTGACAAGTAAAAATATATGTGCGTATGTTGTGATTGCGTTCATCTTGTTCTGAGTAAATACCATGGCCAATAGCAGAGTACGGCATCGAGTATCGAAAACTCTTGGGGAAGGTTCCACCGTCTATAATTTAGTCATATTTCAATTAAGTCTTAAGCTTAGACATTATTTATGTAAATACTATATGTTGCTTTTTAAATGTCCACAAAAATTAGCAGGCCCTTAACGGATTAAAATTCACATTTCACCAATTTCAAACTATTGTACATATTGTAGTATTCTAAATAAATTGTTTACTCAATCTGTCTACGTTTCAAATTTGCGATATACTTAAGTTCAGTATGCATCTAATTTCATTACAAAGGAAAGAATTTTGGAATATTACCTCTTTCAGATGTGGAACCGCCCATTTTCATATTTAAATAAATTTTCCACATTACAACTAGTGGTCTGTAGAGCAGTTTGTTCCAACTAACCTGCTAAGTCCCTATTAAATCATGATTTAGTTTACGACGTTTCGGTAAATTGGAAGCTCGTTCCAAGAAAGTTAAGTTTTAATTAAATAAATTCTCCAAATCTTTTCCTTATGCGGTTTAGAGCAATTTAAATTTTTTCGATACCTTATATTTTGTAATAATAGACAAAGGAAAAAAAGGAAACGTATATTACAATTTCACTAATGTTTTCTTTTTTCATACTATTAGAAAACGATAGCTGTCGAAAATGGTCGTCGAATTTTTTAGTAAGACCCAAAAAATCGCGAACTCAACTCTCGATTCCTTGTTATTATTCCAAAAGTAGTTTTTGATTTTGGACACCATTAAAACCCAAGAATAATATCGAACTCACGAATAATCACAAAAATCTTGAAATTCTCTAGAATGTCTAATAATCTGGGATAATCTCGGATTAAATATAATCGCTTAAGTATTTTATTTAAGGAACCAAACTCCACCCCAAATGATACGATCCAAGAAATCCTTCAAAACGTGATTTAAACCATTTTATATTAAGAACTATTTATAGAATCAATTTAATATCCTAGATATAAAATTTCATTAAAATACATCGACAAGTGTATTCCATTTAGCGCCTGCAGCGGAGAAAATTGGCTGGATTGGATGTGCATGGAAAACGAAAATTCGCAAATCTATTATTATTGATGTATGGTATCGACCGTAATTCCATTATATGAGTAGTGTTCAAATTTCACTCAAATCCTTCAAAAAATTGTTCCATTTCGTGCTGGAGAATGAGAAGACTATCTTCATCAATTGGCTAAGCATGTACAAATAAATTAGGCGAATATAATTTTTGATTTTAGGTATCGGTCTCAATATCATTGTCTAAAGAATTCTGCAAAGCCAGCAATTATCAATTTTATGTTATCGACAAACACACGAATTCCGTTTAAAGCTGGAGACTTAGTAAACTGCTTGGTTTGGTTCTCCATATCAAAAAGAAATTGGTGAAACAATTTGATACGACGAAGAAATACGACCCCAAATGATCTGACGCAAATAATTCTTCAGAGCTTGGGTAACTCGGTTTTATATTAGGAATTTCTTCTAGAATCAGCTTAACAACTCAGATACAAAACTTCACTAAAATTCATTGGCAAAAGTGCGTGTTCCATTTATGCTGAAAATGTAGTCAACGCGTGGATTGGTTACATATGTAAAAAAAAATTTGTCTTTGGCAAATTTAATTTTAAAACTCAAGGTTTTATTTAAGAAATTCCATCCCAGCTCCAAATAGAACTTCTGCGATTACGGCCCAATTTCATTGAAATTTGGTATCTGACTTAACCAACATATTTGTTGATCAATCGAATTTGAAACATTTTTAGGAGAGATTTCATCGCAAATCGGGTTTTTAACCAGGGGATTATTGTTGCCTTCAAACAACTCACAACCCTAGATTAAAAAGGTTGTAACCAACAAAAATTGAAAAAAATGAGTTTTTAATGAATTTCCACTAAATGAGGCTGTCTCTTTCTTTTTACGCTTACTTAAAGTAGCCTATCTCGTTCCGTTTTCGAAATAACTATGAAATAAAGGTGTTTGAAAGTAACAATTAGAATTTAGTTGCTTAATATTTCAGAAAAATATTGCACTTAGAATTGTATCCATGCAAAAATCTAAGACTTGCAACCAATTTAACCTTAATTGTTCTACGGTTGAGTGAACTTCAAATATTTTGGCAGTCAGTACTCAGTTAAGTCAGAAATTAATTTGTATGATATTTAATTTGGGTTTGTCGTTGATACTTCCAAAGTTAAACCAATATGCTTAAGGTGTAACAGTTGTAATATGCGTACGATAAGCCGATAGTAATAATTTCTTGACCAGATACGGTCAGAAATACCAACAAACGAGTCTGATTTTAAAGGAGATTCACTCGAAACGCAATGTGGTATGAAACGTGATATTTCAAAATGCGATATTTCAAAACGGAAAACGGTACAAAACGCGATATTTTAAAATTTTATTAATCTTCCTTCATTTCACATATAAAATTTGCTTCACCTTTATGATGAAATTGAACATGTACGATACGATGGAACTAGGATATGCGTTTTTAAATATCATCTTTTGAACTATAGCGTTTTGTACCATATCGCGTTTTGAAATATCGCGTTTTGTACCATATTGTGTTTTCTACCGTATCTCGTTTTGAAATATCGCGTTTTGTCAATTCACTTTTTAAAATATTGCGTTTCAAATTGGACCCGGGTTAGGAACTAAGGGCAAATAACCAACTGGCTAAATAATCTACAATCTAATTACCTACGATATTTCAACGAGCCGGAGCCCACATAACCGTAACTCTATTGACGGAACGAAGAATATTTTGGTAATGTTCACAGTCTCCGACATATTTTGAAACAGTTTGTCAGCGGATTGTACACAAAATATTTTTCTCTCTGTATCAGCGAATTTTAAAGTCTCATTGTTTGAGAGGCATTATTCACTTCTGAAACACTCTGTGAATTGCCAGACTTCTGCTGTTCTTGTCTTAACAAGGAGTGTGAGCTGGAAAGAGCACCTACATATATGAACAATATAGAGCAACTGAGACAAAAATTGCTGCAAAAACGAACATCCAGATTACTTTTTAATTGCACCATTGACGCAAACGATTTTATAAAATTAGGTCTTTCCGTCTTCTCGGGCGATACTTTTCCCAGAAAGCGTCATCAAATAAAATGTATTTATATGTGTTGTTATCTGAACAGACAATACAATCCGTTCAGATAACCACATTATCTTTGCAACGAGGGAATTTATTGATAGTTCTTTACTCAGTGCTTCAGTGTGAATCATCAACAAATAAAATACAAACGACGGGAATTTATTACTCGGAAATGATACCATTTGATCAACATTTCGTTGAAATTTCCATCAATAAAATTTCGTCAAAGGTCACAGAAAAAAATTTAATTTAAAAGCTTACTACTGAATTAAATTGAATTTCATTGGACAACGCCAAATTGAAAAAGTGTGTCTTAGCTAAATGCGCATTTTTCATTTCAGACGCAAAATTATTTCTCATTACCAAAGTATTGCACGAAAATTTAGAAACTTACATTTTAAATTAAACGGTAATCAGTTTATTTTATCTTAAAAGCACCTATAAATTGTTAACTGTAGAAAATATTTTTTCGAAAAGGCCTATATTATCTAAGAAAACGGTTCAACCTGCTGCTGCTTATTTACTGCTGTTTTTGAAAAAATCTATTTGGCAGTTTAATCTTCCACTGCAACCTCTTCTTCTCGAATGGTAGCTACCACAAACTGCTTGTTACAAAAATCTATCTTTGCGCAATATTTCAGCCAAAACTATCAACATTTGTGAGAATGAAAAACCAAACTGTCTGACTCGAAGGATGGAAGGACGGAAGGACGGACAAAACATTTTTTAATCGAAGTCTTCGAGTCCTGGTAATTTAGTTCATCTAAAAATGTGAAAATCTGGAACACAATTTTTTCGCGATTGATTATAGTATTGATTATAGATTCGCGACTTAATTATAGTGTCACGTCACCACGTGGAGGTGCAGGCACACGGAAAAACAGTCTAAAAAAAAATTTTCTGCGGCTTGCCCGAAAATATCGGTGACAGGTTACTGGATATGGGGTATGGTGTTAATGTATTATGGGGTTAAAGGGTTTCATTGAGTTTTTTCATTTTTCGCCTATTTTTTGAGGTTAAAAGAAAAACCTGACGTTATAGAGCAATTTGGACCTTGGATTCTGTTTCAGCCTGATTATTTGCGTACAGTGAGGTATGTCAGGGTCACGAGGTAATGTTTTTATTTTTTTATTTTTTATTTTTTTGTGGAATTGTGTTATTGCCTCGAACATTTCGAATAATCTTGGAAATTTTGGTAACCTCGAATAATCTGAAAGTTATTGAAACTCAATTCTCTGCCCTCCCCAAGTCTTTTGCCCATTGTGCTTGTGAAATTATGTTCGTATGTATTATTTTACAGCGGAGGATAACCATTCCATGAAGGTACTTTTGTCCAGCTTTTTAAAGATGTTACACTAAAACTATGTCCGAAACCAGTGGTAATTATTTTTTAGTACATTTTTTGAAATTTATTTGAAAAATATTCCCCTATACATTCCCAATTTTTTAATATGTTGTCCGAATAGTGTAATAATTTCCAAAAATTTCCCCCCTCATATATTTCATGAAAGTAAACTTTTTATAATTTTGGCTAGATAATGGTACGGGTCAAATAATGCCACACATCTAATTCAATAAGGATAGTGTCCTAACTAGAAATAATCGCGGTTACGGACAGTTTTAATAATGGCACCTACATTTGGATTTTTTTTTCTCTAAATTTAGAATTTAATTCAATAAGTTCAAATGAGTCGTGATTTAATTTATTTTACTTTAAATGGTGATACAAAATCCAGAGGGTACAAATTCCCGAGGATACAAAATCCCGGAAGCCTACGAAAATTCCAAAATCTAGTTGTTGCACAATTGGTGCAATTTTCCCTTGATTTAAAAATATATCCACACGAAAAATCGAACATCGAAAATAGTGATGGTTATAACCGGTTGCGACCCCAAAATCGCGCATTTCAAAATCCCGCTTAATCAAAATCGCGCCCAAAAAACAATCCCGCTTTTCAAAATTGAATTTTTCATAATCCTTCACTAGACAGGGCAGCCCGAATAAAAAAAAAAAGTCTTTCAAGAAGACCAGGATTTTGAAAACCGAGATTTTGTAAACCGGGATTTTGGAAACCAGAATTTCGCATCCGGGACTTTGAAGGCGGGATTTTGAAAAGGAGGCAAACTTACCTTCCCCGATTATAACACGTCACCCCTCGGGATTTCCTTGCAATTACGAGATTTTGTACCCTCGAGATTTTTTCACCTCGGGATTTTGTACCCTCGGGATTATGTATCCTTAGGATTTTGTACCCTCGGGATTTTGTGCCTCGGCATTATATCCCGCGCGATTTTGTCCCTCGGAAATATGTCACCAACCAACTGACGGTGCCTTATTTTTGCTTTTGGAAAAGCGCGTTTGTTGACTTAAGCATTCATAATTGCGTTCAAAATAGGGCCAGAAGGTGGATAGGTCTGTTTATAATTTTTTGGACTTCACTTGTTTGTTTAGACCTCCGAAGAACAGGTTTATTGGATATTGAAATTCCGGGTGATTTTGTAAACTTGATACACTCAAATATCTCGGAAAACAAGCACTCTACGAAAAAAATGGTTAAGATCAAAACCCAATTATTCCGTGGGGGAAATACATTAGTATTAAAATTGAAACCAAAATATCAACCCCCCACCCTCCATTGCAGATTCCGACTCTACGGCTAAAAATACGTAGGATTTGACTGAAACACCTTTATTCATGATAGATGGCGCTATAATTGACGATAGTCAACCCTCTTCGACCTCTCCCACCCGAGAACCTACGCAAACGATTCTGCAATACGTCTGAAAATTTAGGAAATACAAATCGTTTAAGACTAACTTCGAGTATTTACAATGAAACTGTAGTATTTTTATTGCAGACGTATTGCAGAATCACCTGCGTAGGCTCTCGGTAGGAGAAATCGAAAAAAATTGAATATCGTCAATTATAGCGCCATCTATCATAAATCAAAAAAAACATTTCAGCCAAATCCTACGCGTTTTTAGCCGCAGAATCCGAATCTGCAATAAAAAATAGGGGTTCATCGAGAATTTCGAGAATTTTGGCTTATTCGTGAATTTTCGAGGTTTTCAAGATTTTCAGGATTAATAGACATTTTCGAGATTTTAGGATTTACACTTGGCGTTTAGCGTTGATCCCGACTCTTTATAGACTTAACAATAATATCAGGCTAACTAGCTCAGACTATTTACGTATATTTTCTGATTATTCGATTTTACTAAAGGCATTGATTTGCATAGCTCAGTTTTTATCTAGAGATTTTTTTTTCGAAATTTTGAAAAAGTTCTCCAAATTTTCGAAACTATTCATAA
Organism: Tipula vernalis; assembly: GCA_958295665.1. Lineage (NCBI taxonomy): Eukaryota > Metazoa > Arthropoda > Insecta > Diptera > Tipulidae > Tipula > Tipula vernalis. Next base: position 112,881,841 of record OY282559.1, read on the forward strand.
ATATAGATTCCCTCTTACTTATGTTCAAGATTTTTGGAAATTTTTAAAATTATTCGAGATTCAATGGTAATCTCAAAATTGAAGATTATTTGAGATTCTTACGGCTGATTTTAGAGATTATTCGTTATTCAATTAATATTTTTTTTTAAATATGAGCTGTTTGCCTAATCAGTAATCAGAATGGCGTTTATTGCAAAAGTAGCTTATGGCCGGTGCCGAATTAAAGTTACTGATTTGTTAGAGATGGCCGAAATCATTATTGACACATTTTTAAATATGTGTGGTGTCAATTTCTGATATGATAATCGGATTAAAATGTTCTGTTCACGATACTAAAACAAGACACAAACACACGTATAACACTTCAAAACAGGTTTTCAACAACATTCTGTTACGTCACAGCCATAGTGTATGTTTTAATACTTTTTACGACACAATTACGCCACTCAAATAAAATCAGAAAGATAAAGATTAGCAGCTAAAAATCACACAGCGAATTGATTTGGTATAGCTGTCCGAAATTATCATGGGAATTGACTGTGATAATTTGGTTGCGCGCAGTTTATTCAAATAATTGACAAAAATCTATACTAAAAAATATTTATTACAGGTTTCGGACACAGTCCAAGTATGATCATTAGAGAAAGACTTACCAAACGATAATAATAATTGTTTGGAAGGAGAAGATATTAAGAGTATGGTTAAGTAGGGTTTTGCCATCAGTGAAAATTTGATTCAACGTTTGAAATCCGGTCTATTTCAATTCAACCTTCAACAATATAAAAAAAGGATGGTCGTTTCGTTCAAAAAAATAAAGTCTAAATTGAATACTCCCGAATTGTGTGGTTTGTTTATTATCAATCATTTTTTTTTATTCTATCGACAAACTTGACTAATTTTATCGTTTTGATTCATGATATAGTTATTCCCTTCGGTGCTATAATATTCGAATCAGTCCCCTAATTTTTTTAATGTTTTTTATTAAATTAATCAGGTTTCTTAACACATTATGCATATAAATGTTTGTATTACAAAAATTAGATAAATCATGTAAGATAATACACCAAACAGGGCATATGTACCAATTACAAAAAACATCTGTCAACAAATTTGTGTTGCTACATTTTTTTTTTATGGGATTTTACTTAAATGGAATAATAATTAAATTGTTGTCGCTTGAATTTAAGTTTTTACCATTTTTGTAATATTTACGCATCCCCAAATTCAGTAAACCGTGTAGGCAACAATCAAAACAATGAAATTTAATTTGTTTTGCAATTTAATTAATAAAAAATTATAAATTTTACTTATTTTACAATTTTTTAAGGTTAAATAAACAAAAGATTATAAATACACATAAGTACGTAAATCAAAACTTAAATTTTTAATAACTTTTATAATTTAACATGAATTGCTTGAACGTAAGGCGTACACACAATAATTACCTATATAAATTCTCGGGGGTATCATTAAATGTATTCCGGTGTTTAATTTAACGCAAAATTATTTTTTAGTAATAAAACAATCAATTTTAAATATTATGGTAATCAATTTTGAACTTGTTATCCAAAATGACAATAAAACACACCCTCAGCTTAAAGTGTACGTAAAGATATATTTTATTGTTTAAATAAAATTAAATTTTATATTAACTATTATTGTTAGATATTTTATCTATTTTAAATATCTGTAAATAATAATAGATAAAAAATAATTTAATTTTATAGACTTTGTTTTAAATTAGAAACTTGTTCTGTTTCCTACGAGAACTGTTCTAAAAGTAATAAGAACAATCATCTTGTATTTAAGACGCAAAACATTAGATTTCGTATAGTCTTTGTTTCAAATGTAACTCTTAAAAAATAAAAAATGAAACAATGAAACACGTATATGGTCATAATATGTACTTTTTCGGTCAAAATACGTTTATAGTGTACATACTATAATAGTCATCATGATCAACAATCATATTTGGAAATGCTATATTGAATCATATAGGAAATTGGAATAAATTTAGCAATACATACCGAAATTTGGGATACGATAAACGGAATTTGCGTCAAAAAAACAAAACAGAATACAATAAATAATAATTAACGTATGTAGCTTACTATGGGAATCCAAACGTCATCAATACACTAGTTTCTAATAAATAACAACAAATAAATGAAGTAACGAACTCGAGCTACAGTACCAGACAGCGCCTATCCGATGTAATAAATATCGCGCCGGCTGAACATAACAAGAATCTGCAGAGGTGTCAAGTTTCGGTTATTTCCATATACATATGTATACCTAAAATGACTTACCGTGAGAGTCACGGTAAATAAAGCTTAAGACTCTGTCTTAGACTACAGATCGATAGAGCTGAATCTATTGGCCTGTAAAATTAAAAAAAAAGATTTCACGATCACAAATATTTTCTGAAAAACATTACGGCTATAGAATCCGATTCTAAGTAGAATAAGACACCCAGTGGTAAGCCCCTAAACCAGAAAAATATGCCTTTCTAATCGTTAGTTTGAGTAATTCAAACTATTCGAACGTGTTTATGACTGTTTTTGGCTTGTAATTTTTGTTGAATAACGATTTTATCATAATTTTCCTTAATTTTAAAAATAATTGGGAGGTTTAAGCCGGAGGCTTATAATTGGATTACCTTTGTAAATGGTATTATTTAGTTATAAGCCCCCAAAGTATTGAAATCCTGTCAAAAATGATGAAAAATTTTCCAAAACCACTTTTCTCGACGTTTTGAAAGTCCCTGAGTCTAAAAAAAGAAAAAGGTTAAGCAATTTGCAGGTTGATTTGAAGTTGAGTTGGAATTGAGTTGGGGCTGGATAGGATATAGTGAGTTGTTGACCAATTTTTTTATATATGCTGGTTTGAGGATTGAGTTTGGCGTAAAGTTTGCGGTTTAGTTGAGGGTTACGTTGGGTTACGTTTGCAAGTTGAATTAGGGTTGAATTGCAGTTTAGTTAGGGTTATTAGGGAAACCTCACTACAATGGAAATCGACGGGACCAAAAACATTGTCCGTTAAACTGAGGATTTGCGATTTTTTTTTATATAAAAATTTTATTGGGATTCTATATCTTATCCGATTTTGATGAAATCCATAGCATTTCCAATGGAAATGGTATATTTAAATGATTTTTAGACGAAGTTCTGAAATACATATAGTATAGCCAAGTAGGATGGAACTTGGCTATTCCTTAATCGATTATGATGAAATTTGACATGTGCGTTGGAAATGGCATTCTAAGATGGTTTTTGGATAAAGTTCTGGAATATGACCAAGTAAGATGGAACTTGACTATTTCTTAACCGATTATGATGAAATTTGACATGTGCGATGGAAATTTGGTTCTAAACTGAGTTTTAGATCTAAAAATCAATTTAGAATTCAATTTCCAACGCACATGTCAAATTTCATTTATTTATTTTTTGTTTGTCCATATTCTAGAATTCTATCCAAAAATCATTTAAGAATCGCATTTCAATCATGGATATCAAATTTCACTAAAACCGGCTAAAAGAAATTGCGAAGTTCCACTCAAATTAGCCATACAAATAATTTACAAAAGGTTCAATTTGAAATATCTGTGCGTGTCCGCTCTAATAAAGTGTCAACTTATCTAAGGGAGGTTTTCATTGGAAAACTTCAGCTGCATGGGACCTAAAAGTTTGTCCGTTGAAGTGAGGATTCCGCTAAATTAAGTGTCTGTTGAAATGAGGTTTCACTGTATTTAAAAGTGAGTGAAACGCACACGAAACTTTACACAAGAAATGTCAATGTTAATAGCTCAAACATTCATCTCCTCCTTGAGAGATGATAATCAGGTCTAAAGTTGTTATAGAGAAATTTCTAAAACTTCAAAAATTGAGTCGATTTCTGATGACGTTATGATGGTATGAAGGTATGATGTTATGATGGCATAATGGTATGATGGTTTGTATATAAGAATTGGTATGATGGTATAGTGATATGATGGTATGATGGTGATTGAGTTGAGCAGAGGGTTGAGATTTGGTTCGAGCTAAGTTGAGTTGAAGTTGAGTTAGGGTTTAGTTAGCCTGCATTGGGGGGTTAAGTGAGTTTTCGGTTGGGGAATTATATAAGAATTGATTTAGAGTTAGGTTAAGAGCTCTTCTGAAAGTTGATTTGGGGTTGATTTTATTTAATGTTTAATTGTTGTTGGTTTATATTATCATTTAAAAGGTGAATTTTAATTCTTTTCCATAAAAATGTTTCTTAGTTATCGTAAAAATTGTGGCGGATTTACTATTGGATATACATAAACAATTTAATTAGTTAAGAGTTCAATGCTTATAATTGGGTTTACAATAACAAAATTCTATTACAGCAATTAAAAGCCAGGTTTAAAAATTGCATTAAAATAATACTTTATTTTTGATTAACAAACTAAGTTAACTTAACAAAATATTACAGATCTTCACTACAAAAATTAAGTTTTCATCCAAAAAACAAATTACAACAAAGTTGCCGAAACGAACAATGATGGAACTAATATTTTATTGTGTTCGAAAAGTGGCAAAGTCATTGTGACCAAAGATATGATCTATTTAATTTGAAGCATCTACATAACTTTAATTACTAGCGTAATTATTTTCATTTTAGGATCCAAAAATATATACGAGACAGATCGTGGTCAAGTAAAAGAAAACTTAACAGTTGTGTTCAGTTTTTCCGCTGCCGTAATCACAGTACCATCTTTAATTATTTATCCCTATAAGCGAGTACCGACGACGTAATAATTTCAGTTCCGGAGGGGGTACATTGGATGAAATCAGATTCTGACTGAATGACGACCGAACTATTTTTTCAATATGTAAAAGATATATTCCATCCAAGCGTTGTGGCTCAAAACATTAAATTTTCGGTTGTTTTGTATACCTATATACACCATACTTATGAACTATGCAAGTTATGTGAGGAATTGCAGATTTTATTAATTTTGCCACTTGTAGACGTTTTCATCTTTAATCCTTTAAAAACTGTGTGGAAAAAAGTAGTCGTGAATTAGAGAAAAAGTAATACCGAGAAGAAGCTAACGAAACATGATGTACATATTTGAGTGGATTCACTAGATACGAGAAGTTGCATACATTTGTGAATAACGAAAGCGCTCACGATACGATGAGCTCGTGGAAAAAGTGACGCACATCATAATTGGCGAGAAGAATCTACATGAATTGAAGCTAATCAAGAAAAAGGTCAATTGTCGTTTCGTTAGAGTATGCATCAAACAAACACGACTAACTCAAACAAAAACAGATCATCGATGAAATGAATTTCTATTTGAGTTGAAAAGAATTGCTCCAGACAAGCAAGGCGTTGAGGCACCATCACCAAGCAGCAAGAAGCTTAAAAAGAATAAAATTCTGAAATTCGATCTAACCAGTCCAAGAAGATATCGAAGCACTACTCGAAGATTGGAAAGCTTGGGGAGCCTACCTAGATGATGATAATTTAAATAAAGATTTCCTTTGACATTTAAAACGGAAAGAATATCGAAAGAAAGAAATGAGAGTTTTCCTTGAGTTTTTGATTTGGTGAAATTTATAATTCGCTAAGTCAATGCGTACTTGCCTCATACGTAATGTATGAAGTTAGAATTTTATTTTTGTAGTTTGGTCGTAGCTACCTTATGAGTAGACAGAACTTTTTGTTTGTACGAACTTATCAGTATGAAACCAAACTACCACAGAGAAAGCTCTTATTTTTTGGAGTCGATACACTTTGTATTGACCTCGTGTTAAAGTACGGGTGGGATTTTGATATTTCTACTTTTTCTGGTAGATATATTTATAAATGATTGGCCTCTTCATTTTTTCTGATTAACAAGTCGAAATTGTTGTGAATGTCATTATTTTTAATATATTTTGTCTATAAAAAACCGGGAGAAACTTATTGGAAAGAATATTGTAAACGATTTATGGGTGGAGAATGTAGTACAGAACAATCGTGTGTTAGTTTTCGTACCACAAACCTCGTTTGCTTCCCGTTTCAAATGACAGTACGAGCCCTGCCAGCTATTGGATCAAAGATTTTCCTACACCAAGGAGTAAGTTGGAAGGAGAAAGAGGTCAATCATCGCCTCAAAGGACGCTTCCACACCGAAACTTTATGAAAATATGCGAACACCGAAAACAATTTGGAGTCTAACTGAAGATTCGACACCTAATTCACGAGCTCTGCATCGCAATCAAATGTCTGTGTTGCAAAATTATTATGTGAACAAAATGAGGCTCTGATTACGTTAGATAACCTCTCAAAATTTATTGAAATTAATTGAAAACACTTGTTTCCTTAGAGTAACAATAATTCTTAATAATAATTTAGTAGAAGATCGAAGATTATTATGATAATCGTTGCTAAAAGTAAAAGACAAAGGAGCTATCTAAATAAATATAAGTAACAAAAAAAAAATCTGTTTGTTCTGATGAATTTCTATCTTTTTAAGAATAACTACGATTTGGAAGCAGAAAGTAATTTTTTTGCGACTTGCCACAGAAAGGACTATACGATGCATTAGGGAAAGTTTTAAAGAGGTATGCTTATCGAGCGAGTACAAAGACAATTTGAAAACCAAATAACTTAGCCGAAAGAACTCTATTCATGAGCTTTGAAAAATAAATCAAAAGTAAATTGTTTGTTTTTTGTTAATAACGATTATAATAAAATTGATTTTACCCAAAAAATAAGACATCCTTAAATACTAAAAAAAAATATTTTGCGATGAGCAGAAGGTTTTTGAAATAGTATAATAAAAGTTGTATTGCATTGCAGAATGTGTCTGTTAATGAACAGTTCAAGAATGAAAAAGAAGAATCAAAATAAAATTTTATGAAGTGAAGGATTTTGGTTGTTTTTGTTTGATTTTATTGTTTAAAATATTCAGATCCAGATATACTCAACAATTCATATTTTCTAAACGGAATAAAACCCATTTCTTATTTTGTTGTGTGAATTTAAGGTGAAGAACCTCACATACAAAATATAAAAAATGGTGACCCCTTGGGTCACCAAATATGGCGTTTTTTGAAAACATACTTTTTCTTCGACAAAATTGAATAAAAAATAGAAATGATACCAATGTGATACTATACTATATAAACGAAGAAATCCCCATTCTTAAACTACATAAACGAAGAAAACCCTTCGTATAAGCCATAAATCATTAAAATCGGTTAGGTAGGTGTTGAGAACGAACAAATCAAAAAATCAGAAAACGCAGAACGCAGAATTATTAAAATAAACATAAAAGCGAATTCAGTTCTATTGTGGGAAAAATAGATAAGGTTGTTGAGTCATTTGTAACAAAATGTGTTGCATGTCGAAAAACTGCAAATAAATAAAAAGTTTATGTATATTTTCTTTGGCAGAAAGAACCGAAAAAACCGTGAAAAACACCTTCAAAAAGTAACTCTAACAAAATAAATTTAGATTTAGAATTATTGCAAGAAAATGGAATTATTTTATTACATGATCATCTTCTTTAAAAAATCTGTTACTAACCAAATTGAGGCCCATAGCAGCTTTCACAATTGAATTCTTAGAAATCAGAGTAATTATTCCTTCGTTTTCTATATAATAAATTGAAGAATTTCGCCATTCTTTTGATTGTTTGCTATTTCTACATTTTCAAGAACACCAGAAGTTAAAACTCTTCCAAATAGGCAGTTGTTTATTAGACAACTGTCCGTTTAACCTACGATAACGAAAAGGATGGAATGAAGCATACTTAGTGTTACTCAGATTATCCACTTTTAGTAATTTTAGTGTTTAGGTTGTAATTGCAACACGAATAACAACGGTTAATTGAGGCCACCACGAAATAAATAAATAAAAATGGCTGGTTTGCTGAAGCTGGGGGCATTTCGAATGAACGAGTGCATAATATTCTAAATAAAAACTGTTGACTATTGATGAAAACGTTCTCGAAAGGAGACGCCAATAAGTTTCGTGCAAGAAAAAAGGCACACAGAACAATACCCACATGGAAAAATGAGCACACGGAAAAATGCTTACATAGAAAAAAAATCGCACAAAAGAAGCGCAAAAAAATACAAAAACAAAAATATTTGAATTCGTGATCTGGAAGCTGCCGCCTCGAACCTCCGCTTTTCCAGGAATAATACAAACTTCAGGATTTACGGAAATCAATGCCTTCAAGAGGATTAAATTCTACAACTGGCAGTTTTCTGTGAAATCATCTTCACTCAAACAAAAAAAAAAAATTAAAACACGTTTTTTTGTAAAACGCACAAGAAAAAATTGCACAAAAAAAAAGCACAAGGGAAAAAGCACAATTTCGTGTGCTTTCTTTTTCTTCTTGTGCAATTTTTTCTGTGTGGGCGCTTTTCCGTGTGTGCAATTTTCCATGTGGCCTTTTTTCTTGTGCTCATTTATGTCGGTGAGGTTTTTTCTGTGCGCAAATTTCGTGTGCGCTCTTTTCTTATACATGACTCTTTTCTAATGCTTAGTTCTGATTTATTGGGTTGCAAAACCCATTAGAAGTTACTCTGTCTAAGAATACAATTCTGCGCTGCCTATCGACTTTTAGATAAAACAACAAAGCAACCTACTCTTAAAATCCTCATAAGTCATCGGAATTGCGAGAACAAACCTATTTTTTACAGTAATTGTCAAAATACGGCACTAATTGAAGGAGGTGGTAAAACTCAAGAAGATTAGCTAATTGTAAACTATGAACAAATAAATAACTAAATGGAATTTCAATTAAAGGATTAAAAAGTGAAATAGACGTGAGTAGCTAAACAAAATCACTGTCTAAACAGTAATATGATTTAGTAATTTACTGTCGATGATCGGTCTACAATCACATCTTAACCAATTACCGATACTGAATAAATAGGCTCATTCAGCATGATTAGACTAGGAACTGACAGTTCATAAAGCGGCACATTAGTATCGATCAAAAATTGAGTATAATTTTGGTTTTTCAGTAAGCCAAATTAAGAATTGAATGTACAGCACTTTAAACGCCATATAAAGTAATTTCATAAATGTTTTCAAAAAGTAATTTAAAAATGTATGGTATTATACTAATCATCATTTATTTTTTAAATTTTATACTTGAAGTAATATTTATCAATAAAATAGTAATGTAAAACACCATATACAACAAAACAGAACAATTATAATTACAAGAAAACCATTATAGTCGTATGTATGTAAGAAATTAAACTTATCTAAATACCACCTACGATCTGTGAACAATGAAAAATTTAGGTTAACCATAAAACAATAAATATAATTTGCGCGAATCGAATTAAACATACTCGAATATATACAATTACACAAGCACGCGAGCGCACACAATAAAATCATCCGTAGAAGGACGCGCGCAAACACAATCATCAGTTTATTACATGCGATTATATTTATAAATTTTGGTTATGTATATCTTGAGTTCTTATATAATACAGAATCGGTAAATAAACATGTCCTTGCTGTTCAACCGTTCAATAAAATACACAAGCACGCTTTAATACTTAAGTTGTTAAATTAACCGTTGAGTTGATTATTGCAAAATGCGCTAAGTGCTTTTTCTTATATTTAATTAATTCAGTTTGAGTCAAGTGAAAAATTCATTAAAAACATGTAAAACAAAATCATTGATATTCAATACTATAAATTTTTAACGATGTGATAATATTAAGAACCATTGGTACAGGTATATAAACTATATAGACAACAAAAAGTGTGCGAAGGTGTTGAAAGTATGTGTGCCATAGATTTGCATAAAATCTACATAAATGTTATTTTTTATAGATTTATGAATTTATTATAGTAAAACAAAAAACAAACTGTTATGTAAATTATAAAAGGTTTTAAGCCGCGACGATGATCGAAATCAATTAGAAACACTATAGATAAATTGTGATCGAATTTTCCGATTAATTTAATTTATGATAATTTATTATGATATTCACTCATGTTAAAATGGAAACGTATCTGATAATTGGTCGAGCGCAGACACTTGTAACACCAATTGAGTTTGGAGGACGAATGTGTTTCTGTTCTTTCGATATAATTGGTGGTTCTTCTTTGCTTTACTATTTACTTTCCCTTAGAATGTTAATGGGTCCATATTTCTTTATATGTTAAAGTTAGCTAATATTACCGGCTCAATACGGTTTCATAACCAAAAATGTTGAAGTTTTTATTTTCAAATTGACAGGTAGAAAATAAACACATTATTTGAAGCATTAGTGAAATTTGACGGAAATTAAAGTAGTAAATTAATGTTCGAAACAGACGTTCTAGTGCTGTTCACACTAAAATGCAACGACACAATGACATTTCGAAGCTCAAGTTGCTTTTGAAGCAGAATTCAAATTGCATTGAAATTAAAGTTAAACAAGACACATTAAGCTATTTAAATTGTAACTAAAATTATGACAAACCATTGCTTTCGTAGTCAAAACCTGAGACTTTTTTCCCAAATGAAAATAGGAGACATACTAAAATGTTGTTCTATGTTGAAAGGCCGAATGTCGAAAGGTCGAACGCCGAAAGGCCGAATGGGTCAGAAGGGCGAATGTCGAAAGACGAATGTCGAATGACCGATTTTGTCGAAAAACCGATTGGTCGAAAGGCCGAATGTGTCGAAAGTACGAATGTCTAAAGGCCGAACAGGTCAAAAAGCCGAATGTCGAAAAGTCGAATTTTCATGAAATTTTCCTTCACTTAATTTATTGAAATGAATATATAAAACCGTAGAATTTATTTCTTAATGTAAAATGATTTAAATAAAAAGAAAATAAGTGATAATAAATACTGTGCATGTAGCAGATTAATGTGATCAAATTTAATTGTATCACAAAAAAATACGTAAGAAGATTTTAATATTTAAAGCGATTTACTATTACACTTTTATACAAAAATTTTGATAAAAATATAAATTTTGGTTTTCATAAAAATTAAATTTTGAAAATTTTCATTTATAAAACGATCAAAAATTAAAATCAATTTCGACAACGGCCTTTTGACATTCGGCCTTTCGACACAATCGGTCTTTCGACCTTCGGCCTTTCGACCCTTTCGGCCTTTCGGCGTTCGGCCTTTCGATATATTCGGCCTTTCGACACATTCGGCCTTTCGGCGTTCGGCCTTTCGACAATCGGCCTTTCGACATTCGGCCTTTCGACATTCGGTCTTTCAGCCCTACTCCTTATAATTTGAATAGACCAAAAAGTTTTAAAGAAAAAACTCATCTCTTACCGAATTACGGTTTTGTTTTTGTACGTGCAACGAAACTAAATTCAAATTGGGTTGAAATTATGGTTAAAGACTAACTTCAAACATTTAATTTTACTAATTTTAGGCAGATGCATTTCTGTAATTTAGTTCAGTAATTTAACACCCAAATTATCGTAGTCGTATCATAACAGGCAAGTTTTAATATTCTATAAATCTTAGACGACTAATATGAAAATCATCATATTGCACTGAATTTTTACGATATTAGTCATTTCAAATGACTACTAGCACAGCTATTACTCACTTGAAAATTTATCGTGACAAGAAAAGTCTTTTCAAATGACTTGAGTCGTAAAAAATCAGTGCAATATGATGTTTTTCATAGTTATCGTCAAGGATATGTAGAAGGAATATTCAAACTTGCCTGTTACTTGGCGTGACACAGGATACGACTACGATAATTGGAAACCACTCGTTTAGATGAAATCTAAAGAAATTACCATAATTATGCTAGGTTTAAAATGATTTTACTTCATCCAGCTTATGATTTAGGTAAATATGGGACGGCAGGCCTACCTCAATTACCAAAGCAAGATTTCTACATTTTAATATCTTACAACTTATGGTTAAGCTTTTGAAAATCTGTTAGGAGTGGTAAAAGAGGGAAATTTGTGCTAGATTAGGCTTCGGATTTTTAAGAGGCCTTTCGTTCCTTAAGGGTTAATTAAGAAGTTAAAATTGTCTGTTAATCAAATGATTTTTTCGGCGTTTTATAGACAAATATATTAATTTTAATAATGATTTTCGCAATATTTTCGATTGGTTAATCAGAAAATAAAGAGGCCAATCACTTAATTAATAATATCTACTAACAAAAGTAGGAATATCATTCCCTCTCCCCCCGTACTTTACCCCAAGAGTTATATCAATGTATTACTCGTCAACAATGAGAACCCTTCTTGAGTTCCTATGTTGGTAATTTGGTTTCGTAGTGACAAGTTGGTCTACTCATCAGGTAGCTGCAACCAAATGTTCATTGGAATAAATCTGCGTTTTCATATTTGATTTTTCTTAAAAACTCAAGTTTTCAAAGTACTCATTCTCAAAAACTAAAAAAGCGATTTTACTGATTTATGGCTCATGTAAAAGGGAATGGACTTCTTCGTTTAAATATGTAATATCATGTTCATATTAAATTTTTATCGAAGAACAAGTGTGTTTTTCTGAAAAATGCCATGTTTGGTGACCTTTGTTTGACACAGGGGGTCACCATTTTTATATTTTCTATGAAAGTTTATTTACCTTAAAATCACACAACAAAATAAAAAAATGAGTTATATTTCGTTTAGAAAATATGATTTGTTGAATATATCTCAATCTGAATATTTTAAACAAAAAAGTCGAGAAATCACTCAAATTCTTCAAAATAAAATTTTATTTTTGTTTTTCATTAATAATAAATAATTTACCAGAAAACCAATAATTAACTTTTGATTCATTTTTCACAGCCCATGAATAAAGTTGTTTTGGTGAAGATATTTGGTTTTCAAATGAATGCATCGCATCATCTTTTTCTGTGCCAAGTTACAAAAAAATGATATTCTGCTTCCAAATCGAAGTTCTCCTTAAAAGCCACAGATCCATTGGGAAAAACATATTTTCTAAAGGTTCCAGGCCCTCAATGAACAATCTCACAGCTACATGATAAGCTTTGTTTATTCAGGTATAGATATCAAATGTTCATCGAACATATTGTACATTGCAGCACTTTGGACCAATGGAATCCTTGAACCACATCCTGAATTCATTAGTTGCCGCATTTAATTAACCATTTGTTAGGTAAGCTGCTTGTTGGTCTGCAATAAACGAATGTGGGCGTATGTTTTGTATTTACTCATAGAGTTTATCCAAGAAAAGCAATGATAGAAGCGTTTCCCTAACGTATTAATATACTTAGTAGCCTCTGCTTGATTGTTATTTTATCCGTATCACTTTGTAGACATTTTGTAGATATATCCTTATGCAAATTATCAGTTCCTGAACAGTCTCCTTAAGATCTCAATAGCTTTCTTCATCGTGTAAAAGAGTTTTAGATCCTAATTTGGTGTCAGGGTTTGAAATGATAGCTTTCCCTTAAGGTTTCTTTTTTGCTCTATATTCCATATAATACGACATATCGAAAATGTCTGTAATACTCTGGACAAACCAACTTTTTGGTAGCGATTTTAAAATAATATATTTTTCCCGTTGTTGATAAATTCCTTATTGTCATTTGCAGTGTCATTATCAGGAAGCCCGGAACTAAACGCTTCCTGAAATATTTCCTTAGAAATTTTTTTGAAATTTTTGTTCTTTGTAACTAACACAATAAGATAACTGTTTATTGTCCCTCAATTGATATTATGATGAACTTATTGAAGAAGGAGGTGTGCAAACTCGCTCTAAATTATTATTTTGTAACCAGAGGATCCTTCATTAGCACCACTAGATTTAACATCATAAAACACTAATATTTAATATTTTCAGGTTTTTACATTTTAGTTCAAACTCAAGGTGACGAATAAAATACATTTTTCAAATGTAGCATATTTAGCATCAGTTTCTTTAGCTTTTTTTTAAAACATTTTATCAAAGCTAATTTTGTTACAGTAATGTGTCAATAACTTTAGTAGATAGTATCAGTTCAAACATGTCAAATTTGCGACCTAAGTTACTTCAACTTCAACAATGCTTTTTCTTCATAATCTGAAGATTTGTTGGTAAAACTTATAAAAATACGGTTTCGGGTTTATTACAACAAATAAATACATAGAGGCAGTCAACATATAAAAGCATCAAGGCATCAGATAAACTCAATCATGACAAAGAGTACCTCATTTTAACAAAAAGGATCACCTGAATATAAAAATAACGCTGCCAAACAAATTATGCGGTCATTTAGCCTTGCAACACTGGATTTACAACACTCTCAAAGCCATCTTTAAGCTTGGACTAGGACCTCTATATACAAATAATACTGTAAGAAAATTTCTGCAGACATTTGATATGGGAAATTTCATTCGTCCAATACGCCTGAACCTCAATATTCTCAACATTTAAATAAAATCCAGACTCACATGCATCTTTCTTGTCTGGCAAGGTTAGATGTTGACAGCAGAAATTGTCTTTCAGGTTTATTTTGGCATTCTCCTTCTCGCCGTTGTCCTTGTTTTTAGATGATATTCGTTCAACTTCCTAAATTTACTAACGGCAATGCAAAATTCAGGAGCGATCAGAGAAATAATAATCCAACAAAATTTAATTCGAATTCCAGTGCAAATGACTTTTCCAATAAATTCTTCAGGACGTGATTTAATATGTTTAAGGTTAGGAACTCTTTATATGGAACGGTGCTGGAGTCAAAGAAAGTTGTCTGGGTTGTGTATGGAAAACCAAAACTAGCAAATCTAATTTCTTGCCGTTGGGCCATGTTTTATTTTAAAAATGCTGATTCCAGCCTTACCTTTTGGCAGAAATCTTTTTCAGGCTATGAAATAATAGGTTTTTTTAATAGTAACTAAATATTTATACATTTGATGCTGGACATTGAGAAGATAGTCTGAATTAGCTAAGTATGCACAAATAAATTTGGCGAATATCATATGTGATTTAAAGTTTATATCCAAAAATATCATGTATTTGAACCATGGTTTAATTAAGAAATCTGTCCCCTGCGGCCTAACTATGCTATTCGACGACTATTTTCGACGGCTATCGTTTTGTGTAAGAAGATGCAGGTAGAAAAAAGAAAACAATAGTTATTGTTTTCCTTTACCTTCCTGTACTTTCTAATATAAAAAGATAGCGGTCGAAAATTGTCATCGAAGGAATTTTCCAGAGCCGGAATTAAAAAAATGTATATTAGGAACTACTTTAAGAATCGAGTTAACATTTTAAATCTCAGATATATAGTAAATGCTATTAAAATTCATTCACAAACGTGCCAACTAGTTCCATTTGAAGCTGGAGATAAGCCTTTATTGGTTGTCTATGTAAAAAAAAAAAAAACTGCTGAAACAATGTTTAATAAATGACATCAATTAAAATATCATTGGTAGTGTTCCACAATATTTCTTGGATTAGGTTCTTATTTTATTTAACAAATCCGACCCCAAATGAGCTGACCTAAGAAATTTTCAGAGAACACAGAATCAAAATTTCACAAAATCCATTGACAAACGTACTCCATTTGCTGGTGGAACCTGGAAATGTAGCAAAGGCCTATAATTATTAAGAACTTAAAAAACAAATTTTTCATATGGTGTCTTGTTAAGGATACTGATATTTGTTGAATTCCGCCCATGTTTTTAGAAACTCCATCCCTGCCTCAAATGGAACTGCTGTGATAATGAACTGAAATTTATTATCTAACTTAAACCAATATGAATCAAGTTAGCGGGTTTCAAACTTTTCTAGAAGAGATTTAACCACGTGCATGTTGTGTGACCAGTCACCCCGCCCCCCTCTCCCTCTCCCCCCCCAAACCAATTTTATATAGCAATTTTATTTAAATCAAATATATAAAATATTTCGAGACCTGTTTTTTAACCGATTTTTTCATACTTTCTCCTGGTTTAGTCATTTTTGACCTGGTACCTACTATGGTATCGTCTGGCAAGGACATTTCTTTAAATTGCACCAAAATAACTTCCAATTCTGAAAAATTAGCTTTGTAAAAATGACCAACATGTTCGCATATTTGACATGTTTGACTTGACATATCTGCCAAAATTGCGCTTTTGAAAATAAAAATGGTTCGAAGCTAAAGTTGCTTTAAGATAAATTTTCCATTTACCACGTAATATTTAAGTAAAAATAGCTGAACATTAAAAATTTCGCTTACAGTTTCGCTGATTAGTACCCTTCTCTAAGAGAAAAACTTAAAAATCTCAAAACGATAATCTAAAAATTTCTGTGATTCAGTGGAGAATTGCGCGGTGTTAAAAAAACTGTTTAGCTCGAGAAAACAGTAAAGAGCTCTAAACCAATAAATAATACAGTTTTCTTTTAATATTCAAATTTGGGTCAAAAACTAAAAACAATTTTAGTGTAATTTGCTGGATTATGATTTTTTTAACACAAAATAACAACAATTATTTATGCCTCGTTGTAATGTAACTATTGTATTTCGTATGTACTTCCTTTTGCCTAGAAATACTCCTTTGAAAATTTGAAAAGTACTCCCTTTAAAATTTTCAAAACGACAGCACTGGTTGGTTGTATTATTATTAAAAAAGATGTCAACGCAAGGATTTAAAAAAAAATTTTCCTAAGAAAAATTTTAGTGGATTTTGTTGTCTTTTATGTTTAAAATATTCAGATCCAGATATATTCAAAATATTGTGACGGTGACACCTAGGGTGTAATAGAATAAGTTAAATTAACCGCTCAATGTTTTACTGTACTAAAATGGAATTTTCCATGATAAAACTGTTCTAAATGTTTCTACACTATTCTTACTGGAAAAATCATGAACTTTCTAGAAGTTTGGTTTGTGTATATAAAAAGGCGAACGAAGTCGATTTGAATTATTAGTATTTGTTAAGCGATAGTGTGAAGATTAAAAAGGAATTAAAAAGTGATTTAAAAAGTGTTTCAGTGCAAAATAAAAAGTAAAAGTGATCAGTAAAATTGTGGGAATAATTTATATAAAGTGGTTTTGTGAATTATCACTAAAAAATTGTGTTGTAATAATTTTTGTGTCAAATAAATAAATTCAATTCAATTGATTTTATTTTATTCACAATCCAGTGATACGAACCTTGATTGACAAGGCAAACACGTAACAATATCATATTTTATAACCCATTGGTTTTAAGGGAAATAAGCTTCCACAAAAAATGTTTTTAACAAAAATTTAATAAAAAAATAGAAATTACTACATAAATCAAGAGTCTATTCCCTTTCATATGAGCCATCACAATCACAAAACGACGAACGGCCCTTTTCCGAAGAATAGTGCCGTAGAAAGCAATAAAGAAATATGAATTGAGTTATTTCATGTCGGGAACAATCATGTGAAGATTTTCAGTGATATTCGTCAAAATCAAAAGGGGTCAAGACAAACATTGGTCGTTTTCGACATTATGTTTTTATTTTTGTATCGATTCTTGTACCGTCGAATAAACGACGGACGTGACTAAATTTATTCAACAAAAATCAAAAGTCCTACAGTCATATGGTTTTTCTCGAATGCCTGTAGTATACGCTTGAGGCAAAAATAATCAAATAGCCGGTTCCTGGGGTCGACCATATAAATAAAAAGCCATTTTTACATCAAATGTTGTACGATTTTCCGCCGACGAAATTTGTTCAACAAAAAACAAAAGACCCAATGTGGTTTGGTTTTTACGTGTCTAAAACTATCCAAATACTCAAAAGTTTAGATTCAACCATGCTCGCAGTATGTAAGTAGTTTTTGCTAACTGTAAAGTTTAAGGAACTTTAAAAAAAGTTTACTTTACTTAATATTCAATTGATGTATATTTTAAATCACTGACAACTACTGTAATCTAAATTTTCACAAATTTTGACGTCATATTTAATTGACTGTGCCATTTATTCTCATATAGCAAATACTTGAAATGGACAGATCACTCAACTGAAACCAAAAAAAGGTTCACCGTAAAGTCACCAGCAAAAAACTAGGCAGGCAATCCAAACCAGATTTGGACAATCGATTTTTTTTTCTTTTAATGTCAATTTTAAAAGACTTCATCCATATCATTCACCACCTACCACATCCATCTATATAAATATAGAAATACAGATCGCACAACTAATACGATTGAAAACCACGCTCAACCAAAAACCAGTTATAAGACCATATATATAAAACGTATGTATGTTTAAATAAAAAAACAGCCAAATTAAATTTTAATAAATTTTGTAACAACTCTATTTACAAGACAACAAAATTACAAAAAAAAAAAAAAATTTTTTAATAAATTTACAGATTTAATCCCATTGTAGCAGCAAATTGATGTCTATCATATTATACCTATATAGATAGGTAAACACACACAAAACATGAACGACTGTTTGTCATGTAGCTTTCAACAAATACATTTTTAATTGCGTCAATAACTTTTTTTTTTTTTTTAAATTAAAATTTTAATTTTATTTCTTCAAGTTGTCTTTTTAAATAAATAGGAGTACAAAACTAGTTATGTATGCTTATATATCATTTATTATTTAATTATTTGTTAGTTTTTTTTTTGCTTCTAATTCTACCTATAATTTCGATATCGTTATAGACAAATTTGCATTTTTATTGTAACAACAAATAAAATTATAAATAAATTAATTTTATAAATTTTGGGTTACATAATAAAATTTAAGTCATTTTTGTGTACCATTCAACTTATTATTTGTACATAAATCATGGATCAATTTTGGTAGACATTATAGACATAATATTATGTCAGATGAATAATAATAGGTTAAATGGTATTGATTGTCATATTTTGACTCAAATTCAAATCAAACTCGGCTCAATGTAAAATCAAAATTTATTCGAGATATAACCAACCATTATAATAAAACTTTAATTCCATTGTCAAACTTCAAAGAAATTCATTTAAAGTTTGTTTTAAATTCCGCTACTGTTGGACTGAATGTTTGTTTATTTAAAGATATTTTGTGTCGAAAAACTTTCAAATCGTTTCTTATCATGCTCACTACTTGCACATCACAAATCACTTATTGACTCTACCTGTGGTTCAATCGTGGTTAGTTAAAAACGTATTAGAAGTTAGCAGGAAATATTCATTCCTGAAAAGGCTTTTTTACAAAATATGTGTCTATGCTAAAATATAAGGAAAATTTAATTCCATCCAGAAAAAATCTTTAAAACATTAAACAAATCGGGTTTCATCCCGTAAAATATTTTCGAAAAAACGGATGAGATTTGACCAAGTTTTAGTAAGTAATTAGTTTTTAGAAGTTAGGTATGAACTGCTGAGCTTATGGTCAAAAGTAAGTTTGAATTCGTGTTCAGCGATTAAAATACATCGAATCAGGCTCATTAAAAAAAATTTACGACTCCCTGAGTGGTTTTTAAACGATATACAATTGCTCACACCAAAAGGCGACAAAAAAGGATGAATTTTAAGCTTCATTTAGCTTTTTTAAAAAGTTGTCTACCACAATAGAATTTTGGTCAGAGGGGGTGTCCAGTTAACGTAGTTATATATATATATATAAATATAAATATATATATATATATATATATATATATATATATATATATATATATATCATACATATATATATATATATATATATATATATATATATATATATATATATATATATATATATATGTATATATATATATATATATATATATATATATATATATATATATATATATATATATATATATATATATATTTCCATATATACATTCTCTGTCAAATCGGCCATCTCCTTCCGCATTAAAATTTTTGAGATAAATAAACTTTTTTTGGCTTAACATTTTCGCTAAGATGTCTGCTTTTTTAATGCCGTATGGCCTTTTTTATGGCGTCGATGGATTTTCAAAATGATGGATCATAAGTGCTAAACAAATTGTTATAAAAACGTAATTTTAACTCTGTTAATTAACTCATAAAAGTGTTTTTTAAAGTTACTGATTACAAATTTTATTATTAGTTTTCTAAAATTGCAAGATAGGAAATCAAATATGGCCGCCAAAATTTCACAAATTTTTCGACGTTCATGAAGGTTGATAGAAACCCACGTCTAGGAGGTTTTCGGAGTCATGGATCACGATTTGAGGTTAGTAGCAACTCATCATGGTTGTTCGAATACGGCCGAAAAAAGGGTCAATTTTCCAACGTTTACGAAAATCGATAAAAGCATTATCTAGGGATTTTCGGGGTCGCCATTACGAAGCTGAAATCAGAATTTAAAAATTTCAATCCAAAAATTACCAGATTTCCGATAAAAATTGTTATTTTTAAACATTTTGAAATGAAAACTGGGTGAAATCGGAGAATGTCGTTCGAAAAAGATTATGGTCAAAGAAAGGTGAACAGACGACTTCAAATCTAAGATTAACACTCCATAAGGTTAGGCCTGTGTGTATTGCATACGTTATAATATTCTAGAACTTGGTGAAACGATTGATTCTAAGCTCTACTATCAGCAATTAACCAGATTGCAGCAAGCATTTAAAAAAAAACCGGTAAAAAAATTTGGACAAAATATAACTTGTTATTAAAATAAAGTAAAGCCCTTTGACTAATATTTACCCTTAATCCGTCTGACTTCTTATTGAAGCTCGAGTTCTAAACTTTAAGGGTCAAAAATTCCGTTCTGTAAATCCGTGCTGACATGTTCTAACCATCACTCCTTTGTAGCAATTTCTTAACTTGCGGTTAGAAAGTCAACTTGTATGTAATATTTGAGTATTTTTCAAACCCCTAAAATTCTAGTAGAAAAACCTCAATGATTTACTTGTGTATTCAAACTTTTCGTAAGGTAAGTTAAACCTAGGTTACATTGTCCTTTAAGTTGGGATTAGGAATTTACTTTTGGGTTTGGTTCCAACCTTCTTACCCCGTTTAATAACGAAAGTTGAAATTTGGGTATTCGCGAGGATTTTTTTTTTGTTTGTTTGAAACGACCTTTTTTAGAGTCATATTTCAACCAAAGTTACTTTAAAGTTAATAATTCACTTTTAGTTCACTTTCTCACTTCAACTATAGTTAGATTTTGGATTCCACCATGTTCTATAAATTCTTAATTTTAAGTCACCCTTTTGTAAAACCAGTAAGTTTGTATAATTTTATTAATTAGAATGAATATAAATTGTAACGGTTCGATTGGTTTAAATCATCTGGGCTGTAGAGAGAACACAGACTGACAGACAAACACCCTTTCGAAACCGACTTTTTCGGACTCAGGGGACCTCAAAACAATTAAATCTCTAAGATCTCAAGGTCCAAAATTTTCAGGATTACTATATTTTATTTTACTAGAGTAAAAGAAAGTAAAAATTTCTATTACCTGAAAATCCAACTAAAAAAATATATTCTGTTGTAGTACATATACAAAAAAAAATTACGCCCGAAGTAAATGAAATACCTGAAAGATACGAATTTCATAATGAGGATCAAGGCTGCGGTCAAACAATATCGCGATACATAGTCCAGTTATTAGACTTTAAATGAAGCCCTTCGTGATCGATTCATGTTTGGGTTACAGGATACCCAATTAAGGTCGCATTTATTAAAACAAAAAGCTAACATTGATGAAGCTGTGAAATTTCTTTGAACCGATTAATCATTTTGCGGTCGTAGAAAATGGCGCCGTTAACCAAAGTCGTAATAGAATCAAAGTTATTTCAAAATGTCCTTCAAGGCCGAGTCGGAGCACAAGCAGTTATTCAACACAAAAGTTTTAGATGTGGCCGTTACCATAACCCAGCATCTTGTCCCGTTATAATGTGAAGTATTTTAGTTGTCATCATAGAGGTCACACGTCACGTGTGTGCCGATCAAATCAAATAAGTACACCTCAAAGCATCGAAGTCGACGGTACAGTCTAGTCCTTCAGCATAAACATCGAGTCAATACGACACAGAAAAAAATAGTTATTCCGTGAAAGAAATCCCGAATGATTTGGAGCACCTAAATTTTAATAAAATTGAAACGAAGAATAATGTGGTTCATGATATACTTAGCAGAGTAACTTTTTGTCAAAGTAATTCTAGAATGACAGTCATTGGAAGTGGAAGTGGACTTGGGAGCCTGTACATCTGTAATTTCCGTATAGTTAAGCATAAAGAGTTATTTAGCAGTTTAGAAATTAAAAATGTAAATTGTCATTATTTTTCCGTTACAGGTGATCGAAATTCTAATAGTAGGAAAATTAGTTGTATGTAAATGCGAAAACCTAGGAGGATGGTAGAGAACAGCCGTTGGAGTTGATTCTCATTAAAACCAGAAGAGAGTAATTACAGAGTACTCTAAACGGGTGAATCAATGTAGACCAAATGTAAACAACGGTCGAAATAAAAAGGAGGTGTCAGGAAACTGGAGGTAAGGAACTGGATCGCCTCGCGATCAAGTGCACAACGATTTAGGCAATAGGCAAGTCCAGTGGATGTTTTGATGAAACCGAACAAGTTAATCCGCCTTTGTATAGATTGTAAGGTAACAATTGGTTTGTGCAAACGGAGCAATACCAACTTCCTAGAGTTGACGATTTACTCACTCAACTAGCAAATTCAAGGGTTCATTGTGTGATAGATCGCTTAAATAATCCTAATAATCGATTAGCTTTTGGTGTAAAAAGCGCAATGTCGCTTTTTCAATCAATGATGACAGAATACTATATGGAATTGTGAAAACCAATGTCAGTCTTTTGGGTAACATTTTAATTGGTGCCACATCAGGCAAAGAATGTAAAAATATTCTAAAAGAAATCCTTGTTAAGTAAATATAACGTCAAGTTAAATATAGAAAAATGTAAATTTTTTGAGTCCATATATATATATATATATATATATATATATATATATATATATATATATATATATATATATATATATATATATATATATATATATATATATATATATATATATATATATATATATATATATATATATATATATATATATATATATATATATATATATATATATATATATATATATATATATATATATATATATATATATATATATATATATATATATATATATATATATATATATATATATATATATATATATATATATATATATATATATATATATATATATATATATATATATATATATATATATATATATATATATATATATATATATATATATATATATATATATATATATATATATATATATATATATATATATATATATATATATATATATATATATATATATATATATATATATATATATATATATATATATATATATATATATATATATATATATATATATATATATATATATATATATATATATATATGTATATATATATTATTATTAAGTTTTTAAATTGGTGAGCAAACGCAGTAAGTGAGAGTGGACTGTAGTACATCAAACATGCTTTGGATAATTGTAAATCACTCATAGTGAACAATAATTGTCTTGATGAAAGAAATCTTAGATGCTAGCCCCGATAGACTCGGTGCCATTCTATCGCATGTCATTAACAACGTAGAATTTTTGCTTCCAACACTCTTTTTTCAGCTGTACGAAATTTCTCACAAGCACATCATGAAGCGTTGGCATTATTTTTGCGATAAGGAAGTTCATAAGCATAATTTCAGTCAAAAATGTATATTACGTTCGGATTCTCAGGCATTGAGAGAGATACTCAATCCAAAAAAGGAATCTCACAGGTTTCTGGAAAATGTTGTTAAGACAGATTCGACTTAATTTTTAATCAGAAATCAGCCGATGAATTTACGGTATTCTTAACTGGTAGAAAGAATGGGATTGAGAAAGTTGGGTTATAACCGGTATATAACCACCCTTTTGGCGGTTGTAGCAA
Source organism: Tipula vernalis (assembly GCA_958295665.1). NCBI lineage: Eukaryota > Metazoa > Arthropoda > Insecta > Diptera > Tipulidae > Tipula > Tipula vernalis. The sequence continues at coordinate 112,905,651 of OY282559.1, forward strand.
CGGTTACATAAGCAGTAAATTGCAACTTGCTAGTTAGTTTAAGTTACTTTCGTAACTGAAAAAAGTAAGAATCAATAATAATAATTTTTATTTTGGTTAACGATACCAACCCTTAGAATTGTTTTTAATTTCCATAGCGAATTTATTTGTTTATCTAAAATTCTATAAAATCATAAACATTTTCAGAATTTAGGCTGCGGTCGAATTCTCTGGTAAATCTGCTGAAAATGGTAAATACATTTACCTTACTTGACAGTCTTAGTCGACATCCGAGATTTTGAGGTTTTTGTGAACGTTGGCTTTGAGAGATTCTTAGTGATTTCTTATTTTTTTAAGATTATTATATGAATATAAGTATATATGAAATTTTTCGGGTAAATTCGAAATTTGTTGTGAATAATCGGATCTTTCAATATTATTCTAAATTTGCCAAGGGCTGAGATGCTGGTAAGGGCAATTAAATATTTTTTCAGCCCCTTGTGGAAAACGCATTCCATTTTAATTAGATTCGATGTATAAAAATTCAAAATCAACCAGATTTCCCAAAAAAACAAATTTAACCAAAAAAATAAATTTGTTGTAGGAGCAATCATTTTACACAAATTTAAGAAAATGTTAGTTTTTGATCTCTTGATCATTCTAAACTTCGGTGATTAGTTGAAATATTGATATTGAATATTAAATCAAAATTACAATCACAAAAGAGAGCTTAAATACTCTAAATCTTGCTAAAAAAGGGTTTTAGTCAAACAAATCCAACTAACGCAATTTCCAATCATATAATATCCTCGCTTGCATGCACAATTCAATTTGCTTTTTGCTCTATTTAAACAGCGAGTATACATTTTTAAGAGATAAAGAGTTGAGAGGTGAACAATTAGTTTGCTCAAAGAATTGATGAGGAAATAAACAAAAAACAATTTTGGTTTGCGTGTTTATTTTTTATTGAAAAATCCGAATTTGTTTACGCATTCAATGCATTCATTTCATTTATGAAAGGTTGTTATCTCTCAATACATGCGATAAGGAATTAATTTGTCGATCAACAAAGTTTATTAAACAAGGGTCAAGGCGACAAAAATATTTCGGGCTTCGATTAAGGTAAATTTATATTGACGCATCTATCAACATCATGTTTGACATGCATTTCTTTCAATGCTTATAAATTAAGAGAAAACATGACAAGTTTATCAAATTTATTTATTTGATACAGGAGTTGAATTAGAAAACGAAAATCTTAAATGTTGGTGCATTACTACAAGATTTCAAATAAGCAAAATTCCGCTAAGATGGGACTTACCCACCTCGCCAGAGGAGAAAGGAAATCGAGGATAGTTATTGACTATCCTAAATTAAATGAGGTTACCATCATTGAAACTTTCCCAAACCCCTATATTACCGATATTTTAGAACAACTGGGCAAATCCATGTATTTGAACACACTTGATCTTGCAAATGGCTATCATCAAGTGGCAATGAATGCTCCTGACAAAGAAAAAAATTCTTTTAAGTTCCAATTCCGGGCACTATAAATTCAAAAGGACGAGCATGGGCTTGAAAAATGCACCAAGCACATTTCAATGGCTCATGAATAGTGTATTTACGGGGCTTACTGGTTTTAAGGGCCTTGTTTATCTGGGCGAGATTGTCATCTATGAGAGAAGTCTCACAGATTATAATAATAAGCTTAGTGAAATTCTATCTAACCTGCAAAAATTCATTTTAAAAGTTAATCCTTAAAAATAGGCTACCAAAAATACAAAAATTTCATACAACAGCATACCTCCCTGAATCTAATGGAGCACTTGACAGAAGTCATCCAACGCTCGTTGATTATCTATGGAATTTCATCGAAAAAGGCCCGATGAATTGGGATAAACGAGTACCGTATGCAATGTTTTCATATAATTCTACACCACACTCATTGACAAATTTTATGCCATACCAGCTAATGTTTGGTCGTATATTTAGAATTCCAAATTCATTTTTTCAATCCAATGAGACTTTGTATAATTACGAAGATTAAATAAATTAACTAGAATTGCCAATAAAAAACTTCTGCTGATATAGCACGCTCCTCAAGTTTAAATTCTAAAAACAAATCAAGTAAATTGACAAAAGAAAAACTGTTCTTTAAAGATCAGTTAGTTTTATTAGGAAAGAAGTGAGAAAACCAAATTTGATCCACTTTGGCTTGGTCCTTATAAAATAGTTCAAACCCCATTGCCAGAAAATGTACGTTACAGTAAAACAATCCACAACAATCGATTAAAACATTTTAAATCTTGAAATGACTTTGAAAATGACGAGCCGTCTCGCTGAAATTTAATAAAGTGGTTTGTAAAAACCATACAAAATGAAAATTTACTATTAACTATTTAATTCTAGAATTAAACTATTAACTATTTAATTCTAGAAAGCTTGAATCTAAGCTCCTACCATTTGGTTTGTTAGAATAGCTGGAAATGGTTTATATATTGCATATTTAATGAAAATCATATGATACCCCAAAAAACACTAGTTAGACCCGTACTTAGCTTTGGGATTTCGCATGTTGAACACTGATCACCTCCAACCGTAGAATACTGCATAAATGGCTAATTAGCATCTAAGATCCGGTCAGAGTTTCGCAAGCTCAGTTCAGCGTCCGAATGAATTACGAAATCAAGCTAAACTACTCGTAGATTGTGACATTATCAGTTTCATAAAATATAACAGGGTTACGTCCAAATATCCCTACCACAATGGAAATAAAAAAGTCGTTCAATGAAAATTTGCTAAAGCCGCAGCCAGACGATTGCAAATATTCAACAAATGTTCAAGATTTGTAAAATAACAAATCATGCAGACACAAAACAAAATGACGAATAAGCAATCAAGGTTATATGCGTACTCATTCGCTCTATAGGCGATAAAAATGAAATATCTCACCACCATTGATAGAACATAAGGTTACCACTAAGGTATCGTCCACACGATTTGTGAATAAAATATGTATATTATATTTTCTACCGGACAGGCGTCACTAAAATTATTATTAATTTTAGTTATTAGTAATAGATGTCACTACTAAATATGTATTATATTCAGATACTGGTTGACAGCAGAAATAAATAAAATGGAAAACGACTGCGATTGGTCATGCATTTTAATTTTGCAATTTATTTCCATATTCGAGAAATATCCGGAAATATGCGATTTAAAAAATACAATTTTTTAGGATTATTATCATGATATCCAAGAAGAAGGGGGCGAGTCGGAAAGGGACACTCGTCTCGTGACTCAAATAGTATATCGAATGGTAAACCATTTATTTTTGCGATTTTTGTTTCCAAATAATCTTTTTTTATTACTTATGTCTAGCCAGGCCTCGAATGGCGAATAATTGAGATTATTAAGCTTAAGAAGACGTAAAATACTGACGAATAAAATTCATAATATGGTATTTGAAGCAGAAACTCAAGAGTTTGCCACGCTATAATAGGAATCAACAACATTCAAGACCATCCTCATTCGATTCCCCCTCCAATTCATCTCATCGCCTTGCCATATTTTCAGTCTATAGAAAAATTATAGAAACAACCAAAACCATCCTCATCCCATTCCTTATCCTACAGCATAAGTTGAGATAACGACAGTTCCATACTTTCTCCCCAAATAATTTTTGAGGAGGTGGTGGATGAGCGGGGCAACATTACTCTTTCATTTTGTAGCTTTTAATATAATGTGATATTTCTTGATATTTTTGAATACTCGGCGTTCCTATATCCGCATAAACATAGCAATATTTTGCATCCATTAACGCCATAAGTGTACAATGCTAAACACACTCTTATAATTGTGCGGAAAATGGTAAAAACTGGGACCCACTGTTGATTGGAGTCACTATGTGCTGGCGAGTCAAGCACGCTGACGCAAAGTGGAAAATGTCACTTTGCGGTCTGCAACTATGTACATATAGAAAAATGGCAATTAATATACCTCACGAATACTTGTATATTTTTAATGTGATGATTTTATTATCAATATGTCATGTGTAACTTCCTCCTGACATTTTAAATAAAAAAGATAGGCTGTGGTAATATGACAGCCAGCCTCTCTTGGGTAGGAATAGATTTTCTCATGTTACTGTCAAATTTTTGAATTTTTGGTCCAATTTTTTTGCAATAAAAACTCGAAATCTTGCGATGACATCCGGCAAAAAATTTTCACGTTTGCCAAAGGACTCTCGTTGTAAGTCTTATCCACCTCGACTTTTGTTTAGTGAGACCATCCGCCATCTTATTTTCCGTGAGGTTTCTTTTTTCTTATTATTTATAATTTTTGCGCAACAAACCATTACTTGAATTGCACTTGCTATAGTAATGTCGTCATCCTCGCTGTCCACATTGAACATTATACGAAAAAAAAAAAATTCTCAAATAAATTATTGATTTTTCAACAATTATTGTGACGGATGTCAAATTTATGGTTGCGACCTGCCATCTTTTGGAGAATATGTTATTTAAAGTTTTAACTAGTAGTGGCAACTAGTAACAAACATAAAAAATATCTACTTTAACATTGGCTTTATATTCGCATTTATCGACAAAATTAATGTTGTACAAATCGTGTGGACAGTCAAATTTCCGAAATATCTACTGTAGCAGTATTTATAAAATATTTTTAAGGTATATTTGTTGACTATTTGCAATCGTCTGGCTGCGGCTTAAATCGGAGAAATATTTCGAGGAGAGGATATGTTAAATTTGTGAATGCCACAAAACCAAGAACAATTCAGGAAATGTAAGGATATCATCACTCGTGTTGTTAGTGAAACAGACGTAAAACCCCAAAACCTAAAGATGGAGCAATGATTTAGAAGTATGTATAACGTAAGAAAAAAAGATTTTGATGATTGTAGTAATAATTCATTTAAATCAGGAAATTTAGAAAAGGTCAACTGCAGTGTCTTCTTAAAATATTTGGATATTTCGTTTTGATTCAGTTATTTTATATATAAATCTTTACTTGTATTGTCTAAACGAAATTTGCTTGAGATAATTAATGTATAAATATAAAAATATGTATTACGTAATAGAAATGGAATGAAACATTTTTTTTTTCTTAATTCTTAACTCTGAATGCGGCAAGACGACGCAACAAATATTATTTCAAAGAATTCATCAACATTTTTTCACAATAGATATACCTAAATTTATTTAACGTTAAGAATTTGTTTATTATCTGTAAAATATTATCCAAGGCATATGTCTCAAGATCTAACAAATTATTATATATATATATATATATATATATATATATATATATATATATATATATATATATATATATATATATATATATATGTATATATATATATATATATATATATATACATCTATATATATATATATATATATATATATATATATATATATATATATATATATATATATATATATATATATATATATATATAAGCGTTGAGCGCTGAGATATTTAGATGTCTGAATAAATTGGCAATGCATTTGCGATGACAACTAGGCAACTTTAATTGAGCCGGTTAAGTAAAAGTGTTGAGTTAGGTTCGATTTGGTGTCAGCACTCTTCCAGCTGCATTTCGTGTACATTATTCAGTTCCTTAAAACTGTCAGATTAGCTCGATTGTTTTTTAGACTTGGTATTGGCACACTAGCACTCCAAACCAATTTAAAATTGTTTAATCTGAAGCGAAAATCTTAACAAATCTGCCAAGAAGGAAGCAGATAATGAAGCTCCCTGCTATACAGTATAATTCGAAATATTTATTTCTATATTAATTTGAATATTGAGATTTACTATTTTTATGACGTTTTTTCATAAAATGACGCAAATATCATAAAACTAATCATCAATCATCATAAATAAAATTCTTTGATTACATTTTTAGAATAAAAATTTCCAAACCAAATGGCACTATACAAAGATTATCTTTTTATGGTATGCAAATGTGTCAGATTTGCGATTGATTATATAAAATAAATTTTAAGCTAAATTTGGTCAAAAACTGAATAAAATTATATTATTGAGATATATTATGTATCGTTCCTAACACTTCTGTAAAACGAGTATATAACTTAGATTTGCGGTTGATTGCGAGACGCGCATGCATATTTATGGCGGTTAAATTTAGTTAAGGTCATTGATTTTTTTTTTTTTGCCTATATTTAAGTATGTAGGTATCAAAAAATGTGTTAACAAAATTTGTCTCATTTAACAAATTGCCGCACACATTTGAGATTTGACAAATTAAAGTAGAATTCAGACATTACTACGATTTTATCAAATTGAGAGTGACCTTAAATACCTGCTTTGTAATTTATTTTGTGAACAATTCCATAATCCGAAACCAGAAATATAATATTGTATTAAGTAATAAAAATTTCTTGCAAAAATAAATAACCTTTTCATCTCTTATATAAATCGGACAAAAAATTTATTTCTTTTTTTTCGCAAACATTTATGTTTTATCCATAAGAAATAAATAAATACTGGTATATCTGAAGGTGTTGGATTAAAGTTAAAGCAAAATTACAAAAACAATAAATTGTAGCAACAATTTTTTTTTTATTTTTAAATATCAATTAAAATATTTCTATACGATGTATGTATATGTATATAACTTGAAATAGCCACCCACTCTGTATGAAAATAAAAAACTTATAAAATTTTGACATTTTGATCACAATCAACGTTTTTTTTTTTGTTTTTTTTTTCGTTTAAAACCACATAAGTAGTTTAACATTTTGAGGGACAAGGTCTCTAAACACTTGAAGCTTGAAATATTTAATTTCAGAAATATTTTAACATTGGTCTACTTATGTATCGTGAATGCCCTGCTCAAAGTTTGCCAATACTCTAGACTAGAGATACTCCTTCACGTTATAACGCCTACACATATGAACCGGTGACTGTTTTAAAATTATTTAATAAACCTTCAATATTTTGCAAAATTTTTGGTCGAAAAATGTCCACTTATCTCCGATTACCTACTTATATATTTCTTTTACTTATTATTTCAGGTTGAATCATATTACCATAATTTAGTGTTTGTGTGTAGGTATAATTGAGGGTTATCTAATTACGATTGATTATTACATAAATTTTGATTTTTTTTTTTTTTTAAAGCGTTTACCTTAATAATTGTAGTATCATAGATAAAGTTTTTGATTTTAAGCATAAAAACAACAAATTCATTGCCATAAAAGTAAATCATACAATGCAAAACAAAAACTAATTAATTCCAGAATAATTAATTCGTTCGTTCATATACAATTGAATCACGTCATCATATAAACTAAGACAATCGAATTAAATCCCGCTTAAATTCTTAAATAAACAAATTAATTTCAAACCAAACGCAAAGTAGAATTCTAGAACATGAAATTATTTTAAAATTGTTCAATTAATATTCACAACGTATTAAATATTGTATATTTAAAAATATGGATAAAAAAAAAATTGTAGATTTCAACTGGTAGGCAATCCTGTATCAAGACAACACACATACGCGATTAAAATGGTAATAGTCGTCACAGACGTGCTCTGGTGCATTATATAAAAACAAAACGGAATGTAATCACAGCAGCAGGTAAATTACACATACTACGCAAAATATTTTAATTTAATTAATTAAATAAGTAAATTCCAAACAAAAAAGGGTAGTTATCTCTTTGCGCAGCGCCGATTAGGCAACAAAAATTTCCATATATGAAAATTTTAATTAAAAACATGTTGAAAATGAATAATATATAAATTGTTATAATATATACAGTGCTTACCATTTCATCTAAACTCTTCAAATCATTTGTGATAATTTGTGGTTTTGGTCCATAAATCATCATTGGACCATTATCCTCTTCTTCATCGTCCGAATCAGAATCAAATATATCATTACCTTCCGTTCCACTTGCAACCGTATTATTTTTATTATCATTTTCAGTGCCACAACCAATCGAAATTCCCATCGCTTTATTATCCGCAGCAATTTCACGATCAATTTGGCGTTCCATTTGTACCAGCATCGGTGCCAACATACCTATCGATCACAAAAGAAACCACAAATCAATTAAACTGAAATAAAATATACCCAAAAATTCATTACTTACCGAATTTAGCACCACGTCTTGCTACCTCAAGTAAACATAAAATTACATGCTTCTCATTTTTTCTCATTATCAAATCATCAGTTTCAAATAGAAGACACTCAAAAATTTGTAAACTTTTTCTATAAAGACAAAAACCAAAAAAACGGAATACACATTAATATAAATTAAAAAAAAAAAATACAATTAATTACGATCGTGATGAAGCATAAACGCGAAATTTTATTATATACACTTTGAAAAATATTATGTGGTTTTAATCACTTCCCGCGGATCATACTATAATTATTATTTTTATTACGATATAGTGTTAAAAGATTTTATTTAGAGAATTTATAGAAACCACATAGCTTACGAAAAAGTAATTGGAAATTTTAGAGATTTTAGACAGCTTTATACTTTGTTGAATTAATTTAATTTTATTATTGCGGTAGCACCATAAATAATTAAATGTTAAATTGATTTGTGAACACTGTCAAGGTCGAATAAAATAATCGCTTGGGTACGGAAAACCTTGAATATAAACACATTGAGTATTATTCTAAAGAGACTCCTTTTTTTCTAGTTCTACCATTATACCTAAAAATAATACCATTATACCATTATCCCTAATTTAGGTAACTGTGTTTTAACACAGAGAGTTGTTTGTGGTCTAACATGCCGACTTTTTTTTTTTTTCGCATTTGTTAACAGATACAATTTAATATCAACAGTTTTAATCAGGGCTGCAGAGTCGGGGTCGGAGTCGGGACTCAGAGTCGAACTATTTTAGCGGAGTCAGAGTCCGAAGAATACTGACCGACTCCGACTAAGCATTATATATTTTTCCTTTTCTCCTAAGACGCATCTTACCCTTAGTTTCAAAAAGACTCCAATCAGTCTATTTGACCCCCGGTCAATTCAATCAATAAAGAATGGTGTAGTACTTCACTTAGGAAAATTCTCAAATATCCTCGCAACAGAAATAAAATCATCGCTAACAAATAGAGAAATGTTCCTGCTTGATAGAGATATTCTTGGCGGGAATTTATGTCGACTGTTTAATTTGATTTTTAATTTTTGTTATTTGTTAAAATTAAGTTCCAATGATGAAAGAATTTGAATTCGAGTAATATTATGAACTTTATAATCACAAGTAGAATATTTCAAGTTATATTTCAAGAATTGAAACTCTTTAACTTCTGAAATTTGTTTGTTGGAAATAAGGAAATTGTTTGTACATAAAAAAAATTAGAATTCTAAATTAAAAATTTTGAGTTCGTAAACTTCTAAAAATCCTTAATGTCGTTTAAAACTTTAGAAAGTCAACAGTAACGTAAATGTTGGTTAAAGCCAATTTTCAGAGACTGGAAATTTCTCAAAGTGAGAAAAATATTACAAATTTTCTAGGAAAACCCCGAACTAAATATAACAAAGAGCTAAATATAAATCAGAACACCTTAATTTTCAATAATATTGGATGTACATTCAGATAAATTCGCGACGTTTGCATATTTGTTGTTTGTAGTTCAAGCCGTTGCATTCTGCTTTAGAAACAGCAGTAAAAGACAAATATACGGCTAAAAATTGAACAAAAGTATTGTTAAAATTAAAATCATTTGTGAAGTTTCTTATATGACAGCTACAGGTTAACAATACATATTTGCATTTTATTTTTCTAAAAAATGGTAAAATTATTTGCTTTACAGGCGCAAGTATTTTTTGCTTTCCACGAGATTGTTGAACGAGAAAATTTAAAAATTTTTGCTTTTTTCATTATGTTTTAAAAACTGAGAAATTTGACTAAAATTAAACCTTGTAGAAGTAGAGAAAATGGCGCGAAATTTTATCAAAATTTGAACGTTTATTTTATTTATATTTTTGTCTTAAATTTGTAAAGAATCCCAAATGTTTACAAAATATATAAAATTCCTCTGAAAGTTTCTAATTCTGAAAATTTTGTGTTGAAACGATTGATTAAAGCCTCACAATTTTTAGGCTTCCAATTAATCAGGTTGTGTTGCTAAGTCAAAACAAAAAAAAATAAAAATTATTTCATATTGACATCTGTCATCTACGGTCATTAACAATTTTAGTCATGTCTACATATAAGGTGGAACAACGCGTTAAGAACTGCATATCGCACATTAAATGATTTTTTGGTGTTAATAATCGACCAACTGAGCGTACAATTTTGAATATCGTGCACAAATTCCAAGAAACTGGGTCGGTAGCAGATGTGTATTCGTACAGGTCTTTCAGCCGAAAACAGTGATGCTGTATGTCGAAGTGTGGCCGAGAGGTCAAGCACACTCTCAAGAACCACACTACGTCAAATTTTAACAAAAGATTTAAGTATGCACTTCTTTCTTTGACACGAGACAATAAGGCATATTGTTGGAATAGAGGAGCAATTATACCAGAATCTCATCTTTAAGAATAAAGGATGATAATTTAATACATTTATTGTAATGAAATTAACTTAGCTAACATGTACATGAACCACTTTGAAAATCAGCATGTATTAACACAATCGAACAACAAAAACCAAATAATCAGGTACTGGTACAGATACGTGGACGGTATTCTAATATTATTTAACGGTACAATGAGACAGCTCAGCAATCTTCACAAAAAAATAAACAACAAACATCCGAACATAAAATTTACTCTAGAATTAGAGACGAAGAAAGCCCTTAATTTTTTAGACTTGGCAATAACGAATGTTCAACATTCAAAATATATAGAAAAAGACATGCAAACGGATCACACCATTGACAAATCATCTAACCACCCATACAAACATAAGATGACAATGTTCAACTTTTTAATAAATAGACTAAATACGATTCCGATGAACAATCAGGACTATACTGAAGAACTGAAAATCATTAAACACATAGCAATAAAAAACGGTTATAACACGGACTTAATGGACAAAGTGAACAATAGGTACACTTGGAAGAAACAACAGAATATGATGATCACGTTGAACAAGCAAAATGAACAAACAGAGAAATATATCTCCTTGAGTACAATAATAACATCAACAAGAATATAACGAAGGTTTTTAAAAAACACGGATACATGATGACATTTAAAACAAACAACAAATTAGAGAATCGACTCAAACAACGTAACATAAATACAACAATAGACAAGACACTGGAATCTATAAGAATACATGTAATGATTGCCGCAAATTCTACATTGGACAAACTGGCAGAAGTTTTGAAGTTAGGTTTACAGAACATATAAAAAATTACGACCTCATTTTGCACATACACTCCCACACACCAGATGGTCAACAAATTGTTCTCTGATTTTTATCATAAACACGCATCAGATGGTACATACAAAAAAGAAGGGCGGTACCACCCCTTTCAGAAGGAAAAAAAAATAAAAGGGAAAGAAGATTCACAAGGCAAGTAGGCACAAAAAAATAGGGCATAAAAGCAGTTTTTAGCGATTTTAGTACATAATTTTAAGACTACCATCGCCAGAATCCCTAAGAATTCGTCTTAAAATTGGACAATTCTGATTAAAATTTATGTTTCAAATTTTCTAGGAACTGTTTCATAATTATGCAAAAACAAATCGAAACCACATAGAACCACATTTTTGGAGGTCAAGTGTTACTGAGTTGAAAAAAATTTATTTCAAAATGGCGGATCAAATATTGCCGCTTTAAAGTAAAAAAATAGTTGATTTATTACAATTTTTTGAAATGCCGAGGGTAATTGTATTCAAACGTAATTAGCGAATCAAAAACTCCTGTCCATAAAGTTTGGAGCCTCCTGCCCATAAAAGTGGGTATTTCTTGAGGTATTTCAAAATCTTGCACCAAACGTAAACAGGATTTTTTTTCAGACGTAGTAATTATGAATTTATGGTAAACATTTTTTTAATTTAATTTAATTTAAAATTAAAACTCACAAAAAGTTTCACATTATTTTTGATAAAAACCAATTCATGTGAGAGATTTACGGTAAAAATCTCACAACAATTAAAAATCTTAGAAATTTATAAGTTTGGAAAATTTAAAAATTCAGAACTCACATTTTTAAAAAATTAAGAATTCAGATTTTTTTCAAAATTGAGGAATATGGAAATTCAAGAATCTGCCACCAGCCCTATGCCTGTAACTATTTTTAGATCAATCATAGTTGTTCATGAATAACAAGAGGATTTTCAGTCCCCCATATGTAACAGTTTTGTTTATTAAAGTATCCGTTGAGGTAAAAATGAGATTCATCTGAAAAGATGATTTTTGATGAAAAACATTCATTTCGTTCGAGCATCCAATCGACAGCTGGCTTCAATTGTTGCGTTAAAGAATTTTGTAAGGATGCATGTATAAATCAACGTGTAAAATTCAATGTAAAGTTGTTAATGACACATTTAATTGTTGTGAATGACGCCTCAGAGAGGTGCTGCCTCTTCACGAACATTCTCACTTACAGGTATTACTGTTTCACAAGTACGAACTGGACGAAATGGTGTTCATATGTTCTACGACCTGCATGCAGCTTATCCCGTTTCTTCAAAACGTTAAACAATTTTGCGAATTACAACAGGTTCTGTAGGACGACCATTTTCGTAATAAGTTTGGTTAACCAAAATGCGTTGTTGTGCTGTAAACGTTGAATCCATGACTAAAAATGGCATAGTTTTGACTTTTCATATATCAAAAAACTTTTGGGTTACCACCGCAAAAAAAAAAAAGGTTTTTTTAGCTTAAAAAGCCAACAGATGTAACACGCTTTATTATATAGTTAATAACTTTTTTGAATGTGTACGTAAAACTGATAATTGGGAATAATTTTAAATTTTGTGTTATGTACGTTATGTTCTATGTTTGTGAAGTCGTGAAATAATAAAAATGGTGAATACTCGTAAAATTAAATTATTTTCGTACGATTAAATTTTTTATGCGAATTAAAACCGAAGTGATTAACGGGAAATAGGGGTGTATACTATTTATTAAGGTTAGAAACTAATTTGTTCAATAGTAAAATTACTAATCTCCAGTCCTGCGGTTTGGTTAGACAGATGTACGATGGGGCCAAGCCTTCAAAAATGCGGGATATCTAGCTTAATGCTTGGTCGCACGAATGCAGAAGTTTAACAATTTTGAACATAAAAATATATTTCGAATAATAGAATTTAGAAAATTTAAGAAATTAGATACTTAAGAATTCGAAAATATTAAATTCAGATACTAAAGCATTGTAGTATTTAGTAATAAAGAGATTAGGAATTAAAAAAAGGAGTCCTGTAAGTTTAAAGACTTAGAAATAACTATATACATTTAATTTAGGAACTATTAAAGAAGGGAACTATTTAAAAAAGAAATGTGAGATGGTACCTAATTCGAGAAATTTAGAATATTAGAACTATTGAATTTGGAAGTTAAGGCATTTAGGTGCCTATTGTTTATGTTTAGTTTTTTGGAATTACAAAAATTTAGCAATTTGAAAAATTCGCAAAAACTTTCCAAAACAATACGAAATTAAATTTCTGTTTTAACTTCTCGGAAGTATTTTTCCAGGAAGTTGTAGGGAATCCTATTGGGCCCCGTGTTACATTACCCAGCCCCCCCCCCTTTTATTTTACGTAATTGGGCCTAAAAACTACTACAATTTACCGTAGTAACAGTATAGACAAACAATTTGCGGCACGGATTGGTTTTAGCTGTCTCACTTGACAGGCGACGGTGGCAAATTTTGGAAAAGGAAGATTTAATTTGTTTTTAAATTAAAATAGGAATTTACTAATGTTTATTCAATTGTGTATTATGTTTGCAAATTTTGGAAAAGGAAGATTTAATGTTTTTTTAATTAAATAAACAGCGATTTTTAGTTATTAATATTTCCACACCAAGAAATAAATGGCGCCACTTTGACTGAGACAGCTAAAACCAATGCTAGCCCAATTTGCTTTTTGCAGCAACTGGTTTCTCAAAAAAATCAGAGAATTGGTAAAGCTTAATTTGGTTTTGTCATGCTTCAGTTTATCTTAAAATTAGAAATTGGTGTTTAGCTGAAACTTTGTTCAAAGGGAATTTATTATTCAAATTGTATAGTATAAACTGATTAAAATTATTTGGAAAATTAATTTGGTTTTGTTGTCAATCTTCCAATAAAACGCGTTTAGTTACTGAATTCCGTCAATAGAGTATCACCAGATATTAGGAATATTATGGATTCTGTTCACTTATCGTTTCTTAAATAGAATTGGTCGTGTTTTTTTTTTAAATAGAATTGAACCAAATTTTTAAATGTAATTGGATGCACAATTTCAATTTAAATTGAACATTTTTTATTTTGCTCGGATCCCAATGAAGATGATTTTTTATTAGTTTTGGGCAATTCTTAAATCAATTGAAATGTCCAACTCTAAAAAAAAAATCACTATACATATTTTGCAAATTGAATTGGATGAAATTTTTAAATAAAACTATTTTTTAATGGTTTCAATTTATCTTTGTTTTAAAGCTCAAAACAATTAAAATGTATTTTTCCTATTTGCTGGCAGTCATTTTGGCAGATAAGTCAATTCAAACATGTCAAATTAGCTAAAACGCTTTTTTGAGAAACTTAAGAAAATGTCAATGAAAGACGTTTCTATTGGAACTCTGTCTTAGGTCACTTTCTCAAAGCTTTTGACTGACTGAAACTTTACATTCAGACCCCTTGAACTTCAAAACAAAAATTCATCATTGTCATACTGTGTCTGCGTTTTTCCAAGGGCTAGGCCAGAGGACAAATTACTGAACCTGCTGAAAATCTTCATAAAAGTACGATTTTGATCTTCTACATTTTCTTTAGAGAACACACTTATGTACGTACTAAAAGGCCGCTTTGTAACGTTAACATGTGACATGCCATTCACTTTTCTGTTCCCAAATAAATTTAGATAATTCGCCATATCGAGCTGTCTAAAATCCACACTTTCACTCATCTATCTTATCTGGCAAGGTTAAATGATTGCAGAAATTATCTTTCAGTCATACCTTACTACATAAAATCAAGAGGCTATTTGAGAATTCGATTCGAACGTGATCGAGTCTTCGATGTATTAGATTCCTATTTGACTTGAATCATATTCATTCGTTTCTTATTTAAATAAATGAATCTAATAAATGGAAGACTCGATCACCTTCGAATCAGCGAAGAAACACAAAATGGCCATGTGGACATATTTTTAAAATCAGTAAGGCTGAATCGAGTTTTAGTTTTATGTGATTGAGAGTACCGATATGCTTTAAATATTGCACGACTGAAATCTCGCCGTCTTAAGACTGATTTACATTCAAAAAAATTCGTAGATGCAGATGTCAAATCAAAAATTCGTTTTCTTTACACATAAAAAATAAATTTAAACAAAAAATGTCATAAACCAATGCAAATGATTGGTTTTCTTATTTATGTAACCTTATTATAGTTATTTATTCATGCGTCGAGGTTTTTACAGAAAAAAGATTAAACTCGACATCTGAAAAAATTAATAGACGACGACTTTTGGGTTTGTTTCTCGGGTTTTAGTTGCCTTTTTTAAGCAGATTATTTTTTCTCTTTTTGTCTTTGTACTTTTTCCTATGTTTGGTTTCAATTTTTTTTGCGTACGTCGAATGTCATTGAATGTTTTTGTCAAAATGACGTAAGCCCCTCTCTATAATTTTTAGTCATTTTGAAGGTATCGACAGCGGAATTTATAGATTTTATCAACAAATTTTCTATTGTAATTCTTAACCAAATAACTTTGTGAAGTTGAAATAATATAGTTCGCATATTTGACATGTTCAAATTGACATATCTGCTAAAATAACTATGGTCCTAGAGTGAGAAAATGCTTTATTTTGAAAAGCCAGCTATCTCCCCAACGGGTTTTTGCTTGACGGCCAGCAAAACATAAAATTGGCTTTTTTCTAATGAAATTAAATTCATTTTAATAATATTTTCTTAGAATGAGGTGGAACTTATAGACGAACTTTCATATTGCAAAATGAAGCAACTTAGCTAAAAATTGGGTTTGATGGTTTTAAATGCCGGTTTTCCGTTTTGCATGGGGCAATGCATTTGCTCTAATATCTAAATTAGAGTGTTCATGAAATTTAAATTTTAGTTACATAGCTATTTCAAAAACTTTCAATACAGAATTTTTATTAATGTAAATTTAAAAATTTGAAGTTTTAAAATTGGAGAACTTGAATAATTTACCTCGAAATTTATGTTTTTGATTTATACAATTAACGAATTTACAAATTTACGATAAAGCATTGTATAGTTTTAGGATTTTTCTCTAGCCTCTAGATTTATCACGCATTTATAAATCAGATGGTCTATATAGCTATTTTCCCTATCGTATAAAAAAAAAAAAAATATTTGACTTGGGAATATTTAATGACACTTTACATTTGCTTCTCTTAGAAAATCCCAATGGCTACCAAAACGATCGATGCTGTCGTATGTTCCATATTGCCTTTTCCTAAATTATAATTTTCCTAATTTACTATATTTACTGCTATTAATTCAATAACGGACCACCGTAGTTAGATCTGTAGTCAGGCTGCCTCTCAATCCTTGCCAATTTGTGCCCAATAGATTGGTAAATTTTTCCCAATTTGCTTGTTGAACCGCATTTAGAGGTACCATATCCAAGTGTTCACCCTTCTTTTGCGAAGCTTCTTGCTTAGTGTACAGACAATTACTCTGTGATCAATGGTAGTCCAATTTTCGTTTTGTGACCAATTTAATACTCATCTCAATAGTAGTTTAGGCCATTATTGAAAGCAGATACGGACTCAGTAAAAAAAAAAATATTTAGGAAGAAGGCGAATAAAATAGCTTAAGAAGAATTTTATTATGCCGGAATCGAGCCCAATATATTAAATATTATACCCAAGACAATTATCTTAGAGCACTCTATTCCTAATTCTTTTCATAATATTCATCTGTAAAAATACAAACTAGTTACGATACGAATTCAAATTTATAAGATTCATAATTGAATTAAATCAGAGATTTATTCAGGGCGTATTTACGGTGGAAGACTAGTCTCACAATAACTCTATTTTATTGGTAATTTTACTGCTATCAAAAAGTAGTAAAACTTTTCCATTCAAATCGAGTCAAACGAGTAGTTTTTTTTTCTTAGCTTGGTAGCAACCTAAACTAATTTTCAAAAAAGTTAAGCAAACAAGTTAGATCAAATTTTGCTTCAAAATTGGAATTTCGGCTTCCAAAACTTTGGAAATGTTGGAAAAGATTTTTGATCTACCGACGAACACCATGTCAATGAAGTTAAGAATTTGGAAGCTCAAAAATCGTCGATCATTTCCTTATTCCTATATCTGTTCTCAAGCTCAATTAAATACAGTTAATATGGCATGTTCCTGAGAATTTATATATATCATTATTTATGACTGCAACCGTATAAGGTTCTTGCATACAAATTATTTCAATATTTTCATAAACTGTACATTGTCTAACTTCATGTCCAAGAGCTTTAGCACATTCAATTGGACAATCTCAATTGATGAGAATTTTTGATTTTACCCATCAAAAGCAGATTTCTTCATAATTACGTTCAAAGCAGCTCTATGAGCAGTGCAGATCCTGCTGCAGGAAGGAGTGATCAAAAGGCTTGATTGCCTTTTTACAGCAAATACATTTTCGAGTCTCTGATTTTGTTGGGCAACCTTTTCCGTCATGACCGCCTAAGATTCGACCAACCTATAGCCGCAAATCCACGTTTTCTCCACAGAACTTTGCTATATTCGGTTTCTTATAAGAGCACTTCTTGTAGTTGACGACACTTATACGATTCCTATCAATTTTGATATCACTAGAGTCATATTCTCAATCATTTCACCTGCTTCTACATCTCTCACCGATATATCTGAATTTTTCTACACAATGCAAATCTTTGCCCTCTGCTATTACGCCAGTGCATCCACAATCACGATTATTTAGTGCTTCCCAATTCTTGGCCTTTCACTTTTTTTTTTGTTATTCCAAGTTTACCACTTAATCAAACAAACAAAGAGATTTTCAATCTTAACAAACAAAAAGATTTTTTTTTTGTAGGATACACTTAACAAATTAACACAAAACTTCTTTAATAACTTTAACCTTATAATTGCAATTTTTACGTGCAAATATTTCTAAGATAAGATGTTACTTCATCACAATAAATTTTACAAATACGATTAATACACAAACTTACCGACACCATGTTATAAAATTTGATACATTATCACGGGCAAAAAACGTTCCACTTTTTGCAACCGATAAATAATGTACGGTACCCAAAGCCAATATAGGACCTGCTAATCCGGAAGTCATTGAACGTGTCATACATTTATTTCGTGCTTGACGTCTTACAATATATTCTTCCGCTGCCTGTCGTACATTATTTGCGTGCTAAAAAGAAATAAAATAAAAAAAAGAATCGTTAAAGCAAAACAATCAAAACTTTTCTTCTTTATAAATTTTATTGCATAAGAAGTTTCTTATTTTTTTATAAATAATCATAATAGAATTTAGCAACAACAGATTGAATATATAAATAATAGTTATAATAGTTTTATTGTAAAAAATAAAATAAAAATATTTTTTTTTTATTATTTCTTGCCATTACGCCACATTATGTAAGGGTTTTGTGCTCCCAAAAAAAAATTTGAATTAAAAGCTATGTATTAATTCCGCATAAATATTTGACGTTATGACAGACGAATATAATATATTTCCATTAGCTATTTCGAAACTGCTTCTGTTTTCACCAAAGATGTAAGAGAATCACTTTTAATTTCAATTTACATTTCACATTCGAATAAAACCAAAAAAAAAAATTAAAAGTAATAAACTACTTTTGATTCAATTAGCCTTTTGTGCAACACAAATTAAAACTGCCGAAAAAGCTTTATAATTAATAATTAATTTTAATGAAAACAAAAAAAAATGTTTTGTTGTTTTTTTTGCATTATGTTGAAAAGAAAGTACACATTACCTACAAGAGGTGTTTTTCCGGTACAACAAATTTCATGTGAACACATTTCTTTCATGCGAATAAATAATGATGATTTTTTTTTTGTGTTTTGTGTGTTACAAAATAGTAGATGCATTAAGATTTATGTGTTACGTACGTACTTTTAATTACAACATTATTCGAGAGCAAGAGTATGAAATATTATTGTGTGGTGCAATTAATCGTAAGATTTTGTATGGTTATAGCACTTTGGCATACTTTCAAATGGTCAAAATAGAGAATTGCGCCTCTATGACGATTAGCACCGCACCGCCAAAATGTCAAAATAACATCTGACCAAGGATTTTGGTCGTAACATGAGGCTTGAGAATTGAAATTTTTAGATCTGCATTAGATGTACAATATAGAACAAAAATAAAACCATAATAAGTAAATATTTGCCCTAAAACACTATTGTAGTAAGTAAGCACTTCTTTCTTAAAAATACATTTTTACTGCGTTTGATTCATTGGATGTCGCTTTATTAGTGCGATCAATACTTTATCAATTTTTTTATTGTACAGTGTAGTTTACACAGTGTAGTTTACATAGTGTAAAAACACGTTTAGGTGTAATTCTCAATCAGTTAGAATAAAATAACTTTCTATTTCAATTCGTATGTGTCTGTTACCAATCAAAAGGCACATAACCGAAATGGAGAAGGAGCGAGAGTGTTCGTACTTAATATAACTGGCTGAGGTCGCAATAGAAAAAGCGACATCAAATACTCAAACAAAGTAAAAATATCGCCTTTTGTCTCAAAATACGGCCTCCTTTATCCAGAATTCACATGAAAATCAAAATTTTTTTCAAGTCTCATTTTACGACCAAAATTCATACTCTGGTAGATATTCAGTCGCCCACCCAACGATTTAATTTTTTTTTTTTTTTTTTTTTTTGATTGAAGAAATATTTATTGTTCTTGAAGAGCGACTTGATGAGAGCCGTAACGTCTACTGCGAAAATTAATGCTTAGTTGAGCTGAAAGCCCCTATTAAAATCCTTTCACAAAGCCCAGCATAGAATTAGCTTTAGAAACACAACATGCAATAAGTTTATGAAAGGACAAGTCTGTAATAAAAGAAATACCGAAGGTTTTGTGGGTCGTGACCCTGTCTATCACACAATTATCTATGATCGAGTGAACCACATTGCTTTAAATTTCGCTATATGCAAAGATAATTTATGAGCGGAACACCACGGAGAATCTCGGATTTTTTTAAACAGTTTACAACATCATTAATAAAAAGAATGAACAAAAGTGACCCTAGTTAATGGCTTGCGGTACACCTGAAGTAGCGTGAATCACTCTAGCTGCAAATTGGCCAAACTTCCCAATTTGTGTTCTAAATTCAAGAGCAATATATGATCAATCGCTGTAAACGCAAAATGTGGTCAATTTTTTCAAATGCCTTTTTGAAATCAGCATAAACAACCTGAACGTTACTTCTATCTAAAAGTGCACATGAAACAAAATTTGTAAAAGTTAATAAACTTGTGAAGTTTTGACAGGTTTGATACAAAGATTTTAAAGTCAGTTTTAACTGTTTTGCGAGTTTGATTAATCTAACAAAATTTTAAGGATCTTGGCAAATTTTTTAAGCACTCTAGAAATTCGAATATGAGCAATTTTAAGTAAATACAGACACACATGAAAATATGTGACACACATGAAAATATACGGAAATTAGAGATTAAGAGTTCTGCCAACTCAAAGAATTTTAAGTTTACTTAAGTCCGATTCTAAAAGATTTATGGAATTTTAAGATAGACAAATTTAGCGAATCGGTAAAAACTGTGAAACTAATTAATTACAATTAATATCTCAAGTCTAGCTTTTGATTAATTTAAGAA
Organism: Tipula vernalis; assembly: GCA_958295665.1. NCBI lineage: Eukaryota > Metazoa > Arthropoda > Insecta > Diptera > Tipulidae > Tipula > Tipula vernalis. Next base: position 112,926,641 of record OY282559.1, read on the forward strand.
ATTCGGAGAACTGCTAGACGAGAATTTTTGGAAATTTGAGATATTTCTGGCATATTGTTAGTATTGAAAATAATACAAAATAAATATTTCACGGATTTCAACAGAACGAATTTTATGGAACGAATTTATCAGAACTTTTGTAGCTTACAAAACTAGCTTAATTTGAATTTTTGGATGAATCTTTGTCTGAACTAAAGGGTGTAAATTTTGAGTACATATTTCATAAATTTTCAAAAAATTTTCAACTTCTGTAAATTCATGAAACTTTCTTCAAATTTCGACACTCTTTAAATGTAAATGTTCAAATTCTGCATGGGTAAATGTTCAAATTCCGCAAATAGGGTGATTAAAAGATTTTGTCAAACTTCAAGATTTAAATTGATGATTTAGGAAAAATTGAAGAAATTTATAAATATTGTCAAAAGTTTAATGTATTTGTGAGGTATTCCAAGATATTGAAAATATGAAAGGACTAACCAAATTTATAGAACATGCAGGCTTTGAAGGAAAAGTTTAATAAATTGAGAAGGATTTTTCGACGGGTTCTAGAGGATTTCAAATATAAATAGAAATTTAAAAAGATAAGACCCTTAAGAATTTTTAGAGATTGTAATTTGAGGATTTCCTAGCTTAGTATTTATTGCTTTAAGAATAATTGGCACAACTTTTATAATGAGCAGAATTGAAAGAATTTTCGGGTTTGAATAGCTATTGAAAAATTTAAAGAATTTTTAAATAATTTGGAAAAATTTTAATTTATTAAAAGTTGAGGAATTAGAAGATTTCTGATCTTTCAATATAATTTTAAGCATTATAAAAATGTCAAGAATAAGAGTAATTTTAAGTATTTGCTGTCTTGATAAATTACCCGTTATATTAGTGTAAAAAAGAAGGTAGAGTTTCTAGAATTTGCGTAAACACAAGTGTTTTTTGGAAAGTTGCCAATTCTAGGAACTAATCTTAAAGAGTTAGGATTTCCAATAATTTTACAGGATGGTTGCCGTTTCAGACTAATCTATTCACAACTATTAATCCTTGTAAAGTCGCATACTCCGGGTCAACAAAAGCCAACATTTGTACTAGTAGAATTACCATTTTGCTTATGCATGGATGTGATTATCGATTGAAATTTTCTGAATAAACCAGCAACCTTTATAGCTGTGATTAAATTAACGTATAGTGAAATTTTTATTCCGTGTTCTACCAATTCAATCTCAATTACTTCTATCACAAGCCAGTGGAAGAATTAATAGAGAGATTGCACAAAATGCGGAAGCGGAACACCATCTGCCGATACAAAATAATTTTTGGAATATCTGTTAATTTTTCAAAATAACCCGAAAAAGTACACACTCCAGAGTCAATAGGATTCGAACGACACTAAAAAAACATTCGAAGTCATACAAGGAAACAACAAATATTTCATGATGGAGGGCAACAAAAACATTCCAAAATTTCCAACAATATAGGCTTAAACCACAGATAAGAATATCAGATGTTTCAAGCCGAACAAATTTTTTGACAATTCACTCTGAAACCCAAAACCTGAAACCCAACTTAGCCTACATTTCGCAGCATATATACGGTGTCCATATGAGTCAGACCCTCCAAGATCACTGTCTTTTCGTGCCGGAGTGCTGTTTTATTCAGGTTGCTTTTTACCTGCTCCGCCTCTGCTGTTTCGCCAATTCGAAAATTTAAAATTTGATCCAAATATGGCATTTGTTTTATACCCCTTTCATTCAAAATTATACAGTAAATTGGGACGAAAAAACGGAGTGGAACAGAACGCATATGTGTTTCAAACTTAAGCTTTGACATTTTGATATGGAGACACAGTTCATAAGTTGTCCACTTGAAAATTGGTAATCAGAGCCCAGCCCTAAATTATGGGGTACCATTCTTTACATTCTATTGTACTTATACGGTCTGTACCCGATGCCTAGCACTATCAGAATAATTTCCTCAAAATGGTCTTACTCGATTTTGAGCCCAAAATCCTCTTTGAGTCTAATTTAGGCTTTTTGATTGCCAATAAAACCAACAATTTTCAATATCTTTCCGCAAACACTACAAGGTGTCAAACTACATTTATTATATAAGATACATGTATGTTATTGTATCTAAATGAGTAATAAGTTATAAACACACTTACATATAAATACTATAATGTGTTCATCTCACAAACGAACACATACATATGAGATCTTCTTATTAAACCATCTAAGGCAAAACATTAAAACTTTAATCATCCATTCAAAATAAATTAATTAAATTTTATTAGTTTGTTCATTGTTGGTGTTGTTGTAATACAATATTATTTTCTTTGGTTTTATTTTAGTTTTCTTGATTCATTCATTCACAAAATAAATAAATAAAAAATTATAAGTCGTGAATTGATTGCTTAATATCTTAATGAGTAATACTTAGCCGATTGTATAGATGAACGAGCAAAACTAAATATTAGACTATATTTATCCAATGGGTGAATAAAAAAGTGGATCAAGTTACAATTATCGCCATAGGTGGTACACTTTTGAGGTGTGACTGTGAATCATTAATGTTCTTGCATTCGTCCTTCCGATTATTTTTTAATCACGAACCGGAACTAAAAGACTTAAAATATTTTTATTTTCGTATAACTCGCAGATGAATTGTTTATAAATTTATGAAGGTCAGTGAATTTTTTGGTAATTTATCATTGAACTAGTCATATAAAACATATAAGGAGCCCCGTGGTCAACGAAAAGCTGATTGTTTTAATTTAAGACGTTAGATGCAAAAGAAATGCGATTATTAGTTATTACCTATAAATAAATGACCTCGAAGCCTTTGATTTTTTTGTTAGATTGTATTAAATCTAAATTCAAAATTGTAGCAAAGTTCAATGAATTATGAGATTTTATGTTCGATGCATGGGAGGTATACTGCATAAGCTACATTAGACGAAAATAGAATAGAAAGAGTTAAGCATTAAAACATCTAATTATTTTTATATTTAACTTCATTGAAAAAACTTTTCCTTATATTAACAATAATTTTTGATAATACTTTAGAAGATCGATTTCGGATAGCTCCTTCGTAGGATCTTTTTTAACAACAATAATCTAACAGTTGTTAAAAAGAACCGACGAAGGAGCTATCCGAAATCGATCTTCTAAAGTATTATCAAAAATTATTGTTAGGTACTATAAGGAAAAGTTTTTGCAATAATTAATGTCACAACCTATTTTTCGTGTCAAAATCTTCGATTTATTAATGTTACAGATGAAGAATAGATAATGCTTCAGATGGAGTATCAGATTTACAAAATATTTGATTTTATAATGCAAATTCTGGAATTTTCTGGTAGATTTAATATAGAATTTTAATTTAATATTTTGTTTTTAGAAGTTTTAGAAAATATTGTTTTCAGCTAAATTCAGTACTGATAGTTAGATTTTTGTTTCTCAATAGTACTCTGTATGCCATTGTACCAAATTTCTAATACACGAGTTCAAACGAATGTAATGCTATGTACGAGTACAATTGTATAATTGTAAAAAATCAGATATTGGAGAAACCAAATTATATATTTTAAGACTAAAATTAAAAAAAAAAATCTACGAAATTTTTAATTTACAAATTATTCCACCAAACTTGGTTGAAAATTTGAGATTTTAAATTTTACAATGAGCATTCGAAAATATTTTCAGGTCACAAAATTTTAATTTTTCTGTACTAAAAGTAGAATTCTAAATATTCAGTTCCCTAATATCACTCAAATTTTCAAAAATGTATTTTGCCAAATTTTCAAAAATGTTTTCTATAATTTCCAAAGTTATAAAAATTTAGTAATTCCAGATTAAAAAATTCTGCATCAAAATTAATTAACTCTAGTTTCTCTACTATGTACGAACAAGTATATTTAAAACGTTAAAAAAAAATTTAATAAAACCTGGCCCCTATTTCGTAGCAAGTCCGAAATAATTTTGATTTGCTATTTTGCTTAACTTTTTTATCATGAATTTCTCTAACGAAAAAACTGTAAAAGAATTTAACGTCATTTAATATTAGATTGTCAGAGATATATGACATTACCTAGATTAGACTTAGTTTCTGAAAAATTGATAAATTATCCGACTTCTTTTGTTGGCGGTACTTTTCTCGCTATCGAATATATGGCGAAAAGGATTATGTTTGGTGATCCAAAATGCACGATACCGTTGTAAAAATTATTTCATGCCAGAAATCATAATAGGTGTTGCCTGAATTCTAGATTAAGTTCAAAATCATTTCAAAAAAAATTAAAGGTCACAATTTTAATTCTAAATTTCGAAATTCCAGATTAAAAAATTCTCGCACCAACTTTTTTTAAATCTAAGAAAAATTCTGATCTTATCAAAATTAGAGAACTTTTATGAAAACATTTCAAAATACATTTTTCATTCAATTCAAAAAACCAAAGTCAAAGTAAAAGAAATTGCTTAATTTCCAAAATACAACACGCCAACACCATTCTACAATTGGTTCGAGTATTCAACTAAAAATGTTTCATATGGTATTACTAAAATTATTCTTTAAATATGAATAATTAAGAAAGGGAAGAGACAAAGGCAACTAATCTATCCTTAGTTTTCTTTTTTTTCGTGATGAGAGTGATTCTCATTTGAAAACAAATTTTTATTTTTGTTTAAGTGGTAAACCACAGAAGAAGAAACTTCAAAATAAATAGAAACAAATTTAAAATATGAACTAAACACGTCTTGTTCATGTTTGAATTGTGAGTTTGTGACTGTTTTATAGTTTAAAAATTATAAATTGTCAATTGCTAAGTGTCGTTCGTACATTATTATTAAAAATAATTCAAAAGCTGGAAGTGGCATTTGAGTTTTGCAAGAAAACTAAATAATAATTGTGAAATTTTCGTTTAAGGTAAAGAAAATTATTTTCTATTTTTCTCATACATTTTTAAACCAAACAATTTTCTTCCAGTTCTATTCTTAATTACAGTTTGGTCATATTTCGAAAAGTCTAAGATACCTGGAAAAGCGAAATGTTTAACGTGTGGTGATCTCATTAAGTTGTGCGGGATCAACTACTACGGAAATAATCAACGAATCTGAACCAGATAATTTAACTCCTGAGAAAAAAATCAAGTCAACTGAAAATATCCAAACAAGTATGTAGAATTACATTTCATTGTGACAAACATCAGCGAAATGTGCAGCTAAAAACGGAATTTCTATCTATCAAATAATATCGTGTAATGGTTTGTTTTGCAGCATGTCAAAGGGATCTTGTAGCATGTCAGGATACCGACCGATTTAAAACCATTTTTAGTATAACGGTGGATGAATCGAGTGTTATGAAATATAATAAATATTTAAACATTACATTGTGTCACATCATGTTTTGGGACTTACAGAAATTCAATGTTCCTACAATGCGACCAAGCTAAGAAATTTAATAGAAAAAAAAGTTGGCTGATTTCGGTTTAGAATTTGAAATCCATATTGCTGGGTCAGCTCATGACGGGGCAGCTGTAATGAAAAATTATGGCAATGAAATAGGCGCAGAGAGCCACCTCCATCATAATCATGGAATCCATTTAGCTATTAAGGATTTATTCTACACTAGCGTTGGTGTAGAGTTCGAGTAAGCAAATGAGAACGATGACGGCAAAACCTATCAAGATGTAGGTAGATATTGATGCCGAATTTGATCCCGAATTTAGCGGAATTACAATTTACAGATGATAATAATTTAATTTTTGAGAACTACGATTGCCAAAGTAAGGCTAAAGACATTCCTGTATTTAACCACAGTACTTTTAATAAAGTTTTGGCCATATTCCATTTAGTCCATATCCCTTTTTTTGACGTATGGAACAAAAAACTAATATATTTGGAGAAAATAATTGGTTTTGGCCATTAGTTTGAGCCAAACGACCACTGGAACATTTTTTCAATAATATTGTAAAAATTAGTTTGTTCCCTGAGTATATTTGCAGTGGATATGGAACAAACGGAAAAAGCAAAAAATTACATAACATTTGTTCCATATCCATATCTCACACAATGTAAAAACGCAAAAGTATATAAAGAGAACAAATTTTTTTTCTCCGTCATTGTTCTTAAAAGCTTCGAAGTGAAAAGTCAAAGTATTTTTTTTTAAACGGTTTATATTTTAATGTATACAATATTTGGCGGGATGACATCGCCGACTCCTCCTATGTCACCCAATAGTTCAGTTATGGATTCTGAAGAAGATAAAAATGTTCAAAATGAATATTCATCCAGCGACGTTAATTCTGATTTAGACTTTTCAGGTATGTATGTATATACAAACAGATTTTATGTATTTAATTTATTTACGTATTTAGTTATTGGTTATTTAATTTTTACAGGAGATGATTCTGATAAAGATCCTACCTATGAGCCAGAAGAAAATCTGGTGAACGGTATAATATGTTTTGGTAAGTTCTTGAAAAACCATTCCAATCTTTTAATTTCAATTTATTTTTAGACAAGACCAAATATTACACTTCCTTTGGAAAAAAATTATGTTCAAGATGAAAACTTGAGAGATTTACCCTCTAACTCAAGCTTTTACGGTAAGAGCTGATTTGTTAATATACATAAATTGCATGTTATGGGACTGAAATTATTTATGCTCTTTTTAGGCTCATAAAATGATTCTCCTACGTCAATAAAAAATTGAAATAGTCCGGGAAAAACTATACAAATTGGAAAAACAAACCGATGCCAGCAAGATAAATCAAACCTGCATGAAAACATACTTGCTTTTTGTTATGTTCCATAAATTGTGCGGAAAGTGATAGGTTAAAAATATTAGAAAACTTTTGTAGTATGTCAAATGATGAAAAAATCAAATTTTACTTTAAATTTGTCATACGGGTGACTATTAAGCGACGTCGAATGCTCTCTGAAGTAAAAAAGCATTCGTTTCAATTTTTCCGTTAATTACTGATTTTCCGTTTATTAAACGTATTAAGTTGTGGAGCGATTCCTGTGTACCGCAAAATTAGAGACAATAATTCAAAAATTTTCAGAACCAGGCCACTCGAATATACAGGAAGTTGATTGTATACACTCGACTATTAATCGATATTTGAAGAATCTGGAAATACACAGTCCTCTTCTTTTTGTTCGATTACTTGAAAAAATGAATTTTAAAAATGTTTCACTGGTCATAAAGTAAATGAAGCCTACAAAATCCGGCTGGCAAGCTAGATTTTAGTAGAGTTTCATTTTTAAAATCAAATCTATTTTGTATGAGCAAGAGGAAAGTGGTTTTTTCACATTAAAATTCAAATTTTCATTTCAAGAAATAACAAACAAAACTTGTTCACCACAAAAAAAGGAACTAGGAATGTGCTTCCCACTCCAAAAAATCGTTTTAATACTAAAATTAGTACGTTAAAAGCACACCTGATTACCAAGGAGAAAATGAAAGATATTTCTGATCTTTTTCCTTTTCTGCCAACGGAAGATGTACAGTATCTTAAGGCTCTATTCAAAAATAATTAAACAAAATATGTAGATGCAGTTTAGCTAATCCATAGTCTGCCTCTGGTATTAGAAACAATCTTGGAGACAAGACAATGAAGTCTGTTTATATTTTAATTTATTTAACTTGAAGCTGTGAAAAACATTGTGATAAATATTTAAGTTTCTGAAAAATTCCAATTATTGCGCCCTAATGTAAGCGATATCTTTTCTATTAAATTGATTTTAAGCTCTACGTATGCAGTCAAATTTAAAAAAAAAAAAATAAAAATAAAAAAATTCTATCGAGTATTTTTTGGTATATTTCGTTTCAAACATAAAAAGTCGATTTCTCAAGATTAAAGTAAATGGCGTATGGACCAAACCAATTTTCAGGTGGCGATATTGCAAAATTATATTTTCGACCAGGGGAAAAGAAAATTAGATCATTGTTGGATTGTAAAACGAGATGGAACTCGTTAATTCCTATGCTAGAACGATTTATCTTATTGAATTGTTGCATTAAACAGGCTTGAGAGTGAAAACTGGTAAGATTCCGAAATCAAATCAGGAGTTTACTTAGTAAAAAAAAATATGTTCTGGCCTTTACAACTAAATTGACGGAAAGAATGCAATTATGTGAAAATGGACAAAACAGAGGAAAGAAAAGCCATAGCGATTCTTCATCTTTATTAAGTGATTGCGAGATAGATGAAGATAATACTACAAAAACATTAGATACGAGTTTAAATTTCTTAAAGCCACTAGTTACCAAAAAATTTTCAAACTCATTTCGGCTTAAATTTTTTGTATTAATTTCTTAGTGTTACAAATTTAGAAAAATATTCTATTGAATTATAGAAATTCTGAAGATAAAATTTTGAACGAAATATAGAAATTTTGAAATGGGGTTTGATTAGTTAAAAAAAAAACCAAAATTTTACACAATCAAGAATTTGAAAAAATCAATATTGATGGAAATTCGAACTAACTTAAATTAACTGGTTAGTTTACCATGAAAATTTTTAGAATTACGTTTTTTTATGGATTTGTACGTGTATTTGTTGGACGTCATATCCGTGCGTCTGAGAAGGTTTTTTTAAATCAAAACTAAGGATTAGTTCATGTATTTCATTCAATACATCCTTCATTGTCACTATTCTTGTCATAAGAAAAGCTTAAACATAAAGATGAACCGTTGTGTGTATACCCAAAAAAGTATAGACTAATGTATAGCGGAGACACCCTGGGTGGCCAGGTATATTTTATTTCGTTTCTTACTGTGTTGTTGCATTTCATTGTTTGAATTTACGACAGAAAACAAAAAAAAAATTTAATGGGGATTCCTCCGAGTAAAAGTAGAAGAGCGAGACAAACAAAAACATATAAACAATGGCGGATGCATTTGATTAGTAATGCATTGTGATTCAAACTAGTAAGGTGTCGGTGTAAAAAATATTATAATATTTATTTTCTAAGTACAATGGCGGAACGAAATAACGAACTAACAAACGCACAATTTCGACGGTAATATTGGTTTTGGCCACGTTCATTTATAATTTGGATTTATACATATATGTATGTATATATTTCGATAGTTTGTCTTAGATCAGTATATCAAGTAGATCACGATGTGCATGATTTCTTTGACGACGATTCAGAAGATGAGTGGCTCCCAACCGCACCACAGGAAAATAATGAGGATTCAGATATAGAAGACGTATTTGCAGATAACGTAACAATAAATGTGTTGGAAGATGAGATTGATAGCGATGACGAAGAATTTGAAATTGTTGATTCAGTAAACAACGACGAAACCACCTCTCCTGATTATATAGCTAGAGATGAAACATTATGGCGGCGAAAGCCTCCCGAAAGACAAACATTAAGGCATAATATCTTGCGAAATAAAAACTGTGGGCCCTCTCGTTCGACGAATATGTTGTCCCTAAAAGACACATTCAATTGTATTTTCTCTGATATAATGTTTCACATTATAATCAGAGAGACTAATAGGAAGGCTAAAGATATGTACGAGGCATATAATAAAAAAAACAGGGACAAAACAGCAAAACAATGGAAATTATTAAGTGACGAGGAATTTAAAGCTTACTTAGCCATACTCATAAATTCTGGCGTTCATCGTTCAAATAATGAGCATGCAACTGTGTTATGTTCTGTTGAATGTTGAATCGTTTTCAAGAAATTTCTAGGTTTCTTAGATTTGATAATCCACTTACAAGAGCGTTTCGCTTAGAGACAGATAAAACTGCCGCCATAAGTGAAATTTTTGAATTATTGAACGCAAATTTGCGAAATAGTTATACTCCGTCCGAGTGCATAGTTGTGGATGAGCAACTATTTCCATTTCGCGGTATGTATCGTTATAATGTGGTTTACTCTTGCATTACAATTTATTTATTTTTCATAACTGTATTTTTCATAAATTCACGCAGTATATGCCATCTAAGCCTGCTAAATATGGCATCAAAGTTTGGTGGATTTGCGATACCTCTAACTCATAACAGGGCAAATTTACACCGGCAAACTACCAACTGGCAGAGAAACTAACCAAACGGAACTAGCCGTAAAGGATTTATGCATGCGTTTCAAAGGGACCGGAAGAAATATACACTCTAAGAAATTTCTGTTGAATTTCACTATGATTATTAGACGTTATCTGTTGCCAGCAATTTTTGTAGTAAATTTTCATCATAAACCGTTTTATTTAGTCTTCGGATATTTATAAATTGTTAGATGTTTTTTCTTACGATAATTTTTAGAATTTCAATCTTGACCATTGGTAGATAAGAGTAAAAGTTATTTATTTTATATAAACTTTATTTTAATCTTAAAGTTAATTTGAATTATCCTTAATTAATTTAAAGTTAATTTTTTATTTTATTATTTTATGCACTTTCACTTTTTGAACTTTGAACACGGTATTATTACGCGTTCCTGAATGAAATAATTTTTCCAAAATATGTTTTGCCTTTTCAATTATAAAACCATTCTACATAGCGTTAGTTACCACAAAATTTGTGTGGAAAAGCATTTTTGTGGAAAAGCACTTTTACCATTGTAAAATATGAGTAAATTATGGATAATTTACACAACTTGTTAGTAAATTGCACCTCTATATGCGTAAACTGTGTTTGAGTGATTTACGTCATTTTTGGTTAAATCAAAATTCGTAAGTTTATTATTACATGTCGTTGTGTATTTTACAATAATTTTTCGTAGTAAAATATCATTTTTTCGTGATATTTTACACTTACTTTTTAGAGTGTAGTTATGGATAATTTCTTTACAACATTGCCACTCGCACGTCTATTGATAACATGGGATTTATCAATTGTCGGAACGTTAAAAAAAAAATTAACCTTACATTCCAAGAGAAATGTTCCCTTCCAAAACACGCGAAATATATTCTTCCTTATTTGGATTCAGCGATGACAACGTTACCCATATGTTCATACGTTCCAAAAAAAAAAAAAAAAGTGTTATTGATATCCACTCAACATTATAGTCAAACCGTAAATAGGGGAAAAAAGGAAACCCGAAATAATTCACTATTACATAGTAACAAGAGTGGCGTAGATAATATGGACAAACTGGTGACGCATTACACAACCAAGAGAAAGACACGGCGATGGCCTTTGGCCTTTTGCTATAATATTATTGATATTGCTTCTTTTAAAATATATGTTGAAAATAACCCATCTAGGTCTAATAACACATCCAGACGCAGAGAATTTTTGAATGACTTAGCACTACAACTTGCTTTACCACATATTTCTGCTCAAGCCGCCATACCTAATGTACTGAGAAACTTTAACACGCGGTCGGGCATTGAGTGTATACTTGGTAAACCACTTTCAATGGCTAGCAACGACGAAGAGACAACATATAATTTGATGCGCGACAGCACTGGCCGAATTCCTCAAGTAGGAAAATACCGGGTATGCTTAACATTTAATCCGAAGAGACGTAGGAATACCCGAAAGTCGTGTAGTTTATGTAAAAGGCCAGTATGCGTAGAACATACCAACTTAGCGATAAAGTGTTCTAGGTGCAACTGGTTTATAAGTGCATGCTTAAACTATTACCAAATGAACTATTTTTTAACAAATTGTTTTCGCGAATATTTCGGCCAAACAATATTTAGTAATAAACTTTTCTGGGGAGGAAATGGAGAAATCTAGGATGTCAAGGGGTTTGAAACGCCTAACAGCAGATTTTCGTAATCCTCGAGCATTTAAAATCGAAATGGCCACCCGGGTGGCCGGGTATACACACAAGGATTACGGCGAATAAGTATTATCAACTCATGTAGATAACTTAATTTTATTAACGCGTCAACATAACATCGCGATCGTACTAACTTCGTGGTATTTAATTAATTCACTCTTACCTCCAACATAATTTGTCCATATAAATTCTTGTAAAAAAAAAACAAAAATCATTTAAATAAGATGCTCATTTAAACGGTTTATTTTATATAAAATCACGATAAAAAAATTAAAAACTTTAAATTGCATAAAAGATAAATACTTGGTTTGTAATTTGTATTTTGTTTTCAATTCTTATTGTTGATATGTTAATGATATAAGACAATATGAAGAAAAATTCTTTTGTCTTATAAGATAAAATAACAACAACAAAAAATAACAACTTAATCGTGATATGGTAATTCATTTAAACTTTATAGTTAATAGTTTTCATTTTAATGAAAAACAATTTTGTTTTTCAAGCTGTTTATTACCTTTTTATAAATATAACGAGAATACGTACATGTGTACAAATTTAGTTAAGTTATATTATGTGGTGTGTAATTGAAAATAACAGTAGGGGACAAACTGCGATGCACTAAAATTAGATTCTAAAAAAGTTGGCTGTCATCTGGTGACTAAAATGGTTCACAATAATAAAATCAAATTTAACTACCTAAGTTCTAATTCCCAACTGCAGATATTGAAACCAACAGTTGATCGTCCTTAGTCGATCGTTATGGCAACGGCCCATTTTTGTGTCTATGACTGGTCCTAATGGATCGCCACCTAAACCTAGTCGATCTTTGAACAATAAATTAATACTAGCAACATTTATGAAAGTTTAAGAACTAATATCACGATCTATACAAAAACTAATCTGTTTAAAACACAATTAATTAACACATTAAAAGTAGACACATCATTAAATATTTTCAAATTTCGTTTAGGCTCCCGCGCTTATTTGTGTTGCCCATTCCTGATCCGCTGATCATACTGAGATTTAGATAAATGCTAAATAGACGTAATAAATGATTGTGTAGATTTAATTTTAATTCACGCTTTTCAAAATTAAATTTTTCAAGATTTTTCTTTCTTCTGTGTCATTGAGTTAAATTTTTCAAAATCACACCCTTCTGTAATACACACATTTATTGTTAAACTTACATACACTTCAAGTGTGGATAATTTAATTTTAATAGATTTTAAAGTACGTAGTTTTATTATTTTTGTTTGTTAAATATAGGTCAATAATCATTTCCTCTTGTGAATATATGGTTATAGTGTGTGTGTGTGTGTGATAATGTTTTATTGACAAATACTTTTAACACATTGAGTATTTTCAAATAGAACGTTTAAAATTAACTTTATCCATTATGCATGAAAGTGTTACGATCAATAACCAAATTAATTTTACATTTCGTAAGTTTGTGTTTCTCGACTTCAATTCAATAAACCGAACAACCAACTATTTTAAATTAATTACAAATTATTAATTAATTGCTTAATGATAAATGATCGTATTTAGTGGCGTATCGCGTTTACAATAGAAATGTGAAACTGTTTTTTTTTTTTTTTTTGCTTTATTATTGTCTAAGGCTAACATAATATATCGTTAAGTCTTCTAATTTGTTTGAGAAAAATGTAAAGCGAAATAAATAATCTTAAAAATTAATTTATGGTCTTAGTGATGTCTCGATTTTATAACTCATTAGGCGGCGCTTAGGTGTTACTCTACAACTTATATATATAATTATAAGTTACAGCACTTATTAAAATAATATTACGAAATTTTACTTGATTATGACTTAATAGTTTTTTTTTTTTTAGGGGGGATAACAGTAATTAACTCATTAGTTAATCGCACATACTGAAATTTTTATTTATTTCTTTTATGAATCATAAAATGTCGATAAACAATAAACAAAAACTATTTTGAAACTCAAAATATAAGTTTGTAGTATATCTGATTTAATTTCAGTAATGATCCCTAAAAAAAAAAAAATATTGATTGCTTTAATTTGAATATCAATTACAGAAATCGTATCTTATATTACATAGTTTACCATCTATACCGTGATTTCAAAAATAAAACACAAAAAAGACTAAACACCGCTTGCATAAAGAACAAATTAGATGAAATGCGATCATTAATCATGCCACGATTTAGAAACCATAGGCTTAATAAAATAAAAACTTTGGATATTCCAGGCCGTACATTATATGTTTTTGTGACCCAGAATATCAGATTAATTAAGTTTATTCTAATTAAATTGTATAGTGTTCAATGAATAAAAACGGTTACAAAAAAGAAGCACGATGACTCAAAAGTAAATGTACGCGTGATTTGAATTTTACTTATTATATGAATTAAATATTTTGTTGACAGTAAATTGTTCATTTTTATAGTGGGAAGATGCGTTAAATGTTTTTATTGAAATACATATTACATACATACATCATTCAATCATTTTAAAGAAGTTACACATATGAATTTTTATATGGCTTTCAAAAATTAAGATTGACGTTGCAATTGAGTAATTAATGTTTAAAAAATTGGGCTTGCATCTATAAATACGAAATTTTGAAATATGAACTTGTGACTTATGAATAAAATATTTGTGTGTGACCAAATGATTATTGCAACAATACAATTATTCAATTTCAAGCAAATTTTTCTATATGGATCTTTCCGAGTGGATCGAGGGAATGGACCAGACGAATAAATTAAAGAAGATTCAAAATCCAATGTTTTAAAATTTAAAATTAGGTAAAATTTTGTTCTGTACGAAATGTTAGGTTTTTAAAGCTCAAAGAGACTCGAATTAAAATGTTTAGTTGAAATTTCATTTAAAAATTCGTTCTAATACTGAGATGAAATTTAAGAATTATAAAATCAATAATTTCGAAAAAATCGTTGGAAACGTTGAACTCCACTTTAATTATCACGGTACGTCTTTAATATTTTGGCAATAGAGAACTGTGCCCAGTTTCTTATGAAAAATGGGGCACGATAGAGATAGTTCAAAACATAGCTAGAATTGAAGGGCATTAAGCGAGGATTAAGAAGGTCTATGATCACAACGTTCTAATTTGGATCTCCTATTGAATATTCAATTTTTCTGCGCCGAGGGCATCTTCCCGCAGTGATGGTGTTAACGGATGTTACCAGAATATTTTCAAGTAACGTATCTTGGACTTATTTCTTGCTTTCTGTTAATCTGGGGACGAACGAGCGGTGAGATACCTTAAGGCGTCATACGCGTAAGCATTTATTGTCCGAGGAACTGCTGGTAATTTTTGAACGTGAACCTTGCACTTCCAACAGAGCTCCACCCAGTACATTTCAATTCGATATTATAAAAACAACCTTGATAAGATGAATGAAAATGTTGGATCCGTTAACGTTGAGCCAGAAGCTCAAGCACAAATCGAGTTGGACAATAGTAGAGTATCTTCCTCGCAAAAATATTGGTTTTGGTTGTTCTACAGGCCGACATCGTGTGTCGGAAAGCACTAGTGCTCAGGTTTCCAAAGATTTTATATTTGATATTCCTATCACAATAAGGCTTTTTGGGCAGAGATTTCCCCTGTAACAACCCAAACCCCTCCAAATTGTCAAACAACAGTACTCAAATGTTAACTTCGGTTAATTCGACGAGATAGAAGAAGCTACTGCGAAGTAGTAGACTAGGCTAAATAAAGAAAACTTCATGCGTTTGTTTCGTGAGGTACCCTCTTTACATCGTTGTGAACATCGATATCATGAATCTATTAGTTGGGGATGGAACGTCTTCCATTATAACGGTATGTAAAACTTCCATTGAAAATTTTATAAGACACAAGTCTGGGGTGCGCTGTATGTTTAACAGTGGTGATGTAGTTGTCGTGGACAAGAGTTTGCGCATTGTTAAAACCTACTAAGAGGTAAAGATTCCAGACATAATTCCTCCTGGCGCAAAACAATTGAGCAATATTCAGGCATACCATTCGCGTTTGGTTACCAAAATCAGATTCATTGTAGAAATTATCAATGGCTACCTTAAGAGTGGTATTTCAATCATGTCAGTTATGTTCAATCCCATTCTCACTAAACCACAGACCTTCGCAATGCTGCTATTATCCATAATATGTTTCATCTGCCCATTATATCAGAGACTGATAATTTAGAAGCCAGACAGACAAACCGACCTTGTTATGCCGCTTTGTGCAGGAACATCATTTGAACCGGATATCCTGCTCATTTGAAGTGACAGACCTACACAGTAGAAGGCTTTCCAAGAAAGACCTCTATAAAATAAGTCTAGGAAGCTATCAGATTATAGAGGCCAGATCATACTATAGAGGTCACATGGCATCCAATGATGTATACATGTAAGCCGTGTCCTTCAAGCAAATAACCTTGATTAATATGGCATACTGCTACAAAATAACATACTTGTAAAGGTCTACTCTCTAGAGTCGTAAATCGCACGCGCTGTTATGTATACGTTTTGGTAGATCATGGAGGTAAGGGATGGAAAGCTGTCAAAGAATAGCACTGTGCTTCCAAGAACGGTTGTCGTACTTTTGGGTGTTGTGTGTATGTCATAACGGTAGTTTGGTATATGGAATATACCAAAAACTGCAAGCTCTTTGTTATTAGAAAGTTCTGATGAAGGGCAAGAAGCTGAAATATAATAAGGCCCTTTCTTCCCCACAGACCAGACAGGCAAAAGTGGAACCCTTTGTTTTGGACTCGGAGAGTATCGGTCTAATCACTGATGTATAAATCTTTATGTCTCCGTTACTGCCCAAACTTGGGGTTGGCTACCTTATCTAGAAAAAAATAATACAGAAATTGAAAATCCCGTAGAAAAATCTAGAAAAAAAATCCAGAAACAAAAAAATTTCGAAATACAAAAATCTAGAAAACTAAAATTCAGAAACACAATTATCAAAGTGAGGCCCAAGTTAAAATTAAAATTCATAATTTCAAAATATCGAATTTCGAAATATTGAAATTTTAAAATTTCGAAACTAAAATCTCGAATTATCTCGAATCCCGAATATTTAATATAATTGGGAACCGGATCGTTTTGAAATCTCGCCAAACAAAATATCGAATTAGACAAAATATCGAACAAACAAATTCTCTCGAAAATAAATATCGAATTTTAAAATAATGTCTTCGAAAATACAATATATAAATAAAAAAACTCCCCACACCACCCGAAGCATTGGCTCTTTCTGCGCAAGGACGACAAGAATTTATGTAGTTACTTCGGTCTAAAGAGACCAAAGTATTGAAATCCTGCCAAAAATTATCAAAAATTTGTTTGGTCCAAAACCACTTTTCTCGACGTTTTGAAAGTCCCAGAGTCTAAAAAAGCAACAAAAAAAAATGTCCGTCCATCTGTCTGGATGTCTGTTAGCCTGTACCGATGCTATGCTGGTTTGAATATTGAGTTGGGCATTGAGTTTCGGATTGAGTTGAAGGTTAAATCAGGGGTCAATTTGCGGGTTGAGTTGAAGTTAAGTTGGACTTTAGTTGGGGTTGGATTAAGATATAGTGAGCAGTTGGCTAATTTTTATATTATGCTGGTTTCAGGATTGAATTCAAAGAGAGTTTGCGTTTGGATTATTGGTTAGTGAGCAGTTAAGCAATCTATTTAAGTGAGTGTTTGTATGTATGTACAACATATCTGTATGATTTTTAGATTAAGTTCTGGAATATGGCCAAGTATGAGGGAACTCGGTTTGGGCATTGGAAATGAGATTTTAAAATTATTTTTGGATAAAATTCTGAAATATGGCTAAGTATGATGAATTTGAGTATATCTCAACCAATTATGATGAAATTTGACATGTGGGTTGGAAATTGGATTTTAAAATGATTTTTGAATTGAATTAATGAAGACCGAAGTTCTGATCACCTTATGAGGTTTCAGCCCGTTATATTTTCGTTTTGTTTTCACATTGCAGTTAACAAAAATTTAAGGGGTCTTTTTTTTAAATGGGGCACATTATTTTATGTTTTTTGGGGGAGTTTTATTTTCGGGTATATAATGGTATTCCTTTGGAGAATTTCAATTCGATATTTCAATACGACGATCGTCGAGATTTCATGACCAACCTGCTTTTTCAGACATTTAAAGACAACTTTACCTTGTTATTTTATTTCGTAATTTACATTATGCGTTGTGCGTTTTCAATTGCCAGCTGAGTAATTGCAAATAAAAATTACAAAATCAAGTATAATTTTAAATAATTGCGACTAGATACAAAATGTAAGCTGTTGCAGGCTTCCACTATAAGGTGGGTTGGTTTACGTCTTAGGTCATAAAATCAATAACAATAGCAGCAAATAGCTGCAGTCCAAAAATGATCGATTTTTGTATAGTTTCAAGCCCTCATTGTTTTTTTCGATTTTTTTGCACGAGATTTTTAGTTTTGATCATTTTTCTTTCGATTTTTTTTTTTCAAGACCATATGCCGTTCGGCCATCTACGCCCAATCCAAGTTAAAATTAAAAATTATTAAATACATATCTGTAAAATTCGATTTTTCCTTAAAAGTTCTTAATTTTATTATCCTGAAAATCGCTTTGTCTGCTTTGCAGACATAGATCAATGAAATTGTATCGTTCGTACGCTTCCACTGATAGTTTTCCACAGTTGTATCAAGTTGTGACAAAAGCCTAAAAATGCTAATAAAATTTACTTTTGTTTTCATTTATATTAAACAAAATAGATTTATACCTAAATATGTCCATTATTCTGGATTTTTTCAGAAAGAGAAGAAATTCCAGAAAAGAAATCCAGAAAAAATATTTTTTGCCTTTGTCACAAATTGAAGTATTTGTGTTACATCTATCAGTAGAAACGATACGAGCGATACAATTCCTTGGATCTGTGTCTAAAAGGTAGACGAAGCAGTTTCCATTATTATAAATATTAAGAACTTAAAGGAAAAACTCAAATCTTACACAAAACTCAAATTTTACTCTAATTTTAGTCAAACCCATCCAAACATCAAAAAGAGGCCGATACATTCAGCCGAAAAAATATATCGATTTAAAATTAAAAATTAAACCTGCATTCTCCGGAATTTATAAAAAGAAAACGAAACTTTCGTATCGCGTCTAAAAGAGAAAGTCGATATATTATTTTCCACCATTTAGGAATCGGCCAAACGACCTGAAACCGAAAAACGAATTATACAATAGAAATAACTTTAATAGATAGTCTCAAGAGACTTAACAAAAAAATTTCTTATTTTTAAATCATTGAATCCCTTAAGACCTTTTATTGGGTTGGTATCGTTATCCAAAATAAAAATATCCCCAACCTCCTCTTTGACGATTTTGTGAAATTCTAACATTCAAATTGGAACATTTTTAAAAATTTGTCTTTTTTAATAATTACTCACATACTAAAATAGAGAATTCCTCGAAGCCGCTTAGCGTTGGACGCTTTGCGCAAGGATGACAGGAACCCGTCAAAAAAATTTCAAAAATATTGACGTTTATGGTAAAATTTACGTTTGTTTTTCACATAATAACATAAAAAAATGGAGGTGTGGCCAACACACGACTTTCTTTTATGAACAGAGAATTTTGAGAAATTTAATTTTTTTTTTATAATTTTTAAATTTTTTCTTTTTTTTATAATTTTTAAATTTTTTCTTTTTAATTTTCAAATTTTTAAATTTTTTTTTTAATTTTTTATTTTTTATTTTTATTTGTTTTTAATTTTTGGAAACATTTTGTATTACCTAAGTAGTTTTTTGTAAACCTTATACTTTTTAAGATATTTGCAAAATAAATTTTCTGGACCAAGGGAGTGGCCACTTCCGGTTAGCCGATTTGGAGTAAAATTCACTGGGACCTCCCAATTTATCAAAAAAGCTTAAATCTGAAGTTTCAATTCGATTGGTTAAACCATCTGGGCTGTAGAGAGGACACAGACAGACTTACAGACTGACAGACTGACAGACTGACAGACTGAAAGACTGACAGACTGACAGACTGACAGACTGACAGACTGACAGACTGACAGACTGACAGACTGACAGACTGACAGACTGACAGACTGACAGACTGACAGACTGACAGACTGACAGACTGACAGACTGACAGACTGACAGACTGACAGACTGACAGACTGACAGACTGACAGACTGACAGACTGACAGACTGACAGACTGACAGACTGACAGACTGACAGACTGACAGACTGACAGACAGACAGACTGACAGACTGACAGACTGACAGACTGACAGACTGACAGACTGACAGACTGACAGACTGACAGACTGACAGACTGACAGACTGATAGACTGACAGACAGACAGACAGACACCATTTCGAAACCCACTTTTTCGGACTCAGGGGACCTCAAAACAAATAAATCTCTAAAAATCTCAAGGTCCAAAATTTTCATGATTACTATACTTTATTTTACTAGAGTAAAAGAAAGTAAAACTCGTCAAAGCCGCTTAGCATTGGTCCTCTCTGAGCAACAATGACAAGAAATCATGTAGCATCCTTTTGTTTTCATATTGTAGTTAACAATAATTTAATGAGGAATGTCTTTTTAACGTTTGTAATTTTTGGGAGATTTTTATTTTTTGGGAATATGATGGTATCTTCTTTTTATTTCTTCCTCCATAAGTCTTTCGAGATTTTTTTTATTTTTGGGATTTTTCTACTTTCGAGATTTTTAAAATCAGTTTTCCAGCTTTTTTCCAATCCAGTTTTTGTTATTTTAGAAAACGTGGATTGTATGATTTAAACTCATAAAATTTATCGAGGTAATTCTAACATTTACCTAGTTTGAAATTCAGAATTTTGTCATTTTTCGAACTTCTGAAATATGAATTTAAAGCCATTCCTAACATATTTGAACTTTACAGTTTAGCTCTCGTGAATTTAATTTTTTTTTTTTTTTTTTTTCATGAAATTCTTTGAATTTATAATCTTGAGATTAGGAAAAGTTTAACTGGACCTTTAAGGTATTTCTAGTTTATTAAAGTGGTGACGTTTAACAATTTATTTTAATGAGAAAAATGTGAAATGCTGTTGCTGGTTGGGTTAATGTGTAAAGTAAATTATAATGTAGCGTAGAGTAATCTTAATCTAGTTAGCTATACAATGCCATTATGCACATTTCATATCAATGGAATCGTAATTGATTAACACGGCAGTCTAATAGTTTCAATTTAAATAATTAACTATAAAATGTAAACCATTTTGCACTCAGATATGGTTAATTAAATTGTAACGCTTTACCAAATATACGCTTCAACGCCCATTAATTGCAAATTATTAATTTTCTTTGTTAGTTGCCACCTGGATAATTGATTATTAATGTGCCAATTGTCAAATCAGGTTTACGAATTAGTAACGCTACCATAAAGGTTTGGTGAGCAAGAAAAATAACCTTTAAAAAGATGTTAAGTCCTTTGATTTTAACGATTTATAAATAATACAAAACAACAAAATATTTTATAAGTTCTTAATCAGAAGAAGAAGTTATTGGTAAATGGTAACCCACACAGCAGCTTGGAAACAGACACCCTAGGATAAAAATGCGACCTCGTGAATCCACCATTCGTTGGCCAATTTTTGGTTAGACCGATGTAAGGTTTTTTTTAGAGAAGATCTTAGTATTTTCTACCCTTTCTCTATTTTTCTACCTGATGAATTTTTTCTGTTTTGTATTCTCCCTTGGGGATGTACCTCAATTCCTCATTCTTTTGCAAATTTAAATTGGTTACGATGAGTAAGTCATCATTCACACGACTGCAGCGCCGTTTCTGGTATACAGCGGTGATTTGAGTAACTAGAAAAGACTAAATTTTTCATTTTCCTAAAAATATATTAAAGAATTTTCCTTTTTTTCAGAATAAGTCCCCCTTTTCCAGAACATTTCGATTAGCATAGATTCAAACCAGTTTTTTAGCCAAGACAAGTGAGTGATGAATTGTACACCGCTTCCGACTTAAATTCTAACATCAAGTGTAAAATGTTGAGTCAAAGTTGTATCTATTTAAGATAAAGGTGTTTCTCAAGAGATTCGTCATCTTTGATGTTAAACAACAAATAAATATTTATATTGTTAAGTTTAATTCGAGTTCATTCGGTGCTTATTATTGATTTCTTCTCTAATTATCAATGATCCATTGCTATTCTACAAAACTGTTGTACACTTTTAGACACGAAAAATTACCCAAACGGTACTTAAGTTGGGCCCTGCTAATTATGCAGAAAAATCACGTATCATATGATGTCACACTATAAACAAATTAAATTTTTCATCTAGACATAAGTAAAATTTAAGTAAAACCAAACGATTTATTACAAATTTTTATTTTTTATAAGTCTGAAACACTCATTCATTCATACATACAACGAGAATACGTATAATATCTTCACATTTCATAAAAATTCCGCGATTTAGTTAGTCATAAAAAAAATTTTATGATGTGTGTTTTATAATTAAAATATTAAAATGCAAAAAAAAAAAAAATGGAAATATAAAATCAACTCGATTTTCTTTCATTTTTGTTTAGATTACCACCATACACAAGTCGCATGCTGTTAATTAAAGACAGTAACAAATACGCCATGTGTTGATATATGCTGCTATCGCGTTAAAGCTCGCGATATCAAAAACAAACAATACATTGAACTTCATATGTTATATATAACTATACAAACCCAATGGGTAGACAGCATGTGATACTATAAATAACATAAAATTCTAACCATGAGATTTTGTTTTTTTTGTTGTTGCGCTTGCCTTCAGAAGTTAAATGACATTTGAATTTTTTTTTTTTTTTTTTTTTTTTTTTTAAATCATAAACATTTATTTAGCGCGGGTACGATGAAAAATGGAAATTTTATTTTCTATTTCAATTAAAATTTCTAATATGTCGTCTAAATAATTTTTGATTTATATTTACATATTATAAAATAAAAGAAAACAAAAGAAATAACATGAGTCAATTGAATTGAAAGATAAGAAAACGGAAATGATTAGAAGTGAGAAAAATGGTGTGTGTGGGTGTGTGTGTGTGTGTGTGTTTTGTAATTCGCCTACTACAAAAAAATACGTTAGGTTTCAATTTTTTTTTTACACGATATAATCGTTAGAACGCCAAACTGACCAATTGATACGTGCAAGAAATACAAATTTAAACAAGTGAAACAACCTTTCGTCTAACCGACAAAACAAAAATCCTAATTAACAAGAGACAATAAACACATGCACAAGTGTCATCCAGTATGAATTAAAAAACATGTATTTTTTTTCACAAGGTACGAGTACATGTAGTAATCAGCGAATTTTATAAATTGTTGCATTATACAACACGTTTTATCTCTAAACTGTCTCGAAATGTAAGTAGCACTTTTGATGTGTCAAAAAAAAAAAAAAAAAAAAACAAACAAAAAAATTTGAACATTTGTACACAAATAAATCAAAATGTTTATAATCTCAAAATTCAAAAACCACTCGATACACGATAATTTCTAAAATTTATTTTAAGTATTCTGGATAAGTGGAAAAACGTGCATAGATAATTTTAAGTGGTACATCAAACTATATATTTTCTTAATTCTTCTAATCTAGCTTGATCGCTTCCCTTTCAAATGCAATAAATTATTTGGGAATAACATAAAATTTGTCATAAAAACATTTACACACATTTAGCTCAAAATTTGATTTCAGTGTTTATTCACAAAAGTCATTAAACCACAAAAAGTCATTGTACAACATACAACACTAAGTTTTAGTTAAGAAAACTGATACATTAATGATTTATTTTTGAAGAACCCTTTTTGAACATTATCTTAAACTTAAATACCAATTATATATATATACTATTGTATTTATAGATTTTTCTAAAATTATTTCTACAAAAAAATGTTATGCCGTAAATAGAAGAAATTTTTAAAATGTCAAAAAATTCTTTACCAAACATTTCAAGAAATAAAAATAAAACATAAAAGTATTTATAAATAAAATAACAAAACAAAAAATTTTTAGATAATTTGAGATTAATTTATTAATTGAGAATTTGACACTTTTTCGTTTAGATGATTTTCACATAATTTAAATTTATTTAATTGACAGTGTTGTTATTTTCGATGTCATCATTAATTATTATTGAATCAATATGTAAGATTACGTTCCAAGAGTATTACTTACACATGAAACTACATACATATTTGAATATATTAAATCTTGCAGCTCTAATATTTACCGTAAAAAAATTCCAAATTTTTCATGCAACTAATGTGTGATAATGTAATCGCATCAAAAATTCGATAATGAGATTGTGTTTAAACAAAATTTATGAACTTTAACATCAATAAAGATATCGTGATTAGTGTTTGCAAACCGAAACATTTTTGCAATTCATATTGATATTAATTTCACAAAAAAAAAAAAAAATCGATTTCACAAAAAAATAGGCAACCTCCAATTAAAAAATATTTCTCTCTCTCTCTCTCTCTTATTTTATGAAATTGCATTAAATTTGTATTGTAAAAAAAACGCATTTTCATAAAATAATAAAGAGAGGGAATATTATTTAACCTATTTTTTTGTGAAACCGGGCATAAGAAAACTAAGAACGACTTTGAGTAGTATTTTGTTGTTACCAAACCACCAAATTTTACGGATGTGAAGTTAGCCCGAAAAAAAAGCATTTTCATCACGAAAAATTGATGTGTCCTCGCTAAATTCAATATAAAAAGCCTTTTAGCCCAAAAAATCATAGAAAATTACGTAAAATTACACTCCATCCCGAGAAAAAAATATTTACCTGAAACAAGATTTTTAGTCATGATTTTTTCAGGCATTCATATTTTAAAATCTGGTACAAATGAATGCATTTTAGCACAAAAATAATAAAAAAGGACTTTAATAACAATGCATCCCGAAAAAAGATTAAGTTTATTTCTGAAAACATATATTTTTTTCGTTTATCTTCGAGGTACATCTCAATCAATATAAATCTTCTTCGATCAATTTATCATAAATTATAAGTTAAATGTTATACGTTCTCATAACACAGAAAGACTCCGAAAAACAAAAAAAGATTATTCTTTAAAGATATATTATTCACAGAGACAGAGGTTTACAGATATAATTAAAAATGACATTTGCTTCGGTGGGGCTTCATTAATAAGTACATAAACCGCTATTATCATACAATAGGGATGAGGGTCATTTAGGCCATTCTCGTTAATGAGTTTGAGCGAAAACAAAGAAAATTTTTTAGATTTCGGAATTTTATGTCGTTGTTCACAGAGATTGCTAGACATATGTATTAGTATACGAAACTAGCTTGGTAAGTCCATTGCCAAGTTAAAATATTTAGCCCATTAACATACGATGGGGATCAGGAACATTTAAAGGCCAAGATTCAGTCAAATATCTTTCCTCTGTTACGATGCGATGGCGATAAGGGTGATTTTCAGGCCAATTTCCATACAGCTGATATTCCATATAATCGACGAAAATACACTATTTCAGTATTTTTTTACCGTTATTTATAGAGATTCCTCGATATAGTGATGTGTGGCCCTTATATATGCCACTAGAATGCAATATCCATCCTCAACGCATATTTCTTACCTCTTGGCCCAGCAATGCCCCTGATCCCCATCGTATGGTAATGGGCTAAATGTTTTAACTTGGCAATGGACTTACCAACCTAGCCTCATATACCAATATTTCTAGCAAACTCTGTGAATAGAGATACACTAGTGGAAATAATGAGCAGTTTTAGTGAAAATATTTGATTGAATCTTGGCCCAGAAATGTCCCTGAGCCCCATCGTATGATAATGGGCTAAATGTTTTAAATTGGCAATGAACTTACCAAGCAAGTCTCGTATACCAATATGTCTAGCAATCTCTGTGAATAGAGATACATTAGTGGAAATAATGAGCAGTTTTAGTGAAAATATTTGATTGAATCTTGGTCCAGAAATGTTCCTGATCCCCATCGTATGGTAATGGGCTAAATGTATGGCAATGGACTTATCAAGCTAGTTTTGTATACCAATATACATATCTAGCAAACTCTGTGAATACAGATATAGAAGTGGAAATAATGAGCAGTTTTAGTGAAAATATTTGATTGAATCTTGGTTCAGAAATGTTCCTGATCCCCATCGTACGGTAATGGGCTAAATGTTTTAACTTGGCAATGGACTTACCAAGCTAGCCTCATATACCAATATGTCTAGCAAACTCTGTGAATAGAGATACATTAGTGGAAATAATGAGCAGTTTTAGTGAAAATATTTGATTGAATCTTGCCCAGAAATGTTCCTGATCCCCATCGTATGGTAATGGGCTAAATGTATGGCAATGGACTTATCAAGCTAGTTTTGTATACCAATATGTCTAGCAAACTCTGTGAATACAGATATAGAAGTGGAAATAATGAGCAGTTTTAGTGAAAATATTTGATTGAATCTTGGCCCAGAAATGTTCCTGATCCCCATCGTATGATAATGGGCTAAATGTTTTAACTTGGCAATGGACTTACCAAGCAAGCCGCATCTACCAATATGTCTAGCAAACTCTGTGAATAGAGATACATTAGTGGAAATAATGAGCAGTTTTAGTGAAAATATTTGATTGAATCTTGCCCGGAAATGTCCCTGATCCCCATTGTATGGTAATGGCCTAATGTTTTAACTTGGCAATGGACTTATCAAGCAAGTCTCGTATACCAAAATGTCTAGCAATCTCTATGAATAGAGTTACATTAGTGGAAATAATTAGCAGTTTTAGTGAAAATATTTGATTGAATCTTGGCCCAGAAATGTTCCTGATCCCCATCGTATGGTAATGGGCTAAATGATTTAACTTGGCAATGGACTTATCAAGCAAGTCTCGTATACCAATATGTCTAGCAAACTCTGTGAATAGAGATACATTAGTGGAAATATGGTAATGAGCAGTTTTAGTCAAAATATTTGATTGAATCTTGGCCCAGAAACGTTCCTGATCCCCATCGTATGGTAATGGGCTAAATGTTTTAACTTGGCAATGGACTTACCAAGCTAGCCTCATATACCAATATATCTAGCAAACTCTGTGAATAGAGATACATTAGTGGAAATAATGAGCAGTTTTAGTGAAAATATTTGATTGAATCTTGGTTCAGAAATGTTCCTGATCCCCATCGTACGGTAATGGGCTAATGGTTTGAAGTTGACAATGAACTTAGCATGCTTGTGCTTTATACCACTATGTAGAAATTTGGTGAAAGTCAGCATTGTTACAGGGGCTGGAAATATATGTGGGGGTTGAACCTGGTATAAAAAACTAAGAACACGGTTTGGAAATAAGACCTTAAGGTTACTCAATACCTGTCTTTTAATAATGAGATAATAACTGGTGTATGTCTGCAGATTATTATTGCAACTAATAATGCGAATAATGCGAATTATGAAATAAGCTAAATCTTATAAAGTTTGAAGTGTAATTGTTACCAAATAATTGTTTTCGTGCTACTAATGCTAATATGTACTAATCAAATTTCGGGATGGTATTCATTTTTTCATACAATTCAATTACTTTTTCGGGCTAGTATGGAGTTTAGCAAGGAAACACACCAAAATTAAAAAAAGCCTTTTCGGGATGATTTTTCGGGCTAACTTCACATAAATCCAAATGTTTGTCTTCAATTGCTATTCATGAAAGCGTAAACTGTCGATAAACAATTTTTGATCATTTTTCAACAGAAAAATGTAATGGAGGTAATCTTTGCTCATCTTTTACCCAACTATAAAATTTTCCATTGACAGTTTTTATGTAAGCACTAAGCGGTTTTTTATTTGACGACACGATAACTACATATAGAGCGAATTTGTATTTTAAGTGGCTACCGCAAAGTGCATCATCAAACGAAAAAAAACGAAAAAGTCAAACATTTTTACTGGAAGACATAATAAATTTTAAAATGTTCAATGTTTTTAATTAATTTATTAAAAAGTTTATAAAGCATGAATAAATTCATTTTAACTTGAATTGATAAATATTTTTCTATTTTTAAGCAAAAGAGGTCAATATACAATCGTTATTTTTTCTAAAAAGGTAATTTATTGGTTTTTGTGAAGTGACATGTGAGTGCTTACCATTTTACAAATTAATTTCTTAATATTTTTTAAAATGTTTAATAATAAATTCCAGAGAAGCTATCTAATGGCTGAGGCATATTCATACTAGTATATTTAAGAGCATAGCTACTTTATATTTGTGGAAGTATATTACGTCAAACTTCTAATTTATTGGGTAAATTCCCTTTCGTACCGTACCGCATCTCGTGAAAGCCGCAAGCCGGTAGAATTATCTAGTTGATTTATTCTGCATTATAAGGTTAGAAGGGACGATTCAACAAACCCAAGCCACTTTGTCTTGATGGTAATCTACAGAAGAACTAACAGAAGAAAGTGAAGAGGTTCAAGTCGCACAAATTGTTGCATATTGCAGATGTGGCAGCGGTTGATGTATTCGTATCATTTAAACTAACCGAAGCAGAAAAAAAAATAATGAAAAAAATTGTTACTAAATTCGAAGAATATTGCAATTGCAACCCTCGTAAATATGTAGTCTACGTCTGATGGATCCGTCTGAATTCAATGCAAAATTTGCAAATAATGGTAGTAAAATGCAACCAAATCAATTCGAAATATATTCAAATGCATCAAATTCATATTATAATTCAAAAAACAGTGAAACTGGTACTGCTAGTGTAAACAGAACAACGTTCAACTGCAACAATTGTTCTTACAAGCACCTGTATGGACAATGCTCAGCATTTGGAAAGCGATGTAAAAAATGCAACTAATTTAACCACTTTGCTGATGCAAATTCATGACACACAATAATGGTCATTCATTGGTTACGTCTTTTGTGGATTCGGTTAGCGCGATGAAATTAACAGGATAAATCATGATAATATTGGATAGTGGTGCGGATGTCAACATTCTACCTGAAAGCCTATATATATATATATATATATATATATATATATATATATATATATATATAATTATTCGAAATTCTTCATTGTCATTGGAAGCTTTTGGTGGTTTCAAACTCAATGTGATTGGTGACATTACTGTCAATATTCAGAATAAGGATAACAAATATTTTACAAAATTTGAGATTTTGCCTATGCTTTGAAATGGGCTTGATTCAGCGAATTCATAATGCCAATTCGCTGCAACTGCAAGGGGTAAATTCCTCCATTCAAGTAAACAAAGCTGGATTTAAAGGTATCAGATCATAAAGGGTTGTTTTCTGGAAAAATGCTCATTGAAAATGAAAGATCATAGGAACTCGTGATAAAGTGTTAGAAAAGCTCCAGCAAATGGAGGATACCAATATATTATCAAAAGTTAACGATCAGATAAGCTGCATTTCTTGACGCATAGTGATCCGGATCAGATCAACATTTACATGTGAAGCAACAACAACATTTGATTCAACATTCATTTTGGATCACAAATGGTGATCTTAAAAATATTTTGTAAAGCGAAAGAATATGATGAATATAGTGCGAGTATGAAGAGGCAGATTCAAAACGAAACGAGACAGAAAATTGAATTTTGATGTTTGTTTGTTTTATGCATTTTTGTATCGTTTCATGAGACATGATCTGATCTGGATCAGATCAAACGTCAAGAAATGCGGCTATAATGTGGTATTAATTCAGAAACCGGACAAATCCATTCGAATTTGCCAAGATCCACGTGAGCACGGCATTTTACACATTTACGTAAAAAGATTTTGGCTAATAATGTTACGACGAAAATCAAAAAAATTTACGACGCTCTCCACACCATGTGGTTGTTTACTACCCAGTTATCAGCACCAGATGTTTTCCAAAAAATAAGTTCGGAATATTTCGGTAATTTACCGGGATGTTTTATTAACGATATCCTAGTGTGTGGATACAACAAAGCAATTGAAATTAATGTAAAATTTAATAAAAATAAAATTCAGTATTGTGTTGAAAGTGTAAAATAACTGGAACATATATTTTCAGTGGATGATATGAAAGCAGATCCGAAACAAATCCGGGCGGTTCAAAATATCAAGTATGTAATCCCAAAAATCGCAACGAATTAGAAAAAATTATATGTACAATCAATTAGCTTCGTAATTTTATTGAAAATTATTCTGAATTGAATCTATCATTACGTCTTTTATTAAAACAGGCTAATTTGTTCGTATGGGCCGATAAATAAACTGAAGCACGCAACAAAATTAAAGACAAGATAGCTGAAAATATGCTGCTATAAATCTTTAATCCAAAGTTACCTGTTAGATCGTTAAGATAGTCTACAAGTTAAGCCAGTTTGTTTTCCATCAAGAAATTTGAACTCAGCTGGATTTAATTATGCACAAACTGAAAAAGAGATGCGTGCAATATTTGGATGTAAAAAATTCCACAACTCCATTTACGGGCAAATTGTCAAAGTGGAAACAGCTCATAAACCGTTAATATCGATTATGAGAAAGTTAGTATCTGAAATTCCATCCAATAGATTACAGCGTATGCGAATAAAGTTGTTGATTTATGATTTAGTTGTTCATAAGTACGTACCGGGTGAAATATTTACAAGTTGCTGATTTGTTATTCAGAAATTCTAATTTTGTTTCAAAAGATATTGAAAAAAAAGATACTGAAAGGTTTTCAAGTAAACTTTTGAATTTACCGGTAATAATATTGGCGAATTAAACATTTTAAAATTTTGTTTTCAATTCACTACTTATGCCCCAAGGCGCTAATTCCTACAGGCTTCGAACTTTGCAGACATGCTCATTAAGTTATAATAAACTTGTATTAAAGAGTCTATCGATGGATGGTCAGGTGCTCTTAAATAGTATTTTAGAAATTTCACCAAAACTATAAAAGATACTAAAAATTTGAATAAGAGTTTGACAAAATTACCTCTAATTTGGTTTAAGTTTTAGTTTCACGCGATATAAATTGAACGAGATGTGAAATTGAATATTATGATTCCAAAATTTTCGATAATCCGGTAATCATCCGCTATTGCGATAAGTAATTATCGAATATTTGCAAAGTCTGATCCATTTTTATAGTGCAGGATGATAAATGTCATTTACAATATTATGCAAATCAACACTAGATATAATTTTCGCCCCAGCAATTCTGAATTTTGTTATTCATAACAGAGATTTACCAGAATGAGGTGAAAAATGATGGTGAAGCCAATTAAAGCGAGACAATTAGATATTATTGCTGAAATCATAGTTGTTTTCACAAGAGTATCGACCATTTAACCCTATCACGTTAGGTTTTTGCAATAACCTCAAAAACCCAATAATTAGGCCATATTAAACCCAAATAAGTCTGTAATCGAAGCTGTATAACACCAAAACATAATATATTCAACCAATTAAACACAATATATTAAACCCCACATAAGAGAATAATAAATTCATAAGTGAAATCACTAAACTCAACGCTCATAGCACAAACTGTCATGTCCTATGATTCACAAAAGCGAAAAATCGAAGCTGTTAAACCCCTATAACCCTATAATCCTACATATATATCTATTTTTTTTCATGTATCGAACGTCTGTTCCGAAAACCAAGATGGGGCCGCCGGCAATAGAAATAGCTGTTTGTTTAGATAAATGATATAGGAAGATGTATCTTATTGTATCATAACAATAACGAGTTCTCTTTTCATCAAACGGGTTTCGTTTACGTTTTGTATTTGCTTACTCGTGTCTTTCTTTAGCATCCAACAGAAATATGCCATCATATTTACGTTCCATCTTCCCTGGCAGCGAGTTTCCATCACCTGTATATCTTGGTGAAAACGTCTGCCCTGCTCTTTGAAAAAATGCCCAAGACAAGAAATTTATCAAGATGTAAGTGCAAAAAATATAATTTCAAATTTAAGCGTATTTTGTTGACCAAAATTTAATTCGAATCATTTTGGGTTTATTTGTTTTCCAAGAAAATAGCCAATTTGATTTAATTGACAAAAGCCAACCTTTCCAAATAAAATATAAATTTAATATGTATTATGACTCTGGTGGCAGGTATCATAACCAAGAATTAGAATTATGTTTAAATAAACTCAATTTTTTTTTGGGTTAATGTTAGTCTTGCGGGGATTTATCCTATGCCATTGTTGTTGTAAATTTGTCAAGAAAATACGCTATATGTCAAACATTCTAGCGCTTCAAAGTCTTTAATCATCTTGGCAATGATTTCTTTGTACTTTGGACTTTAAAACTGAGCCAGGCTGCTTTTTTATTTCGATTCATTTTATTACTGAAGGTAGTATCTCTGAATATTCGTATTTCGTATTTGTGGTCCATCAAATACTAATTCTTTACACTTAGTCTCAGAGATTTTCAGGAATTTCGTTTCAAGATATTGAAAACATTATCCTGTTTTATCCAGAGCTTTAACAAATTGCTTCACGACGCCAAGCTTTACGTTACGTTACGCTAGATGTTACGTGAGCCTGGTATGCAAACGATGATCTTTTTGACTATTCTACATATTTTCTTATAATGCTTCGCTCGATCCCTATTATGTATGAATGATGCTTGCATTCACGCACGCCTTACTAGTCGGCCAACAACAACCAAAGAGTTTAGACTGAACTAATTGCTTCTTATGAAAAGAGTCATTATTCGCAATCATGGGCTAAAAATAACAATCTTGGGTTTTAATATGTGTTACCTATTGTTCAACAAAACATTGTGACCTACGAGTATGGCGAAAGTACGAAAAAGTTCCGTGGGCTGCTGAGCATTATATGGGAATCTCAATAGTAGTCTATCACAAAGTCAACAAAATCTATTTTGAACCGAGGCCGAATACGAAAAATGAAAATCAAACATAAAAGTTAACGATAGTCTGGAGTAACGTAAAAGTTTTCAGAGATTACCATTTTTGAGTTTTACTTACTATATTTCAGAATTGAAATATTTAAAACGTTAAGAAATAGAAATCAATTAACAGTTTGTTTCATATAATTGAATTAGTTCTCGCAAACGCTGCATCTCAGTAAGGACTTACAAATTTTTTTACAAAATGTTTGGAACATTTGGAAAATTTCGTAATATTTTATAGATATCCAAATTTGAAAAAAATTTAAAAATTGATTCCTAAATAATTTTTCAATTGTAATTTGAGACATTTATCACGAAATATTTTGAACGTAATGTTTTGTGCCACTTTGATATGTTTGTTCCTTTCGATTAGAAAAAGGGGTATGTCCAGCAGATTTAGACCTAGTTTTAAAATATTCTCAATTGTAGATTAGTCTCACTTGTATAATTTTCTACATGGGTTGGTTGCAATAATAACATTTTAATTCGGGTTTGTGTCTTAGATTCGCTGTCACAATGACATATAAGGATTATCTTTAATAAAAACCTCCATGCCTATATTGTTCTGATGTTTCTATTAATTCATTAAATATGTTACTTATTAATACTTATTAGCCTGTGAATTTTTGTTTGAATAAAAATAAGAAATTCGACAAGTGAATTTAAAATTTCAAGAAATAGTAAAGACTCAAACCAAAAAACATCTACTCAAAAGCAGAAAAATGCTGCCTCCCAAAACAGTTAGCCTAACTAAGGTGTTTTGACGGCTAGACTGCAAACAAAAGCCAAACCAATAACTAAGCACCTTAAACGGGACAACGATAAGGTTTAAAAACTGAAAAAAATACATTCCAATTTCACCGATGTGAAGTTAGCCCAGACTTTCATCCCAGGAAAAACAAAAAATATCATCAGGCAACACTAAAATTACAACGTCATCCCAGCCCAACATTATTTCATAAGATATAATTTACTCTAGCCCTGAAAAAAAATGTTATTTAATTTTATAACATATTTTATTACAGAAAATAGTAAAAATTAAAATTTGACACTATACAGGAAATTATAGAAGCAAATACTGAATTTTAAAGAAAAGGGCATATAAGTTAGTACACTACCTGGATTTGGCAGCGATAATTTCTTTTTTGGAAACTATCAGTATGCCATTTGATTTGGCATTAGGTTGTCTAGCCCCACTAATCATGTCAAGAGGATTTGCATGTTTAAATTGGCACTATAATTATTTAAATTAGCATAGTAACCAAATTGCATGCAACAGGATGGGATTGGGCCCTGGGATGATCGGGATGTTTCTTTTCCGGAAACCATTGGAATGCCATTTGATTTGGCATTACATTATCTAATTCCAATTATAATATCAAGAAGATTTGCATGTTGGGATTGGCGCTATAATTATTTAAATTAGCATAAAACTAAAATTTCATGCAAATGGAAGCGATTAGGCCCTGGGATGATCGGGAAGTTCCTTTTCCGGAAACTATTGGAATGCCATTTGATTTGGCATTACATTATTTAATTCCATTAATATTGTCAAGATGATTTGCATGTTGAGATTGGGGCTATAATTATTTAAATTAGCATAGAACTAAAATTTCTTACAAATGGAAGCGATTAGGCCCTGAAATGATCGGGATGTTTCGTTTCCGGAAACTATCGGAATGCCATTTGATTTGGCATTACATTATCTAATTTGATTAATAATAGAAAGACGATTTGCATGTTGAGATTGTCGCTATAAGTATTTAAATTAAAATAGTACCAAAATTTCATGCAACTGGATGGGATTTGGCCCTGGGCTCGAATCAAGCGAAGCGATTTTCGTTCATATTGTGTTGCAGAAACTACATCACGATACTCGAACATTCTGCCTTCTCAATCCTTCGATGCAAAGAAGATACCATTATGGAGTGATTTAGAAAACGCAATATAAATCCGACTAGCCTCTCTTCCATTGAGTCACGCAGGTGATGCCAAGAAGCCATCATCCAATCCGAATGAATCGTTTTCCTCGTCAAAGAATTCATGGAAATTTATTAAAACAAATTCCAATTCATCGAATAGGAAACCAAATATATTCCACGTATCCAATTCAATATCAGTACAGTGTCCACATTGCCGAGAACCACACATTTTACGGAAATGTTCGTCGTTTCTCAAACTATCCGTACAAGAACGCAAAGAATTAGTCGAAAAATTTAAGCATTGTTGCAATTGCTTTGGATTCAATCACTTATCGCCAAATTGTCCCAGCTAGAGGAGTTGTGCTACATGTGGTGGTCGCCATCATACATTGCTTCATTTTGCGAAATCCAACGATGATTCAGTTACATCATCATCCGCGTGTAACCCTACGACGCAAATTCCACTTTGTAATCATGCTACGAATTCAACAAATCGAAACCGTAAAATATTATTAGCTACTGCGATCATCCATATTCGTGCTAATAATGGTCAATTCATTCCATTTCGTGCTTTAGTCGATCAAGGATCACAAGCCACCTTAATCACTCAAGCAGCTGGTCAACGTTTAGGCTTACCTAAGACATCCATTAGCGCTCAAGTCAATGGTATTGGTAGCTCTCAAACTAATCACAGCAAAGCACTAATTTCAATTGCCATCAGATCGTGCTACAACGATCGTTTCGAATGCCACACTAATGCATTGATTCTCGATAAATTGACCACAAAGATACCTTCATATAGCGTTGACTTCACCGATTGGGACCATATTCAAAAATTACCTTTAGCGGATTCACATTTTTCACAACCGAGCCATATCGATGTGCTCCTAGGGGCCGAAGTACACGTTTCAATCCTACGATCAGGTATATGCCGTGGAAAATCTAGCTCAAGATTAGCAATCATTCATCGAGAGTTTGAACAATATTAATCAAATCAAAATTGCTCGGTGGATACATACTGACAACAGTCAACAAACTTTCGAACTCCACACGTTTTGTGATGGATCAATGCACGCTTATTCTGCTGCAACATATTTACGAATCGAAACAGTTCATCGTGAAGTTTTTGTTCGTTTACTCTTCGCAAAATGTAAGGTAACTCCAAAACGGGTTCTTACAATTCCAAGGATTGAATTGGGCGGAGCTGTTCTGGCAACAAAATTGGATCTATACGTAAAGTCAATCCTCCAAATTTCGATCAAACCAATAACCAGTCATTTTTGGACTGACTCCGCTATTGTTTTGTCATGGATTCGAGGAGATACAGATCGATGGAAAACCAAGGAAAAGGACAGCGACTCAGAAATCAAGAAACCTTATATCACG
Organism: Tipula vernalis; assembly: GCA_958295665.1. Taxonomy (NCBI): domain Eukaryota; kingdom Metazoa; phylum Arthropoda; class Insecta; order Diptera; family Tipulidae; genus Tipula; species Tipula vernalis. The sequence continues at coordinate 112,962,615 of OY282559.1, forward strand.
GCATCGATTACTACCAATCCTCAAGAATGTATTACTCGTCGCTATTCCTCGTATATTCGTTTGCGCAAAATTACAGCATGGATTTTACGTTTCATCAATAATTGTCGTGAAAAAACTAATCGATTCATAGTGGGTTACTTAACACTTACTGAATGGAGACAGAGTGTTACTCCATTACACACCATTCTCCAGTTCAAAGCATTCTCAACAGAAATTGCAGCGCTTAATAATAAACAGCCGCTCCCAACCAAAATCAATCTAAGTGGTCTGAATCCATTCATCGATCGTGAGGGCATACTGAGAGTGGGTGGTCGCATTCGAAAATCATTATTACCATTCGATCAAAAGCACCCAGTCATCATTTCATCACCCAAGCTGTCTGCACGGAGGTATAGAACTTACCCTGAATCAAATTCGCAAGACTTATTGGATATTACAAGCACGACGGATCGTCGGTTTACAATTGAAAACTTGTGTTGAGTGTTTCAACACTGGTTTTGTACCATTGTAAGCAAACACGGCCACCCAAAGTTTTATTGTTATAAGCGAAGGCGCAGACTCCTCCGAGTAGAATCTAGCTCGGCATTGATATTGGTTGGACATAACGATGACCCATTTTGTCCATGTTTACAAATTCACTGAGAACGTTTATTATTGATGGCTCTCAAACAAATACTAAACAACACAGCGTCTGTGAGTCCACCAAACGCACCGGATTTGCTTTTTATATACATATATTACCAAAATCTAGATCAATAGTTTTTTCCATATTGAAAATTAAAAATTTTTAATTTTTTATTTCAAAATTTTAAAATTTTAAATTCAATTTTCAATTATTGTATATTTTATAATTATTGTACGCTATGAATTTCAGATTTGCGACAAGAAATATTTGAATTTCTGCTTATCTTTTACTATCCAAAATTTAAAAATTCAAATTAAAAAATGCGATTCAAAATTCGAATTTAAATTAATTTTAAGAAAATATTTAACTTTGATAGTTGAATTCAAAGTTTAATGTTTTATGCCATAATTGGGGCGTTTTTGGCCCTGCAGCTGTAGTTGATAAGAACACAATGATTTTTAAATCTGCGGATGGGGAAAATTGGTTTAATTAGTATACTAGTGGGTTTATTCCCCATGCACAGCAATTAAGTCCTGTTTTATCAATACGGAAGAACGGCTAGTCTCTATCAATCATGGTTTAGAAATTTGATATTATTCAATTTCTGAATGTTTTTAAATTTTAGTAAAAAGTTCAAAAAAAATAATCGATTGGAAGATGAATGGAACTCTGAACATACATCGTAAATTCGATTACCTCAACTATTTCTCAACGATTTGTCTCAATTTTTTATTCGATTTTGACTTTGAAATTCTTTTTTTTAGCCTCTAGATTTATGCGTCTACAAATATTAAATATTATTAGTTTATTTATTATACGGTTCGTCATACTCATCATAAGTAAAATAAATATGATAACCAAATTTACACATAACTGTTACATCTGTTTAGCATCTAGGGAGTATATATAAGCGCGGCGGACAATATTAACATCCGGTTCATTTTAGATGGAAATTAAGATTGGAGGCGAAAATAGAACTAAAGACTATAATAGTTTAACGCGAACACACATCTCAATTTTGTGTGAGTATGTTTACCAATAAAATAAAAAAATAAAAATATTCAACAATTAAACAAATATGTTTATTAAATTTTAATTATTTTATTTAAATGTGATTGCCTCATAAAATTAGCTTGATATGTTTTTAATAGCCTGTCCAAGATTTGTTTTCAGATTTTTGAATATACATATATATACGTACATAATTAAAAATGCAGAGTGGAAATGTAATATGGGTACAGAACATTTAAATTCAGTTAGAACAAAGATCTTTGTTCGGTGTATACATACATACTCGTATATTCTAAACTTATCAATTCAAAAACAGATAACAAACCTAAACAAACATCTGTAATTTATACACCATTTGGCATATATTAAAATTTAGATTGAAGTACAATATTTTTGACTAATTTCTTTATTTGGCTTTCCATCCAATTATTAAGAATAAGAATATTAAAATATTCTTTGTGTCTATGTATATATTATAGAGGCTGTGAACCAATTTTTTTATTGTAGTATAAATATTATTTATTATCATTTTATGTTGACGGATGTATTCATTCATTATTCAAATATACTCATATTGTACATATGTACGTTTATAAACTATAAAAGATGAAAATTTACATAATGAAATTTATAAAAACGAGATGCTGCAGTTGTTATAAATACAACAATATGGGATGCATGTTTTTGAGATAAAAAATAAATAAATGATCGAAGGAATACATAAAGTTCCAGTCCAAAAAATACCAAATGTGTTCATTAAATATTTTATTTTGTATTTAATAGAAAATAAACGAATAAATTTATTTGATAATTTTTTTTTAGGTTTTAATTAAATGGAATATATAAAGTTGCATATGCTAATGAAAATTTGTTTACATATGTACATACATCTAATGGATATTCTTCTACTACGATTTTAGTAATAACAACTGTTTGTGAACTTACATTTAAATTTTCTTGACTTTCGATTGCACCAATGATAGTGAGAGTTCAAAAGAATTATGCATTTCTTGTTTATATGCATTAACTATTAAGTCACGTAGATTTTTGGTTGGGACATAAAAGTGGATGTTTATTTATTTATTTTTTTTTTTATTTAATTTAAATAAATAAATAAATAGTTTTAAATACGATATACATAGTAATATAACGAAATTGATATTACGAAACATTTTGAAATTTCAAGACTACATAAAAATGTTAAGTTAATATAGACAAACATTAAAGTAAACTACCGTATTGCGCTAATGCATTAATTTACTTAAAATAATAACATTAGTTTGTGTAAAAAAAAGAATTTACATATTTACACAATTCTTAGTTTTTACCGAAAAAACTATACAAACGTTTCGCATTTTTAAGGCCGTCACCAGATTCTTCGAATTAGCATTGGATTATTTTTTTGTTGACGCAAATACGACAAAAAATTTGTATGAGTATATTTATTTTAGGCACTATTCAAAAGGAAATACGAATCTATGCCGATCCAAAGTAAGACTACGGATATTTATGCAATGTGGGAAATATTCACGTAGTATGTAAGAAATATGCAGGAAATATACACAAAATTTTGCAAATTAAAAAAACAAATTTACTCATAAATTTGCCCTGCTTATCTAATTCTTTGCGATTTTCCAATTTATTTTACTAAAATTCCTGAACGTAATGTAAAAAAATGGAGGTGTGGCCAACACACGACTTTCTTTTACGAACAGAGAATTTTTTAATTTTTTTATTTTTATTTTTTGGAAACATTTTGTATTAAGTAGTTTTCTGTAAATCTTATACTTTTTAAGATATTTGCAAAATAAATTTTCTGGACCAATGGAATGGCCACTTCCGGTTAGCTGATTTGGAGTAAAATTCACTGGGACCTCCCAATTTATCAAAAAAAGCTTCAATCTGAAGTTTCAGTTCGATTGGTTAAACCATCTGGGCTGTAGAGAGGACACAGACTGACAGACAAACACCATTTCGAAACCCACTTTTTCGAACTCTTTAAAAATCTCAAGGTCCAAAATTTTCATGATTACTATACTTTATTTTAATAGAGTAAAAGAAAGTAATATGAAGCGCTGAAATCTCAACAAGTGATCAGACCTTCGGCCCGGAAAATTACGTGCCCACATGAACTCACCTCAATTCAACCCAATCTAATCTTCAACTCAATTTCAAAATCAATTCTTAACCTGAATTTAATTGAAGCCCAAATTAATTTTCATTCAGCCTCCCGAATCAACCCCCCCCCCCCACCGCCCCCTCCCCCTCCCAATAATTGTCAACCCAGTTCCGATCAATTCTAAACGCTCTACTCAACTCCAATTTCAACGGACAACTTAATCCTGAAGTCAGTTCGTTTCGAAACTAAACGTGTTTATGAACTCCACTCAAATCAGCTGAATATAACCTTCAATCCTCAACCGAACCCCTACATGGTTTAATCCAAAACGGTTTAATCCCCAACCGAAATCCTCACACAAACCCAACTCAACTTCAACTCAACCTATACTTAACCTCAATTCGATCCCATCTCAACCCTTAACCAAATCAATCCTAAATCAATCTTCAATTCAACCACAAACTTAACGTTCAACTCAATCCCTAAATCAACATAGCTTGAAAATTGCAAGAGTACATGATCCAACTCAACCCCCCAATAAATTCCCAACTAAACTGTTCACTAAACCTAAACCCAAAACCAACTCAACTCGCAAATTGAATCCAATTAAACCCTGAACTCGACGCCAAACTGAATGCTTAAACTCAGGATTTATATAAAAACAATTGAGGTGTGGCCAACACACGACTTTCTTTTACGAACAGAGAATTTTGAGAAATTTTATTTTTTTCTTAATTTTTTTTTTTTTAATTTTTTATTTTTTATTTTTATTTGTTTTTAATTTTTGGAAACATTTTGTATTTAAACAAGTAGTTTTTTGTAAACCTTATACTTTTTACGATATTTGCAAAACCAATTTTCTGGACCAAGGGAGTGGCCACTTCTGGTTAGCCGATTTGGAGTAAAATTCACTGGGACCTCCCAATTTATCAAAAACGCTTAAATCTGAAGTTTCAGTTCGATTGAATAAATCATATGGGCTGTAGAGAGGACACAGACAGACTGACAGACTGACAGACTGACAGACTGACAGACAGACAGACAGACACCATTTCGAAACCCACTTTTTCGGACTTATGGGACCTCAAAACAAATAAATCTCTAAAAATCTCAAGGTCCAAAATTTTCATGATTACTATACTTTATTTTACTAGAGTAAAAGAAAGTAAAAATCCCTAATCCATACGAATCGTTCGTTTAGTAAAAGTTCTGCAAAATTATTTTTTGGAAATCGCGCTCAACTCCCAAAGGGCCAATATCGGCCATTGCCAACAATGATGACAAAGGTTTCGCTAGCACATGGAATAGGTCCCTTAATTACCTATTTAGAAAACCCTAATCCATACGGATCATTCGTTTAGTAAAAGTTCTACGAAATTATTTTTTGGAAATCGCACTTAACAATGATGATAAAGATTTCGCTAGCACATGGAATATTTCCCTTAATTACCTAATTAAAAAACCCTAATCCATACGAATCATTCGTTTAGTAAAAGTTCTGCAAAATTATTTTTTGGAAATCGCACTCAACTCCCAATGGCCAATATCGGCCATTGCCAACAATGATGACAAAGGTTTCGCTAGCACATGGAATATTTCCCTTAATTACCTAGTTAGAAAACCCTAATCTATACGAATCGTTCGTTTAGTAAAAGTTCTGCAAAATATTTTTTTGGAAATCGCACTCAACTCCCAAAGGGCCAATATCGGCCATTGCCAACAATGATGACAAAGGTTTCGCTAGCACATGGAATAGGTCCCTTAATTACCTATTTAGAAAACCCTAATCCATACGGATCATTCGTTTAGTAAAAGTTCTACGAAATTATTTTTTGGAAATCGCACTTAACAATGATGATAAAGATTTCGCTAGCACATGGAATATTTCCCTTAATTACCTAATTAAAAAACCCTAATCCATACGAATCATTCGTTTAGTAAAAGTTCTGCAAAATTATTTTTTGGAAATCGCACTCAACTCCCAATGGCCAATATCGGCCATTGCCAACAATGATGACAAAGGTTTCGCTAGCACATGGAATATTTCCCTTAATTACCTAGTTAGAAAACCCTAATCTATACGAATCGTTCGTTTAGTAAAAGTTCTGCAAAATTATTTTTTGGAAATCGCACTCAACTCCCAAGAACCAATCGGCCATTGCCAACAATGATGACAAAGGTTTGGCTAGCACATAGAATAGGTCCCTCAAATAGCTAGTTAGAAAACCCTAATCCATACGATAGTTTAAAAACCCTAATCCATACGGATCATTCGTTTAGTAAAAGTTCTGCAAAATTTTTTTTGGAAATCGCACTCAACTCCCAAGGGCCAATATCGGTCATTGCCAACAATGATGACAAAGGTTTGGCTAGCACATAGAATAGGTCCCTCAAATACCTAGTTAGGAAACCCTAATCCATTCGAATCGTTCGTTTAGTAAAAGTTCTGCAAAATTGTTTTTTGGAAATCGCACTCAACTCTCAAGGGCCAATATCGGCCATTGCCAACAATGATGACTAAGGTTTCGCTAGCACATGGAATGAGTCCCTTAATTACTTAGTTAGAAAACCCTAATCCATACGAATCGTTCGTTTAGTAAAAGTTCTGCAAAATTTTTTTTTGGAAATCGCACTCAACTCCCAAGGGCCAATATCGGCCATTGCTAACAATGATGACAAAGGTTTCGCTAGCACATGGAATAGGTCCCTTAATTACCTAGTTAGAAAACCCTAATTTTTTTCGAAATTGCACTCAACATTGATGACAAAGGTTTCGCTAGCACATGGAATAGGTCCCTTAATTACTTAGTTAGAAAACCCTAATCCATAGGAATCGTTCGTTTAGTAAAAGTTCTGCAAAATTATTTTTTGGAAATCGCACTCAACAATGATGATAAAGATTTTGCTAGCACATGGAATAGGTCCCTTAATTACCTAGTTAAAATTGAGGTTTGGCCAACACACGACTTTCTTTTACGAACAGAGAATTTTGAGAAATTTAATTTTTTTCCTAATTTTTTTTTTTAATTTTTATTTTTTATTTTTATTTGTTTTTAATTTTTGGAAACATTTTGTATTAAGTAGTTTTTTGTAAACCTTATACTTTTTAAAATATTTGCAAAACAAATTTTCTGGACCAAGGGAGTGGCCATTTCCGGTTAGCCGATTTGGAGTAAAATTCACTGGGACCTCCCAATTTATCAAAAAAGCTTAAATCTGAAGTTTCAGTTCGATTGAATAAGCCATATGGGCTGTAGAGAGGACACAGACAGACTGACAGACTGACAGACTGACAGACAGACATACAGACAGACAGACACCATTTCGAAACCCACTTTTTCGGACTCAGGGGACCTCAAAACAAATAAATCTCTAAAAATCTCGACAAAGGTTTCGCTAGCACATGGAATAGGTCCCTTAATTACCTATTTAGAAAACCCTAATCCATACGGATCGTTCGTTTAGTAAAAGTTCTACGAAATTATTTTTTGGAAATCGCACTCTAGATGATAAAGATTTCGCTAGCACATGGAATATTTCCCTTAATTACTTAGTTAAAAAACCCTAATCCATACGAATCGATCGTTTAGTAAAAGTTCTGCAAAATTATTTTTTGAAAATCGCACTCAACTCCCAAAGGGCCAATATCGGCCATTGTCAACAATGATGACAAAGGTTTCGCTAGCACATGGAATAGGTCCCTTAATTACCTAGTTAGAAAACCCTAATCCATACGGATCGTTCGTTTAGTAAAAGTTCTACGAAATTATTTTTTGGAAATCGCACTCAACAATGATGACAAAGGTTTCGCTAGCACATAGAATAGGTCCCTTAATTACCTAGTTAGAAAACCCTAATCTATACGAATCGTTCGTTTAGTAAAAGTTCTGCAAAATTATTTTTTGGAAATCGCACTCAACTCCTAAGGGCCAATATCGGCCATTGCCAACAATGATGACAAAGGTCTGGCTAGCACATAGAATAGGTTGCTCAATTACCTAGTTAGAAAACCCTAATCCATACGGATCGTTCGTTTAATAAAAGTTCTACGAAATTATTTTTTGGAAATCGCACTCAACAATGATGATAAAGATTTCGCTAGCACATGGAATATGTCCCTTAATTACCTAGTTAAAATTGAGGTGTGGCCAACACACGGCTTTCTCTTACGAACAGAGAATTTTGAGAAATTTTATTTTTTTCTTATTTTTTTTTTAATTTTTTATTTTTTATTTTTATTTGTTTTTAATTTTTGGAAACATTTTGTTTTTGGTAGTTTTTTGTAAACCTTTTACTTTTTAAAATATTTGCAAAACAAATTTTCTGGACCAAGGGAGTGGCCACTTCCGGTTAGCCGATTTGGAGTAAAATTCACTGGGACCTCCCAATTTATCAAAAAAGCTTAAATCTGAAGTTTCAGTTCGATTGAATAAATCATATGGGCTGTAGAGAGGACACAGACAGACTGACAGACTGACAGACAGACAGACAGACACCATTTCGAAACCCACTTTTTCGGACTCATGGGACCTCAAAACAAATAAATCTCTAAAAATCTCAAGGTCCAAAATTTTCATGATTACTATACAATATTTTACTAGAATAAAAGAAAGTAAAATGGAGGTGTTGTCAATACACGACTTTCTTTTACGAACAGAGAATTTTGAAAATTTTCTTTTTTTTAATTTTTTTTAATTTTTTGGAATCATTTTGTATTAAGTAGTTTTCTGTAAACCTTCTACTTTTTAAGATATTTGCAAAATAAATTTTCTGGACCAAAGGAGTGGCCACATCTGGTTAGCCGATTTGGAGTAAAATTCACTGGGACCTCCCAATTTATCAGAAAAGCTTAAATCTGAAGTTTCAGTTCGATTGGTTAAACCATCTGGGCTGTAGAGAGGACACAGACTGACAGACAGACACCATTTCGAAACCCACTTTTTCGGACTCAGGGGACCTTGAGGTAACAGATAAATCTCTAGAAATCTCAAGGTCCAAAATTTTCATGATTACTATACTTTATTTTACTTACGTAAAAGAAAGTAAAATTGGTCAGCGTAGATCGAAAACCACGTGGTATTCGGTCTATTGGCATCCTTTTGATGTACAGGTTTCCTAAAGCTTTATAATTCTCCGCCTTGACCAAAAAAACAGATTGGAGGAAAAAAAATCCAAATTGCAAAAACCAAACCACAATCAGTGCATCAGCTAGTTCATATTCGCTAATTAATTGACTGTAGGTGGTTTGGCATCTATTGGATGATGAGGGGGGCGGGGGGTGGGGAAAGGGCAAAGTTGAACAGATTAATGTACGAATTCCGTAACCTTCCAGTAGGGTGCGCATCACGTGAGCTGTTCTGGTCATGTATTCTGCTTGATGGATACAATTGTGTAAGGGGTAACCTGTTCACAATTCGCAAGTATAAGTGCTGTCTCCCCGTGGCAACCACTGGTAACTAAGGCCATTTGGCACATTTTTGGCCATTTGGCACAGGCTCAAGTACGGCGCTAAGGGAGGAAACCTTGACAAAATACCTTAATCTAAGGTGAAATAGCATATGCCGATGAATGAATGGCTGATAGGTTAATCAGTTCAAAGTATGCGGACTCTGGATACCAGGCACCCTCCAGTTTTATTTAGCCTTCCTGTAGTAAAACTGGGTGACCTACAGGCGATTTGCAATTCCTAGCAACTTGTAAGAGTAAAATCAAACGGAAGACGGGGCAAGGGGTAGGAATATACGGGAGTGGGACAGCCCTCTCGAAGTCATTGGGTTCCAATGCTACCGTCTTTCCAACGGAACTGCATGCCGTAGTAAACATCTAGGAGGAGGAGCAATAAGCTCAGATAGTATGTATCACGTACCGGCTGGCAGTATTTATCAAGTTCATTAAAAAACCTGGGTAATTAAGCAAGATCCACCACAATAGATCTTTTCATATGGCCCGTCAATAATAATAATAATAATAATTGACAGTATATGCTCAAGAATAGGAGTTAGCCTAGAGCTTCTGTTTATTTAATTTTTTGTGGCGGTTATAGCTTATCGATAATTGTTATTAAGGGTGGCATTCACGTAAAGTTTAGTTTAAAATACATTCCATAACCACTGCTTTTTATGGAAGTCCACGAACATTATTTTCCTTGATTATTTAACTTGAATTAATTTTTTTCGGTTCAATAGCTACATACTTTGAAATTTTAATATAGCTGGTAATGACGAATGACCAAGTGTCAGCACTCGCTAAGGAATCAACAATTTCATTACCTGAGGAGAAGAGAAACTAATGAGCTTTTTAGCTCAGCCTCAACAATGCGAGATTTAAGGTTCAATCTATTTCACGATGGTAAATTTGGTATAGGCATTAGTTATCGTAAAAAACGAAGTGCTGTCAAAGGCACTCGCGGTATCCAAAAAAATATCGCGTAGGGCCGTTTCCCTGGAATTTCCTACTCTATAAGCATCTTGCATGCTATTGAGTGAATATGTAGATAAATAATTATCTCTAATAAATCTGTCGGCAATTCCTTCTAACGATATAAGAAAGGTTAAGGACGATTGGAAGATTAAGAGAAATATTGGCCGAAATGTCTTGGGAGCAGCATAACTGATTTTGCAAATTTCAGTATAGAAATAATGTTGCTTCTACTACACGATTGAGAGACAGTGCTAAAAGCAATGCACGCTTGAAAAAGGAGGAGTAGTTGGTTACCAATAGATGGAAAAGATGGAAAACCACGCAGAACTTCAGCTGGAAAATCCCTTCAGGGCCACTAGATTTATACGATTTAAAGGAGACGGAACTTCAACGCAGAACTTCTGGTCTGAACATCCAATTAGGTAAGCTCCGATTTCGAGGAGCAACATAAAAGTCACTGGTTGCGGAGGATTACGCATCACGGTGATGGTATCACATTCAGAAAAATGTACAGATAGAAGCAGCTTATTCGGTTCTTTCTTCGACGCCAAGTCTACATATCTCAAATGTCAAATTACCTTTAACATTAGTATATTTGGCTTTTTTCTTCAGTTTCTCAGTATTTTCTCTCAACTTTATAAGATACCAAAACGGCTTATTCCGAGTCTTTTGTTTAGTAATAATTGGACAAGAATTTTCAAAAGCGGTCGATATTGCATTCACCAACGCAGATGATTGTAATTCAATGCTCCGATCTGACCGAATAACTTTAGAAGGATGAATTAAGGAGCCAAGCGTTAGAGAATAATTCCCTATCAAATAATTTCGGCTTAAAGAGATCCTCTTTTAATATTTACGTTAAAATATATGTACCTATGATCAGAGGTGAGAATATCATTTGTCGCCCTCCAATTTAAGATTAAATCAATAATTGACGTTGAGTCCAGACGTATGTCAATCACTTCACTTCGCACAGAATTGACAAAAGCTTTTGTTAAGTATTTGATGCTCAGAAGAGCTTAAATAATTAAATAGAGCTAAACGTCATGTTATAATGAGTATTAGCGTTCCTACCAATTATTAGCGGAATGTTTTTATTCTTCAGCTAGAATATAGAATCGTAAGATAGAGACACTGATATGCTTTGATCAGTTCAGTGCTAATGGTAACGTTGTGAGAGTGATTAGAGCTGCCAAAGGTCAGCTGAACTTTATTGTTGGAAATAGGAAAGTTAAGCTCACAAACAAGATAAGGTTCCTGTATAAGACATAAATCTGTGTGCGTTATACCAAGCAGCGTTCACAACTCAAAGGATGCTGTGTTACAAGTTAATATCTGTTAAATTTCAAGCAAGGATGTCATTATAAAACGCCAGTCAACAAAGCGACGACAAAAAATCTATAGACCGGAGGTAACCGTAAAGAGGATTCTTTCAAGAACTTATTGTAAATCAAGGCCGGAACCAGTAATATAACCGAAGGTCTTCATGTCTACCGAGATTTTGAACCGGGCGACTTTTCAACCATTGGTCGAAATATTGGGTTTGAACCACACCAGGGCCTGAATTCCGGTTCGGTGACAAATGATAATGAGAAATGACTTGATTTTTTATTTCAACTAGTCGGTTGCATTTTTATTTAGAGTAGGCGAAATAAAACATAAAGTCATTTCTCATTCTCATTTGTCATTGATCCGGAATTCGGGCCCAGGTTCCTCTGGTAGCCCATGGGCCCAAGTAAATAAGAAAATTAGCTTCTGAGATCACCAACTGATAGGCAAAAGGCAAAGTACCATCCTTCAAATAGAAACCAAGCATGATGGTACAAATACAGAGCGTTTCAAAGCGTCAATGACCAGATGTAAATGACAAGACTTTCTCCTTTTGTCCTAAATGAATGGTAAAGGTATGGAAATTCTATTTTGATATGCATGAAAAGTCACTGAATATAAACTATTACGCTTGAAACTCGATGACATACAATTTTAGAAAAATAAATTAAAACGAATTCAATCAGCATTTGGCGATCACCAATTGGCAGGATAAATTTACCGATAATATCGACATAAACGTTGATAAGGTCTACGACATAGTTTATTGCAGCCGTTGGCGGATCCAAGGCAGAGGTTATTATGGCCCCAGCTTAAAAGAAAGAAATTACTAGAGTAAATCCGTTGAATAAGATAAAAACATCAACAATTTATCATCAAAAATTTGTCTTGGACACTGTCATAAGAATTATAGGTCATAAGAAGTATATACTCGTATATTTAAACCGTTTCTAATAGTTATATCCTAGAAAATGAATCTAAAATCAAATCTAAGCCTGATCGATTTTGGAATTTTCTGAATTATAAAGGAAATTCAAGTGGCTTCCCTTCCACAATGTTCCTTCTGGGGAGATCCGGTAACAATTTTCAAGATGCCTTTGATCTTTTTGCCGATTTTTATCAAAGTGTATATGCTAACTCGCAAAAATAAGTTTCCACGCATCGTTTGGAAATAAAATGCATCCAAACTTAACCGAAATAAGCAAATATTGATAAATTTCATTATAAAGAATTCTTTGTCTGAGCAGGCATGAACGTGTTTAAACAAAAATTATACCAATTGTTTTAAGTATATCGCAATATTACGTTTAGTTGCACGCGAGCGATCAATATCGACACAGCAAAAATTGGTTTCCACACAAAAAAAAATTTGTTTAATTGATTTTAATTTTGTGGTAAGTTTACTAAAATGAATTTTTTTCTAATTTTCAAAAATAACTAGGTTTTCACTGTCATTTTTTTTAAATATTTCAAGTTTTTGCAGTAGAAATGCCTCGCAAAATGGGTTCATTTAAGCAACTCACTAACGAGGAAAGTAGAGCTATAATTAATATGCATAAAGAAAGTTACACAAATAGAAAAATTGCTGACATTTTTGGTAAAACTCACACAGCCATTAATAAGGTAATTAATGTGTTTAACGATGAAGGTCGGGTGACCGCCAAACTTCGACCACGATGTCCAAAAATAACCAACAGACGATTAGATAAAAAAAATAAAATTATATCGGAGCATAATCCAACACTTTCCACTCCAAAAATCAAAGCAAAACTTTTAAATGAAGGTCATAATACCTCATCAACGGATACCATCAGACGACCATTATATGAAGATGGTAAGCACGGTCGTATTGCTAGGAAATTACCGTTCGTTAACAAGGTCAATTTAATAGAAAGGATGAAGTTTTATCACGTAAATCCTCTCTAACCTTCACATGGTCGGGTTTTTATGTGGAGAATAGCTGGAGATTGAAGCGGTTATGTACCTGAAGCTTTTGTCCGAGGTGATCATACCGGAAGGAAAGCGTTAAACAAGTGATGATTTCATCTTGCAACAAGACAACGCACCGATATATATCGCAAAAATTGTTAATGAATACATTAAAAATCAAAGCACGAATGTGTTAGAATGGCCTCCGCAAAGTCCGGACCTTTCCCCCATAGAGAATGTCTGGGATTTGCTTAAATCTATTAATGAATTAAAGAGTTGCATAAAGGAATCGTGGAAAAATGTCACTCCCGAGGAACGCAGGAATTATACTGGTGGGCACAGTGGATATTAGTATCACTGGAAACTTATTTCTGCTGCTAAAGTTCCTAACTACAAAATCTACTCAAGATTTTTTTATAAACTAAATGAATTATACTTTATAGTAGGTTAATTAACTATTTAAATCAATAAGTAAGGAAAGATCCTTAGTACACCTAAATTCAACCAATTGTTTGGATATATCGCAGTTGTCATTGCTCACGTGTAAATTTTTTAATTTTAATTGCTTCAAATTTCTTTAGATTTAAAATTAGTTTTCAGATTTAATATATCTTCTGTGTTTGCTGGGTTTAACTGTCGAATAATGTTTGCTTTAAATTGTTAATTGGTGGACGGGGTTTTTTTTTTTTGTGGTAGGATCTGTGCTGAGTGGTGTGCAATTGGGTATTTAGTGACTGATTGGATGGAAGCAGATACCCCTGGAACCTTATTTCACTGCTATTGGATGCATTCCAAACTGAATCTGGATTGGTAAGGAGTTTGTTACGTGGATTAAATAATTAATTAATTGTTTTAAATTTCAGAGGTGTTTCATGGAAATTATTTAATGTAGATGTTGACTTCTTTTTGGGTTGCATAGGACTTAGTCTGAGATAATTTTGAATATTTAGATCAGTGAATACAAAGGCGTGGGGGCATAAGTAGTTAGGGTTCCCAGCTGAGGGGAGGGGCAATGGTTGCGGGCTGCGGGGTGGAGATGTTGGGCACGATTTGTATGGTTGGGTATGTTAAGATGTGCTCATATGTTGGGTATATCTCGGCATACCTGGCCGGGCGGGGTTATTGTTTGGTATCTCTACTTGTAGCTTTGTGATTGTTGTCCTTTCCTTTAGTTGGGAACCCTATAAGGAGTTGTGTTGTGCTGGGAGTGAATCGTTATACTGACTACTGGCTGTTGAAAGATTTTCGGTCTGAGTTCATTCCAATCATATTGCAAAAACAAATCTCCGGAAATATGGGCGAAAATCTGTAGCAGCCAAGGAAAACAGATTACTAACACTAAACTATTTGTAGTAATTTAAGATTAATTCATAATTCATATGTTTCTGGAAGTTAAAAATATATTTAAACTTAAATTTAATTAATTAAGAGTATGATTAGAGATATAATTACAAATTAACCTAAGATAATTCAATAATTTAATTAAAATCAGGAACGCGCACTGGATGCATTGAGATTTCAAGAATGAAGAAACCAGGCACAGCGGTTTATTTATTTTGTTCATAATTATTTATTTATTAAAGTAAGTGTTCAGAGTATTTGAAGCGGTTTATTTTTAGTATACTGACAATTAATTTAATTTGTTTCAGAACTGATATAGTTCCAGAATTAACCATTCTTAAAGGGATTAAATTTAATCCTGATTTTAGAAATAAAGTTATAGCCTGACTCAACTCTCCAGGAACAACAAGTAGCTAAGAATGATGTAGTTTAGAAATTGTGTTGTCCTGTGCTAACTTATTTAATCGAGTCTCTAATACTAACTTTCCTTTCCTATCCTTCCGTCTTGTTGTATGTAAAAAGGGTGTACGATGGTTTCGGGAATCCTGATATTTATGAGGCTGGAAATTGCTTCCTCAACCTTGGAAACACCTGTCAAAGGAATTGTATCATTCGAATCGCTTCGGAATGTTTCAATATGTAACAAAAGTCTAACAATGCCTATAAAATTGATCTTTTTGTGATTTTCTTTGTGGATTTTAATTGTTACGTGATCCTGAATTTTGCAAAAAATTTTCGAGCAAATTAAGTAATACCGATAACTCAATTTCAAATTATGATTCAAGGAATGTGAAACTGTAAAACACAATAACTATTTCACAATTTAGTGGAATAGGAAAATAATACAAAGAACGAAGTCGGAGCTCATCGATTCCTTAGGGCTCCGGCTCCGACTCCGAATCCTTTAAAAAAAACAAATTTTCCATTAATGATATTTTTAATCAGGGTTTTCTTAAAATGTTCTAGAATATACATTCTGCTTGCCCATACAATGTAAATTATTTTTTTTTTTTGTATTTAAATTTAAAAATTTTTAATTTTAGATACTTAAATTTTTAAAATTCCATTCTACCTGTACCACATGCACTCCAAAAAAATCTGGTCACCCTAGTCTACACCGAGCTCAGCAAAGCTTTTGATTCCATCAGACACTGCAAAGCGCGCTTGAAATCCAGAAACAAGTTTTGCTTTTCACAGTAATAACTACATATGTCAACGATGGTGAATAAATGAAACATACTTCTGTCAACATTATTATTGCCCCGGGTGTTGCACTACTAACTTTTGCATAACTAACTAATTATTTAACGCAAAACATTGTATCAATTTAAAAGCATCTTCATTTAAAAAAATGTTCGTTTCTTTATATAATATCATAACTGCGGGTATTTTATAGTTGCAAGATAACCTTTTCAAATGTCAAAAAGTAATTTAAAGTTAAATTCACATTTTATGATTCTGATTATTTATGATTCTGCCAAAAATTTAAAAAGGCATAAAAATTTAATGAAAGTTTGTTTTTTTTTCGAAAAGATGTCAAGCTTGTTTATGGTCAAAATTACCGCTAATGGGCGATGCTTTCAGTTCCGCACCAACATGTTGGCAATATTATGAATAAATTTAACACGATAATGTCTGAATGTATTTCATTTACTGAAAATTACCATCAAGTAAATTTTCAATGCCAAAACTTAGGCTATTATATTGAAAAGATGCTAAATTTTTAAAAATAATAAAGCGACTATTCGTTTTTAATACAAACCCGTCGTCGCTACGGCGGTATATTGCGTCATTCTCAAGGCTATAATTTATTTAAAAATAATTAAAGCTCTAACCGATAAAGATAATTTGAATAAGACTGATATTCCAGAACTATGTATGATGATATCAACGGCTATTCAAAGGAAACAAATTTCGCAATTTTCAAAAATAACCAATGATACGAGCAATTGAAATGGGATGTATACTGGATCAATAATTCATAAATATCGGTCTTGAAAATTATTTTTAATTATCCATTGTTTTAAGATTATAATTATCTGACGATACCAAATTCGAACAAATATAATTAATATACGTAAATAAAACCATAAGTCTAGAATCAACAATTCAAATCTTATGTACCAAAAAAATATTACAACAATCAATTAAAATTCCATTTTTCTTTGACAAACCATTTCAAATTTATTTATTTTTAAGAAATGAACAAATTGTTTTTCTTAAAAATAAGTGGCCAATGTACTACTGTTGTTAGTAAGATGAATAAAAACATACTCGGTAGTTTTTTTTTTTTTGTTTTTTGCCATTTTACAGGCATGAATCATTTGATATTTAGTTTAGTCTAAATATTTAAATTTACTCATTTGAAATATTTATGGGTATATGGGTACAACATACTTTCTTATACTCAAGAAATTTTGCTGTTGTGCGGTTGCAACATAACATAATTTCTTAAATAAATTATTTATTTTTATCATATGCAAATTTTAAAATAGTACATGGTATGACAATAATATTACAATTATTATTAATATAATTCAGGTCATGATCTTATATATGTTTAAAATATTTTTTAAATATATTTGCATTTTTTTATTTGTTATAAATAAGATTTATTTACTTGAATTTTGATATTTCCTAGTTTTATTCTTGTTGATTAATTTATGATTTTAGTTAGTTTGATTGAATTTAAATTAAATATGTAATAATATTCATCAAATGTGTGGTGTAATTACATTTTGCAAGAATATTTTTTTTACATTACAAAAGACAAATATAAAATAAGATTAATTTATTGTGTCTAATTTGCATAAAAAAAAAATATCTACTCAAGGTGAACAAACACACCTATAATATTATACAAATTACTACAAGTCCGTTGAAACCCTTTGAGAAAGTATTTCTTAGAAAATTAAAAATGTTCACTTCTATTTTGTCGATATACATAATTATCGCAACTTTATTTATCGTACATATTTACTAATTTACTCTGACTGCATTAATCACATGCACTCTTCACTGATAACGTCGTTAATATTTTGTGCGTAAAACAACAAAACAAATTTCTGTTTATTTTAGTGGTTAATGTGCAGATAAAATATTTATAATAAATTACATTGATTATCATAAATTTGCTGATTAAAATGTACAATATTCCAACTGAAATACAATAACTATATATTGTATATTTTATCTTAGTATGTACAGGGTACTTCAAATACAAAAATTTATTCAAATATAACATTTTTTGGGAAATTCCTCTCACAAACCAAAACCGCATCATAATTATCGTGTTCAGATAAGAAAATTTTATATATAAAATATGACTTTCGTTATTTTCTACGGTGACTTAAGGGTTAATTTGGCATCCCTCAATTGTAATTAATACAATTTTTATAATGTTGCGTTCAGTATTGCTGGTTCGTTGCTTCCTCTTCAGTGAATATCGTAACTATTACAAGAGAGTAAACAAATTTCGTTATGTTACATGTATCAGAGCAAAAATCTTAAAAATGTACGCCATATTCGTTATGCGCAAAACAATATTTGCGGTGAAATGTAGCAGGGTAAGAAAACATATTTCATAGCGGGCTATAGAATGTGGTTTTGTATGACACATTATGACGATAAGTCGAATGAAACCAGATTTGCGTTAGAACTCAGTAGTAAAAGAGTCTCTTCCACTCGTATAGTACAAAAAATTTAGGAAAAACCTAGATTAGGATTTTTAGTTTACTTATACTAATTGAAAGTTAAAACTAATTTCAAATATTTTACAATGTCTGAGGTACGTAAGTGATATTTTTTACCTCTCTAATCAATATTTTCAACATTACTATCGATAAATGATCGCTGTCCACTTCAACGCCCATCTGGATCAAACCGACATCACTCTGCGAACAAGAATGGAGTTGTCCAAGAGCTTCTTACTCGATCAATCCAGCTATTTAACCATACGCTACATGAGCGACGATGAAACCTTACTACCTGCACAGACAAACGAGCCCGCGTCCAATTGAACCACATATTAATCCGTAAAAACAACCGCTTTATTTCTATAAATGCTGTTGAGCCCGCTACGTTTTATCCGGCTATAAGCGATCACCGCTTAATCAACCAAATACCACTAAGGCGTTGAACCTATTGCTATTTAAAAATCAGCAGTCTATATCAAACCGCTTTGTTAGACTCCTTTGCGTTTGCCATGCAAGCGACAGCAATTAGTGGCCGTTAATCACTGGCTGCATTAAAATTGCATCCCTAAAAGGTGCTAACTACCAAAACACCCCTGCCCCCACACGTCGGCGAACATTAGTGTTCTTTCAAAACGCGCAGTAATATAATAGTACCCGGTACCACGATCAGGTTGCTCGAAAGCGTCTACAAACTGCCAGGAAGCGTTTGACTGGCACCAAACCCCTTCCCTACCCCCCCCCCCCCCCGATTATTTCCCAGGTATTCTGCGCCAACTATGAATTCAGTTTATAATTAAATATCTCCGCCCAGGAACGGCACACGGTCCGGACGGTATTCCCATTGAGCTATTGAAGAATGCACCCGACAACATAATTAATGCCCTTCTGAGCGTCCAAACGAGTATCCCGACATCATTCAAGCTCCGATTTCCAAGATCAAGAATCGAAGGCAAACCAATATGTAATACGGGATACAAAATTTATTCCAAGCTTCTACTTGACAAGTTGGATGACCATCTGGTCTTACCCCCGAGATATCAAGCCGCATTTCTAACCAACCGCTCAACCGCTAATCGTATGTTTACCGTACGTTTGAAATTGACTTAGCAAAAGCTTTTCACACCGTCAACCTAGATGTAGTATCGAGTGTCTACGATATAGTAAGTTCCCCTGTCGTTGATAATCCGCATAATCAAAGTATTTATCTGAGAAACCACCTCAGTCAAATTTGTTAACACATATGTTCTGCGAGAGTTACGAAATGCAAAGGGGTAAAACAAGGACGTTTAATTTCTCCTCTGATTTTTAATTTCATTTTGAATGAAGTGCCGGTGACGGTGGCCGATCAGTTTCCAGTAACTATTTCAATTAAATCAGAATGACTCTCAGCGAGTTAATAAGTGAATTAGAAGTTGCGGGGCTTAAGATAAATCCTATTGAATGCACCGTACTCATCAGAGCTCCAGGCTCCACAGTCTGCTTATCTCCAAACATTAGTACAGTTGATATTTCCTTCACCACAGTAGCCACATTACGTTATCTCTGGGGACCTATTTGACCCTAGGTTGAGTCGACCACTCACTATCCGGATCCAATGTCGCCAGGCACTTGGTGTCACAAAGCTGATGCGAGGCTCTTATCCAAAAAAAAAGTGGCATTTAAAACTGTATTCAATATTTACAATATATCAATCGTTCTCATGATAACCTTTGGACTGACGCAAGGAAACTACTTCGGTTTAGTATTGACAAACACAGTCCGATAAAGCTAGAGCGGCCCTGCTTTGCCTGGCATGATTCTTTACACGAATATTTGCGATAATATGGCAGACCACCTGACGAATGGGAGCCCCTCGCATCATCTCACATTGAGTTACGGCAAGCTGAAGAGGTTTATTGATTATTATTGTTAATTTTAATGTTATACGCGTGATTGACCTATTGCTCAAAACAGAATGTGTGAAGCATGAGGTGGATATTGTTTGAAAACATTTAAGACGTTTTATGCCTAACGGAAGGAACTTTCTGATTTCTTTGAAAGATAATTTCTTTGAAATTATTAATAAAATTCAAATTAAAATAGGTCAAACTCACCGTTGAAGGTGCTTAAATGAAAATGTTGGACTTAAAGTGAGAACTGAAAGTTACGATTTTTTTGACCGTACTACAACCACAGTAAATTTCACTTTGTTTGATTTTATTTGCTGGCCAGTGGCCAAAAACCAACTCATAAAATGTGTAAACTTAAAACAAATAAAATCTAGTAAACCAGGATTAAATCAGTTCATCATACGACGGTGCATTGTGATTGGCACTTTATCGATTCAGATTTTTGCGGTTCTCGCAGGACATTAATTTCGTATGACGATTCCATAATAATTAAGATCGCCTACACATGATTCTTAGAAACCACTAATTAAAATATGTATCAAATAAATTGGGCCTTACCACAGATAGGTAGGTAATCACATCACGATTTAGGTTGTTATAGGTTAGGTTAAGGTGACGGTCTACAGAAGACCACATAGACACAGACTTGTTAGCCATAACATAAATTATTATTGAAATGTTAAGTTTTGTCGGTACTTGACCAAATAATTATTTTTTACGATGGGAGAAATTATCGAGAAATGTTGCCAGTTTCAGTTTCGATCTAAATGAGAATAACGAAAAATTTAATTTTTTTGCCAGTCAATCTCATCAGGCTATAGCGACTGAAAATGCTAATTACACTTTAGATTACTTTCTATATAAAGAAAACAAACGTGTAGTTAAGTATTAGCGAATTATACGCAAACACACATATGAGATGAGATTGACTGGTAAAAAAATTAAATTTTTCGTTATTCTCACTCAGATCGAAACTGAAACTGGCAAAATTTCTCGATAATTTCTCCCATCGTAATAAATTATTATTTTCCTCCCACACATTGAAAATATTTTGAGTGGTTGACAAAGCGCTGGACACTCTTGACGTCCGTCCTACTGAGGTTCGTCAGGTTATTTAAAAGTGGTACTCCTAGAAGCTTTAACCTGTTTTAGGCCAGATGAGAATAGGTGCAAAGAAGATGGAGTATTATATCTTCCTCCTCTTTATCTTCACAACTGCGGCAGTAGTTGTGTGAGAAGAATCCAAGCCTACTCGCATGCCTGCCTATAAGACAAGGCCCTGAAATCACTTCGACAACCAGCCTAACCTGACAGCGCTTAAATGAGATCAGCTGCTTAGATATCGCCAAATCCAGCTTTGGTCAGACCTGCTTTTATTACACATGAGATATTTGACCAACTGGCATTTGTCAACTTACTAGGTCCTTTCTAAAGCAGTAGTTTACAAGATGCGAGACGCATTTCAATATTCCATCTGCCTTTTTCATATCACCCATGGTGCCAAGTCGAGCCAGCTGTCCTGTGCTACTGGAATGCCCTGGCACCCACTTTCGACATGAGTTGTAATTGTAGCGCATAATGACAATCTGACTATCCGTAAAAATGCGAATATCTCTGGCTGATATTACATTATATCTCAACCAGCCTACGACTTCCTTTATGGCAGTTACATCAGCTTCAAACTTGCAACAATAATCGGGGAGACGGAAGGAGATGTTATCAGATGTTCCTCACAGGACTTTTGAACCATCCGTGAAGAAGTTTATAACTAATGTTTTCCTAATTGCATCCATCAGGCAGTCCTCTCTTGAGGGTCAGGCACTTAGTGCCGACTTACGTCGAAAGACAGTGACGGGATAGTATTATTTAAAAAAAAAATGGCAGTACATGCTGCCAAAAGTTTGACCAAGATATCTAAAGGAGTGAGATGTAGCCGAGTAATCTTGGGTAGATATGCTCCTCATGAGCGCTGTAAATCCACAGGGAGACTGTTCTCTGAACTGTCATCAACAGCTTTTCATCAACGCTACCTTGCGGTGTGCATCTTACAATCTTCTGGCAGAGGACTCCTCAAAAAACTGGTATTTATGGTCCTCCCTCTTAGCATTTGCTCTATTCAGTCCGAGTGATTCATCCACCAATAGATTCAAAAGTGCCCGAGTTACAACCCCTGGTATCAGTTTACTAAAGGCCTCCTCTATCTAGAAAGGTTAGCATTGCATAGCTTCTATGCTCGAAAGGTTTCTCATTGAAATATATTAGGGAATGAAGAGTTGTCTCGACAGAGCCCCCTTGCAATATATATGTTGAGATTACGACTGTTTTTCCGGAACAATCACGCCTCTAATATGAGCTTCTATTTATCTTTCCAGTGTTTTAAAGAAGAAGAAAGATAAGCTAATAGGTCTAAGGTCTTTTGGACTGCAATGTGAGCGTTTTCCTGTTTTAGGTATGAATATAACCTTCACTTCAGTCCATATGTTAGGAATATGATTTAGTTCTAGGCTAGTTTTGAAAATTACTTCTAACCAGGCAATGGTGGAAAGTCAATAGCCTTTTGGCTATCGGCAGGAAAAATTCCTTCAGAGTCTGGAGACTTATATGGTTTAAAACTATTTATCGCCCACCGAATTTACCTTCTACTAAAAATGTCACCTACAAGACTACAAGGCCTATTGCTCTCTGACGCAGCAGGCACAAATTCAGAACAACCCAGAAAGTGAGTCTCCAACAGAACTTCTAATGATTCCGCACTAGTAGTGGTCCATATACTATCCAGTCGTTTAAGATAACTTGGGATGGAAGGGTCAGTAGATATAACTTTGCATAGCCCTAACATTTCTGAAGACTGCTGAATTTTTCCGCGGAAAAGTTTCCAAGATCTTAGTTCGTTCTCTCTCATCTTCTTAATTCGTTTTTGTATGTTTTGAGAACTTCCTTTTAGAAGTTCTAGTCTGCAGCAGCTATTGTTTTCGAAAACAAGACCAAGATCAGGATATAAACTGATTTCAAAAAATTTACTTTTTATATTCTTGTCAATGTTGGTTCCCGGTTCCTAAGAAGAATTAACTGTAATACGGTTACATTTTCTTTTATGCGCAATTACATTTTCTCTCATGTTGAAAAAAAAAATGGACAGAGTCCATTTTTTTCTTCCTCATTGTGAATTAGCAATAAATCGTGAGATGTGCTTGGTGAAAGTGTGAGGCAAAGACCAATTTTGACATTTGAGTCTTAACTACATCAAAATATGGCACGTGCTGTCCAAAATATCCTGCATCTTTGATTCATTCAAATACGCCTTTTCTGTCTAGCAAGCTCTTCTGTCTCGCACGGTGGTACCAAAATTTAAACTTTATTTCATTTAGATTTCTAATAAAATTCCAATTATTATTGCTTGATCCAACGAAACCCCGAATTGGAACTTTGGCAGTACGATCTTGAAATTACTATGGAAGGGGTAAGGGTATCTGAAGTCTGCGTTACGATGACGGTGACTCGACGTTTCTTTCTCGATTGACTTTTCCAAAGCAGTGAATGGGAATCACGATGCTGCCTGCTTAACAGTAACCAAATTTTTAAATCAGAACATTTCTGGAACTTTTATTCCATAAAATTTTCTACTATTTTCATACTTTTCCATTTTTAATATTTTGAAAGTTTCAGACGAGTTAAATTCAAATTTTGTGTTAAATAAGTAAAATTCGGCAAAATAATTTCAGACCTCAATAAAGAAGCAAATTACTCGGTCGAATTAGAAAAACGTGAAAAAATCTTATTTTTCATAAACTTTGAAAAGTCAGCTGAAAAATGTTTAGCTTTAACCTTGGTTCCTTATCTGTTCGGCCTCACTTAAAATTTTTAATTTCGCACTTTTTACAACATCAACTAATTTTTAATATGCCATAAAGAAGGGGTCAGCTTGGGACTGTTCCGCCCATTATAATACATCTAAGATTCTTCTATTGCGAAGTACAGAACATCACGGTTGTGCGCATTTTAGCTATGTACGGTTTGCTCCGAAAATTTTTCGAACCACTAGCAAAAAAAATTCTGTCAATTTGTGGAGATGTCATTCTGAAGAAATGGCATCGAAACTGACCCTTGTCAATCTGCTTTTAGCGAGGTTTCGATGATCTAGACTTCCCTTTGGTGATTTGGTCGCACAAAGTATGTCAGTTCCATTGAAAATACTGGTATTAGGCACACATGTTAGACTCGTTCTTAAATTTCTTTGTGTTTGTGTTAAAAATTAAAATAAAAAACAGAAAGACGACAGATTTTTTTCTAATAATTTATTGATACGGAAAAGACACAAAAGACATAATAAAGGTTTATGGTTATAGAATTCTCACATTATTTTAATCCTCCATAGAAAATCTTATTAATGCATAGGAGAATAAAATGTGTCCTTTTTTCATATGTATATAGCTGGCATCATTTCAAAACTAAACAAAATTAAGTCGCTTATAGGTTGATCAACTTGATGCTACATGTACCCAATACCCATGTTATACCATAACATTATACATTCAATTAAGCAATAAATGCAACAAATATGTTATGTATTTAATTTATAACACTGCATTTAGTTGAATGTTTCGGTTTTTTTTTTCAACTAAACCAAAGAATTAGCCTCTATAAATAGAGTATTGATAATCTCTGGAATATAATATATGGCTTCATACACAATAATGCACTGACATATAGTATTACTTAAAGCCGCACCACAATGAAAACATTTACATTTTTTGATCTCAAAGCATGTTACTATTTTAAACACACAGAAGACAGAATAAAAAAAATAAAATAAAAAATTTTAAAATTTTTTGAAGGGTCTTGTTAATTTATAAATATGAGGGTGTACAAAATTGAGATGTTAATTGCTCTTGTATATGATCGTGTGATATATTTTAAGTATGCTTAATACAATTTTGGTGCACTAGAAATTCAATTTTCGTCTGTAACCAATATTTCGCACACTTGTCGTCGAGTAATTAAAAATTATAGATTTAAATTTAGTTTTAATTTCCATCTCAATTACTTTACAAGACAGCAAAAAAATAAAACTATTTATTATACATATATGTAATATTAAACGTATGCTGCTGCTACACAGATTCGTAAACCACCCGCAGAGATTTTTTTCTTTTTACTTTACGTTTAGATAGACATACAGTGTGTAAAAAAATAAAAATTCCAACATACCTTGCACAAAGCTACACCAGTGTCTAACCGGTCCATAAAATTATCAACATTTATAGCTAATTCAGGATAAAGTATATTAAGCCATTCAGCTAAATCTTCACGCATTGCATATAAATATTCTTCACTTGATTTAAAAGGCCGATATGGCCGTGCCTCTAATAATACTGTAGCCATGTTGTTGTTGTTGTTCTATAAATGTTGCACGAATCTGAAAATAGATAAAATAAAAATTTGTCAGTCATTCAATCCGAATTATATTTAAGTATATCGAGTATCAGACTACACCAAACAATTTGTTTCGAGATGTTTGTGACATTTGGTCGAACACATAATTTTAAATTGATTATAGAAGAGTCACATAGTATCTTAAATTACCGCTCCTATCGATATGAGACATTTTTTATGATAAGATTAAATTACAAATTTTGATAAGATAAAAGTTTATGAATTTGCACCTTGCTACTTACGTCACAATGAATAAATTAGCACTTCGTTTCGAAAACCATTCAGAACAATTTATTCGATACACCGCACATTCTATTGGTTATTGTGCCAATTGATTGAAATTGAAATTTGCGATTAAAAATTTTTTGTGAATTAAATAGTATGCATATATTACAGTCTACGCGTATTAAAAAAGTAGGTAGCTTGGTATAGAAATACTTTGCCTTTTAATTTTTTTTGTTTTTTAATTAAGAAAATAATTATCTTGGAATAACTTAAGTAGGTATAACGAGTTTTATCTTAAAACTCTTAAGAAAACCGGTATAAAGATTGTTTGTACAAATATTGTGACGACAATTGAGGTTTGTCACCTATTTATACCGCCAAATCGCCCAATAAACAATCAGGGTTAATTAATCAATAAAAAATAAAAAATATTTCAAAAATTCAACCAACTATTTTGAATTAAAAAAAAAATAAAAATAAAAAATTCAATTGCTCTCTTTCAGGTGGTGTGTATTCTATCCGTACACAATTACCGCATTTGTGTAGGTGTTGTAGTTTAGTGCAAAAAAAACACAAAAGTAAAACTTATAAACTTTTAGTTTTCAACCTGTGTTATTTGAATTCTTTTGTTACCGTTACAACAGTTGATTTGTGTAATATTGCTGATTTTATATACGTAATTTACTACTCGTACATAATTTGCTGTAAGTACAAACAGTTTTCAATGACTTAGAAACAAAACAAAAAAACAAAAAGACAGCATTTGAGTATTTATTTAGTGGGTGGAATAATTTTATTAGCAAAATCAAATATTTTAATATGTATAATAAAAAAAAAATGTTATTCGATTTATTTGTTATAGTTTATTACACAGAATTTATGTATAATAAAATAGTTGTATCTTGTTTGTCTTTTAACAACTCTGATAGCAATATGAGTCCAGTAAAAAAATTATTCAATACAAAAGCCGCATTTTGTTAATAAATTGTTTACTCGAAAATATTTGTCAAGGTAAAATTGTTTAGAATTTCCGGGGATTTACCAAGTTTAAGGAAATCCGTGCAGCTATTTGAAAAGTTTGAAACAAATTTTAGGCTTTTAAAATTAAAATAAGAAGAACCATTTAAAATAAATGAATTAACAAATTTTATGATTTAAGATTTAAGTTTAATATTTTAAAATTTTTTAATTTTAATTTTTTTTTTATAGAGCCAAAGAGCCAAAATATTTGAATTTTTAAAAAGTAAAACTTAAAATTTTGAAACTGGAAACCAATGAATTTAAGATTAGAAGATATGTAGATGTTGAATCTGGAATAATTTAAAATTTTAGCAATAATAAATTGGAATTTTATAATTCAATGAATTAGTGAGATAATTAAGCAGGGGCCAGCACAATAGATCTTTTAGGTCGCAGTGCGAAGTGGCTGATCGCCCGCATGGCCCCCCAATAATAATAATAATAATAGTGAGAGTAGAGTAAGTGTAAGCATTTACGCCAGATGACCATACGCCAGAATTTTTTCTTCATTGGAAAAAAGCCAAAAATAATTAAGCCAGTACTCTGAAAAAATATCAGAAAATTAATGGAATGTGCAGCGGTATTTTCAAATCGAAAAACAAAATGTCAATATTGAAAATTATTTTTAACTTGTATGTTTTTACAGAAATCACATTTATAAAATTTATACAAATGCTTGAATGTTGTCAGATCAATCACATCCCGACAACGCGGACAGTTGTTCTAAATACAATAAATTAATTAAATAAAAAGCAATTTTTAAGATTATTTTAATTCGTTTTAATTTACATTTTTCGAAGAAACTGTTTATTAGCCTTAAAAAAATCATAACCCCTCACACTAAAATACACTTTGAACAAAAATTAATCGCAAACTGTTTAAGTAAAATACTTAATTAAACCTTCAACCTATAATTCTCATAAAAATCGTAAATATGCAGAGTGAGTGGCTACAACTAAGTTTAAAAACAGAAATTCAAGCCGAAAAACCCCGAAATTTTAAGAACCGAAACGGAAACGAAATTTAAAAAAAGTGTAAAGGGCTAAAACAACAACAACCCCCAATAACCCCAACTCAATCCCCAACATAGCTCGCAACCCAACTCTAATTATATTCCCAACTCAACCTTCAACTTAACCCCAGTTCCACCCCATTAAAAACCCGTCTCAATCCATAACTTGAACCGCAACTCTCAATGTCCGTCTCGACGCTCAAATCAATCTGAACCCAACCCTAATTAAAACAAAACAATTCAAGCAGACTTTTAACTTATTACAACCCCGAAACAAAATCGTCAACTCAACACGAACTCAATAACAACTCAACCCTAACCCAACGCCACCTCCACCCCCAACTTAGTCATTAACTCTACCCTAAACTCAACTCCTAAATCAGTATAGTCTGAAAAATTACATGCGTGCATGAACTCAACTCAAAGCAACTCAAGCTAATTCTAACCCAACCCTCAATTCAACCCCCAAATAAAGCCCAAACTGAACTGCTCTCTCAACTTTGACCCAAGACCAGCCGTTCTCGAGATACAGTGCGTATAGACATCCACAGAAGGACGGACATTTTTTTTGTTTGCTGCATTAAACTCAGAGACCTTCAAAACGACGATAAAACACGGGTTTAGACCTGAATAATGTTTGGTCACATTTGGCAAGATTTCAAAGAATTTGGTCCATGCGACCGATACGCCGATATACTACAGTCGGTGATCGAATTATTAGAACCGCTTTGAATACTGATAATATATTTAATATACATACTAAATATTTTAAACGTGTGGACACATTAAAATATTTTGTTTACAATTGTTGTTATAAATATTACGTGTTTTAAAAAAATGTATTTGTGTACTAAATTATTTATAAAATTACAAAAAATTTAATTTACTAATATTTAGCTCTATATTTCTATTTTAAACTACAAAATATTTCCAGCAGAGCTAGCTCGAAATATTGTAACTATGAATTGTTCTCTAGGACTAGTTCAACATTTCTTTCATTTGGTATTCTGATCTAACTAGGCTAAAGACAGCTCTGACTGCTAAATTTAAAATAAAAAAAAATTGTTGAAAATTAGCACCAGTAAAAATATTTAGTACCCAAGTAAAAATTATTTTTTAAGACTGTGTCCGAAATCTAGGCTAAATATTTTTTAGTACTAATTGTTTGAAAAATATTCCCTTACTTTAGTAATTTTTTGGAAAATTTCCCCACCCCATATATTTGCTATCTCACTTTAAATACCTTTAATTTATTTAATTTAAAAAGTTCGAACCATAAAAAAAATTTAGAGCGGATCCCTTGGTGATACCGCTCAAAGTAAAATAGCAGAATTTCAAGTGACGTATGCGAAAAATATAAAAACCTAGGCGAATGATGTACATCATTTGAACAGCTGTGATGTGATCCGATCTATAATCTTGCAGATTTATTTTTACTTTTTATAATGTTAAGCCACTTCATACGCCACAATCTGTTGTGAATGATCTTATGCTCAAAACCGAGAGTGGTATCATGAAGGTGGTATTTAATACAAAATTTTTGTATATAACCCAAAATTTTGTAAGTAAAGATTTTGGGATAGAAACTGATAATTTTAACCCAAAAGTCAGCTTCATGGTTCTTCTATATTTATACAATAACACTCATTAATGCAAAACTGCGCAATTTAATTTGACAATAAATCCTAGTCCTAGTTGAAAAATGCATCTTCACAACATCGAATGAGGAAAATCCTTTACTTTGAGGTAAAATACTAAGGCGACTACATCATTTACATAATGAATTTATTTATTTATTTTAGTATCCTATTAACATAGGATTTGACTACGATAATTTGAGTGTTTGCAGTTTTCCAAATAAATGTCCAAAATTAATACTAAAAAATATTTATCACAGGTTTCCATCCGATACAGTCTAAGTAACCAATTTACTATGGGTAATTTAAATATAATTGTACTTGTGTACTAAATATTATAAGTACTAAATTTAACATGCAGAATTTAACAGAGCTGCTTCTATCCTAGTTAGGCCAAAACACCAAACGAAACAAATTTAGAACTAGTTCTAGATTCATCATTTCAATATTTCGAGCTAGCCCTGCTAGAAAGAACTTCTGTTTAATAGAAATATAGCTAAATATAAGTAATTTAAATTTTTTGTACTTATATAAATAATTTAGTACATAAATATTTATTTTAAACAAGTAATATTTATAACAACAATTATAAACATAATAGACTGTGTATAATATTTTTTAGTGCTAATATTTTTTAGTACTAATTTTTGACATTTTTTTTAACAAGCCGCACACACCGAAATCACTTCAAAGTAAAAGATTTTCCTCATTCGCTGTTAGGAAGATGCTTTTTTTCAACCAGAATGTGATTTAATTCTCTTGCTTAAATTCCGTAATTATGCGTTAAAAAGTATTGTTGTTAGTGTGAAAGTGTCGTGAACATCCAACAAATATCCAGAAATAGGAAATTGTTTAATGGTGTATGTATGTGAATAACTCAATTTGTGGTTTATAATTGATCGTATTCGAATTTAGACCAATTTCCTACTTCTACGGATGGTTAAATCTCATATCTGCTTATTGTATTCACATTACGTACGCTTATTTTTATACGCAGTCCAATTTTCAAAAATATTATCTTTGTTTTCCATTTACATCTGTGGAGCCAGCTTAAAACAAATTTCGGTTTCTCCCTGGTTTTAGAGCTTTTATTCTATTTTTAATAATTTTGCATGCGATCTTCTATAGGGAATTAAATGTCTTGACCCCAGATGGGGTCGCGATCACCGATTTTTCAATAATCGCCTTAGAAGGCGAGCCTTGTCGCCTGCAACCCTCGCGTTTTCAGGATTTATATAAATTAAAAATTGTTGGAAAATATATGGGTTTTTTATGTAAATCATAACATACTAAAATCGATATGTCCTCATAGCTATCTACAAGGGAACCTTTTGAACTGTCAATTTCAAAAAATTATAAAAACTATTCTAAGTTGTAGTACTCTGTGAGATATTCGAAAAAATCATTTTTTTTAATCGGCAACCAATCCTTTTTAGAGGTTAAAATCACCCCTTCTACTACACTTTTTTGGATAGAACAAATCGGTAATTATTCCTCATAAAGAAGATTGAATCTCAGTTATTTAGGGGATAAAATTACCTTTTTGTCGTAAATTAGGGAGAGGTTTTAACCCCTAAAAAGGGCTAGGCTGCCGATAAAAACAATGATAAAATTTTTTTATTTTTAAATTTCACAGTTCAAAAGGTTCCTTTGTTATTATTGAACCCCTTTGCGTAAGGATGTTAGCAAAATCTACGGTGTTTCTTTATAATTCATATAATAAAATTAAGAACTTCCCAAAGCCGCTTAGCATTGGATCTCTTTGCTGGTTATACATTTATTTACTGTTCGAATTTTTGTTTAACACAACTAAAAAATGTGCAGTCAATACCACATAACATATTTCAGCAAATATTGCATGCAAAGTT
The DNA here is from genome assembly GCA_958295665.1 of Tipula vernalis. Classification (NCBI taxonomy): domain Eukaryota; kingdom Metazoa; phylum Arthropoda; class Insecta; order Diptera; family Tipulidae; genus Tipula; species Tipula vernalis. The sequence continues at coordinate 112,994,168 of OY282559.1, forward strand.
TAGCAACTTCCTTCTAATGAAAGTTCTCGTTTAAAAATTCTATTAAATTTTAATTTCGTTCAAACAATAATTTTATTTTAATTTCCAGATATGTACACAATTTTAATTATGTTGAAATTTGGAAATTTAATTTACATTTTTTATAAAATTTCTAAAATTTGATTAAAAATTTAAATTCACCATCTCAAAATTTGAATTTTTTATATGGGGTTTTAAAGCTTTTATTTGTAATTTGTAGTTTAGAACTTAAAAATTAATTTTATTTAGAATTTTAAGAAAATTAGGATAAAATTAGAAAGTTTAGAATCTATGGTAAAATAGGATCTGAAATTTTCTAGAATTGCCATGACTTATCGAATATCAGTGAACCTAGACTAACGTACTCTTCTTGTAGAACCAAAAAAACCTAAATTATCTAATCCAAAAACAGAATATAATAAGAATGAGATTACATGTTTATGTTTCGTTTTATAGTTTATCGTGTACGACAAATACTTCAGCAGCAAAAACAATTAATAAAATTAATTTAGGAGAAAGATCGTATAAATACATAATCTTATCTAAAACGATTACTATTGGTAATTACTAATTAGCTATTGTACAAACATTTTTTAATTTATATAATCAGGCTCAATATTATATTAGTTTATGGAGTGAATTATTTTTTTTTTACAAGCAATCAGTTATCGCACGTTATTTATAAAAAAAATGTAGTAGCTACAATCTTATTACTTTAATTAATTAAATTAGCTCAGTCATTTGGGACGGTTAGATAGCACACAAAAAATTACAAAATTACAACCACCCTTATTCCATTCTCTAATAACTGGCAATATTAACGAATTAATTGCTGCGTTCCATTTAATGTGGCAAAGTACACACAAGTACTTCTGACTGCATGCAGCTACTCTTGCTAAATTTTATGAGTAGTTTGCTTTTTGAATTTATGGCGACTTCGTTACAAGAATATTTAGTACAACTAATCGGTAAGAAATGGCTAATCAGTTTTCAACTTAATAATTAATTTTCCAACTTTCCATGTTGTACGTAAATTTTTTTAAATTAATTTTAATTTTCGCAATTAATTTTCTGCGTTCCATTTACCATCTACTCCCAAGTACTTATTTGTACTTTGCCACTTCAAAGGGAACGCAGCAACTGTGTACAATTTCTTCAAAATAAGGCCCTTTCGACATAAAGCCAGACAGGATCATCGGTGTTCATAAAAAATTATAAATAACTAGCAGAACAAGATATGGGTCTATATTTTCATAAAGTAGACAGGCCAAGCTTACCGTAACAATTTTTGTAATTAAGATAAAAAAGGTTGGCTTAGACGATAAATTTTTGAAAATTGTTTAAATGGCATAATGCTCAAAATTTAATTTGTAAACATTGATTTGATCCGGATCGCTTGATTTCATGAAATGCAACTACAATGGCCATTTCCCATAATCTCAGAGATGTTACTAGGTGTGGGCCTATTTTTTGGATTTGTAATGTGAGCGAAGATAAAAAGCGTAGGGCATCTTCGAAACACTTTGAAATGTAGTCTCTAGGGCCATTTAAACGGGTCTTATATATTTGTCGAACTAATTTATTTTCGTAAAAGAAATATTTTGAAAATTATTTTTTTATAATTTATTGTAAATATATTTGAAGAATCGAAAATGCTTCAACCTGGGCTGGAGGCCTTGTGTCATTTGAATGTATATATATAACCAATATTCATTATTCAAATTAATTGTCTGCAAAATGCAAAAATAAAACCTGTAATAGCGTTGACGAATTGTGTTTCAAGTAACACTAGCATTATTGATGGATTGTGAAAATTTAATGAGTTTTGATGACCAAGCTGCCCCTTTAATGACCGAGCTTTGATGACGATTCTGTAATTCTAAAGCTGCAATTTTTTTAAATTTTTCGTCCTGTTAAACGCGACCTACCATATTCTACCCAATCTTTTGTGAATGAGCTTCGTGCTCAAAATAGATTGGTATGAGCATGGTTGAAAATTGTTTGTAATCAAATAAATAAATAAAAATAAATAAATAAATATACAGATCTGGAAATTCCATTACAATATAAATTAGAGATGGTGAATTGTATATAATTAAACGCCTTCCACTAAATTTAATGCTGCATAATGTACAGTATTTTGATTTGTCGCCTAAATTCTGACAGTTCTCGCGCAAGTAATATTTTCAAATCATTAATTTGTTTTTAGATGGTTTAGGAATTTTCGGATTAAATTGAAACTTTGAATTTAAAACACAAAAATTAAATTTTAATTCAAATCTGTTTACTTAAATTTTCAATCATGTACAGCATTTTAAACTCAAAACTGTTTTTTTTTGGGGTTTTTGCTTGTTTATTTTGTAATATGTGTTGACTTTCTTTCCAGTATCTGTCAATATTTGCTCGATACGAACCCATGGAAAAATCCCTTGTAGACCCAATTTTATCAACATTTCAGAAATCAACACAAAATAAAACATATTTAATCGTATTACGGTCGAATTGGTAAGAGGAGGTCCAACGATTATTTTTATCAACAAGTACGTTACAAAACTAAAATTAGACAAATATCTGATCAAAATAAATAAATATTGATTTTTAACTAAATTTACATATTTCTTATCACATTTGGATATATGTAATGCATGTATAAAACTTACTTATCGCAATATTGGGACTTTGGAACCTTCAGTTAAAATCAATACATTATGTTTATATCTATAAACTCAATGAAGGGACTACAGAAATTGTTATTTATTGCTGTAAATGATAAAAGCCTGCAATGTTTTGATTAAACTCACAGTCTTCAGATAAGGAGTGGATTTTATCAATATTTTTATATTTACAAATTCCATACAATTTTGCAAAAACTATAAATTAAATTAGCTTACTGAATTTACGCCAGATGAATCTGCGTCAGATTTTTTTTCGGAATTTGTAGCAGAAATTTAATAAAGTTTAAAATAATTGGAAAAAAGGTCAGGGGGTAGATTCTGATGAAATGACAATTTGTCGTGACATTTGGTTATTAGTACAAAATATTGTCACGGAAAATTTGCGATTCTGATGAAATGAGTTATGACATTAACAGCAGTTTACAGCAGTTGCATTTCTAGTTTACCGCAGTTATATTTTAAGGTTTATTTTGTATATATGTACATATATGTACATTTACAAAATTGTCATTAATTTGGTTTTCCGTAACAAAAGTCAGCTGCATTTTTAAATAAAATATGTGTGAGTATATTTTGTTAATTTTTAATAATTCTTGTTATAAATTTTAATTGTTTATATTTTAATTAAAATAAAACAATATTTTATCTATTTTTATATATGTATATCTAAAAATAGATAAAATATTGTTTTATTTTAATTAAAATATAAACAATTAAAATTTATAACAAGAATTATTAAAAATTAACAAAATATACTCACACATATTTTATTTAAAAATGCAGCTGACTTTTGTCACGGAAAACCAAATCAATGACAATTTTGTTTAATTTGTCATTTTTTTTCTTGTGACATTTTGAAAAAGTCACTTCATCAGAATCGCATTTTAGAACTCACAACTATATTGTCATTTTATAGCAGTTAAAATTTTAGTACAAAGTCACAAAAAATTGTCATTTGTCATTTGTCACTTGATCAGAATCTAGGCCCAGAATTAGGAATTTAAGACAGAATAACTTGGAACAAAAAATCCAAAAATTAATGGAAATTACAGCAGAATTTTTTGACGGAAAACAACATTTTCTGACGTAATTTACGAAACAGAAAGGGCTACACACAATTGGAAAAAAATCTGGCTTAAAATTTCGATCATCCTTGCCTTACCCTGTTTACTGTCTATTAAATCAATTTTATATGATGACAACGGCGGAAATTGTGCGAAAATGGTAATACATTATAAAAGTCTGTTCGGCGCTGATTGATTCTATTAATTAAATCAAATTTTATATCCTATCAAAATTTATTATTTCCTAATTCCCCCAACTTAAAAGAAGGGTTGTTATGAATAACTATACGATCTCAACATCTCTTTCTAACATAATGACATAGCTGTTCCATCAAAGTTTGGAATCTAGCTACTGAAGTTGAATTTGTTTTGGAAAGTATTTTATTGTGTAACTTTACAATTTTTCATACCTATATAAAACCTATTCTCGACAATAAAACATATATTTGAATGAAAACTACGTTGCACGAAATGTTCATCCTCAAAAGGCTTTTTTTTTTAATTTGTGTCTCGGCTAAAATTTAAGGAAATTTACACACACTCAATACTCTAAACCAAATGGTATTCATCCCGAAAGGTTTGACTATTTTATTCTTTGATAGTTCTTTTGGGCACAATATACATTTATGTATAGTGAATCAACACTAAGAGATCAAATTTCATTTTCTATATACCCCTGAAATAGCATAATGATACCTCACTTCTTAATTCAAATACAATTTAAAACCCAAGCCTCAATAATAAATTACGGAGCTTAACGGTGAAATTAACCAAAGCTTCTTACTTAATAATTACTATGAATCACGCCCATTTTCGAAACTTCATGCGCCGTGATTCGTCTCCGTGAAATTGCGTGTGGTACTCTACTAATTAATCCTTAAGCGATCTAAAACGAAAGCCTCATTAAAAAATCACGGAAAATGAACCACAACGTAAATGTATAACAAAAAATAAAACTTACAATGAAACAAGGTCAATTTCGAAATTTCTTGTTCCGTTCTCAAAGATGTCTCTATGAAATGGCGTATGGATATTAACTATCATTTCCCAAAATCTAGTTAAACCTTAATTAAAGAGATATTTGCATCGATGTTTTTGGAGTTGGATTACTCTAAATTAAACCACATTTTGAAAAGTTTAACCACTTTACTCTCAACAAAACTGATTACCAGCAAGGTACGGGTAGCAATGGAAAATAGACAGAAACATTAATTTTAATAAATATGGTAATAGTGAAACTGGAACCCTTGCCACCCTTTCAAAAATGTCCCTTTTATTTAATAAATTCTGGAAAATATAGAAGAAACTTGTTTAATGAATATTTATTTGAGCTATCAATAAATATTTAGTTTTCTATAAAACGGTCAAATCTGAATCAACTTTTTTAAAATAACTTTTTCGGGATGAATACCGCTTGGTTAAGAGTTTTCAATATTTTTTCTGGATGTAATGAAAATTATAGCCGAGACACACATTTTGAAAAAAGCCTTTTATCTAGTCAAGACACACATTTTGAAAAAAAACTTTTAATCTATCAATCGAAATGACACGAGCAATAAGAGTCGTGTTTCCATGAAAACTTTTATTCTATGTAAACCGAAAAAAATAAATTCATAAATCGCGAACCTGTAAGGTTTATCGAGTTTTAGTGCAGTTGAGGGCATTCAGCTCCACCAACTGTTGGCAATATGTTGATTGAAATCAGCGTGCTTAGTTCTGAACGGTCATGATAAATTACAAATTGCATGGTAATGTGATAGTTTATAGGTCATGTTTTCCATCAGTAGATTACCGCTCCCAACGTGTTGGGAGACCTGAATGTGATCAATGCCGATTCCTTTAAAAACGGCTTTTACCATTGACAACAAACCAGCAGTTTGCATCATCTGTAAGCTAAAAAAACAGGTTCTTAGCATTCATGTGTTTAGTTTTCGTTTGACGTAGGGAATTGAAAAAATTTAAGAAACAAAATGGCGGTCATTTGAAAACGTTCTGAATTTCAAGAGTTTTTTTTTTATCAAATCAGCACCATTTTGCTTCTTTTTCAAATTTTTTCAATTCCAACAGATGACGCATACTGCTGTTTTGAACTCAACCGCAAAAAGGCTTTTTTTGAAAGAATGCCGTTTTGGATTAACTTTGATAATTATGTTTCTGGACTTTTTTCGTGATTTTAAATTTCTATTTTTATTTTTGATTTCTAGATAATGTAACCAACCCAAATTGAATTTATTAGACCACAACGAAAACATCAAACGATTTTCGTCAATTTCAATTGTCTCTTCTATTAATAATATCTTAACATCATTGTCAATATTATGATAAAACTTAAAAAAAAAACGTTTATACATTTGATTGCTTATCAAAAATGTAAACATTACATCATCTAAGAATTAAACAACAATCAGCGTATGTGGGCAAAAAAAAAAACGATTAGAATTTTAGACCACTTAAGTGTACGATAAAATAAATTTCGTGCCATGAAAATCGTCGTGAAACATAAAATCCTTAACCGTGCCGCCATCTAATCTAATATTCAAATGTCAACTTTTTTGCCACAGAATAAGTATATATGTATGTAATTTAACTTTCAATACTCAATAACTATAATTGACAGTGACTTTGAATTTATTGCACGTCAAATAAAACAATGTTTATAAGATTTGTTAATAATAATAATCACTTGCCATTGACATGACAATCATATTAGGTATAAAGTTGTTAATTTCACTTTTTTTTCATAAACAGCTTTACTTCTTTCACATTCTCGCCCACGTTTTTTTTTTTTAATACAATATAAGTGAGATATAAATCTTTGAAAATAGTCCTGTCAAAAAACCATATCTACATACTATATTTCGTAAATTTTTTTTATTTCATATAATTTCGGTTCCTTTTGAACACACACACACACATAAGAAGAAGAAAACCGTATCATAACTTACCTATATCGTTATTATGATTGTTATGAAGGTTAATTTAAAATCTTGTTAAATTTATTACAACATCTTAATGTTTAATATATTCTTGGATGTGATTAGAGATACATTTAGTAATTATGTCGATTTAAAATAAATTTCGCTAAATAATTATAACACACATTTTCATTAAACTTGACCATTAAATTATCCAATGCCAATATTCATATTTAAATTTAGATTCATTCTTGTGATTAGACGATATGTACGAGTATATGCCCGCCTTTCTCAAAATAACACCGAAATATTTCAACACGTTTTTTTTCTTTTTTCTTAATAAATTAATTACTGTTAAATTAATTATAATTATATTTTTGAAAAGCAGGTAGAACGATCAATTAAATTATCTAATATTTTGTTAATGAAAAAAAAAAAAAAACGTTCACTTTTCAGGGTTATATAAATAGCTATATACTTTTGTACGTTATTTTAATTTTTTTTTTTATATTGTGGCTCTCTCATACAATATACCAAACCAATTGATGGATTTCTTATTTGTTTTTATCTTTAGTTTTTCTTTACAGCAGACATAAATTATATATTTTGAAATAATCATCATAATTACATGTCGCGTTGTTTACGTTTTGATCATTACTAGTTATTGAATTTCCAGTAATATTAATTACGACGACATTAACACAATTAAGATTAAAATAAATAAATATATACACTAAATAACAGGGTGTCCCAAAATCAAGTACACTAAGTGGTACCATCTAAGTGTGGTGTTTCCTCTCAAGTGGATTTTTTTCTCTGATCCGCCTTACGATTTTTTATTGTACAATACGAAACGTTACGAAGTAACTGTCTCAAACGAGAGAGCAAATATTATTAGTTTACTGAGGAAGACAGATCGTATGGTAATCGACATTTGCTTTACATCAATATTAAACATTAGCGATCCTTATTTCAATAAACGGCCAGATTTAGGTATTGTCATCAATTTGGCACAAGTTGGGTTCCTTTACGTTTCCCAAATTTTATTGCGCGGAACCCAGATATTCCGCGTTGTGAAAGCCCAGGTCCACCAGAAAAATTTGCCAATAAAAGTTTATTTTACTACGCAAGAAAACTCCATAGACCCTTTATATCTTAGGTTTACCCTTTCACAGGTAGCCTTAATTAAAACCAGCATGAACAATGATTCAATAGTTAACCCAGTCACTCCAAATCATTCGAATGAAAAATCTAGAAATTACTCAGATGAGAAGGACAATTCATCAATTGGTCAGTTTAATGAAGGACTTGTACAAATATCATAATTTATTGGTCACAAAATTGATGCTGTTTTGTGGATTAAGTGAATCATATATTGAGCATGATCCTAATCCTGAGTCTCCCTTGAACGATGCATGTACACCGAATAATAATTAAACAATCCAACTGATGCGGCCGGTCTTGCAGTTTTGTTCAATTTTGTATCAAAGTTATTTTGAAAAAAAGCTTTAAAAAATCATGAAAACGAAAATCTCCAATTTTGAGATACAATTTGAGGCCAGCTTGAATGATTTTTGAATGTTAAGTTGAAAATTGGAAATGGTGGATCCAATGAAAGCCATGAAAGTTATTTATTTTACTGTTTTTATTCAAGTAAAATTAGCATTAACAGCCCTATTCCCTTAGTTGTATCATTTATTACGCCAAATATAAGTAAGAGTCAAGATTTATAATCCTAATATTCCTTTCCTACTCCCAACCACTTGAAATAAATCAGACAAGAAAAATCATTTGAAATGACAGTCACAGAAAAATAGTGCATTACGATTTTTTTCATAGCAGCCATCAAGGGTTTATAGAAGGAATATTAAAAATTGACTGTTACTTAGAATTCGGTCCCGCATATCATCGATTTTGATAATTATTTAAACCTCTTCGTAAAGAAAAATTACTTCGCTGAAAGCTTTTTTAAATTATTTTGAAAAAGCTTTAAAAAATATCTCAAGTCGTTCCTATTTAAAAAGCTTGCTAAAAATTATGACGTATGAATACGGCCCTTATTCCAGAAGGTTCTGGTATTACACGTGAAAATCGTTTTTCGGAGTTTTTTGAGGTCACGGTGTAAATATTTTTTAACAATCATTTTTTTTTTTTCAACTTTAATCTAGAGTTCTAAAAATCATCGAAATCGGTTGATATGCTGCACGGGATTCCAAAGTGAAATGTTAGTTTTACTCCCTTAGTGGAGTAAAATTAACATTAAAACGGGTTCAAAGCTTATTTTGAAAAAAGCTCTTTAGATATCTTAAAAAACCAATGTCTCAAGTTGTTCGGGGTTATCAGAGCTTTTTCGTATCGCTTATAATTTAACGTCAACTTTAGAAAATTCCAGATGGGGGCGATCCGAGTAGCGTCTATAAACTTACTAAGCTCAAATATTAAGAAATTTTTAAATGTTTAGCTACGAGAATTTATTTTGGTATGCTTTGAGAAGATTTTGAGAATTGGAAATGGTGGATCCAAAATGGTAGCCATGGAAGTGAATAGCTTTATAGTTTTATTTATTTCAAATGTTTTAATCTCTTCATAGTGAATCCTAGACTAAAGTCTAATAGACCACGGAAAGCTTTTTTAAAGTTATTTTGAAAAAAGCTTTAAAAAAACTTACTTAAAACTTATTACTTTACCAATATCTCAAGCTGTTATTGCTTTTAGGGGTTTTTGTGGTCGCAGGGTAATTATTTTTTGTTCATCACGTAGAGATTAAACAAAAGATCATTAAAATCGAATGATGTGGACCGGATTCCAAAGTGAAATGCTACCTTTTCTCTGCTGTAAATGAAATCCGATTGTCGTAGGACGTATTCTTACCCAAATAACGTTTGAAAATTTTAATTCGAATTTACGTTTTTATTTTAATTTTATCGAATTTGTTTGATTAATTTTCCATAATTTCCTAATTATTCTTTTAGATTTAGAATATTTTTATAATCGAAATAATTATAATTAAGTTTATTAATATTCCAGTAAACAATCCGTTATTTCTATATAAAAAGGTTATAAGATTTGAAGTACAATAAATCAGAATGTCGATATTCTACAGTTTTAAAAATACGGACTAAATGTTTTTATTTAAGAAAGTAACGCGGAGTCTTGTATGGTAAATATTATTTGGTGATATCAGTCTTCTTACGAAATCTGCAAGAAAAATCTAAAGAAAATGACTACTTAAATCACAATAATTCCCGCAAGAGCTATAAATTGTGTTGGCGAAGTCGTTGCTTAAAGCTGAAATTTCTAATATATCATGTGCAAGCACATACGTTTAAGCGCTTTAGTGTTTTTCTTGTTGCAAGTGATGACTGTACCAGTCAAAAACATTTCAGTTCAAAAATGAAAGAAGTTTTGGCGAAAAATTAGAAGGTAACCCAGTCAAAAAATAGTTATACTAAAAAATAGTTATACTTTATACTGAACTTATACTTTATACTGAAACGCCTTTTCAGAAGATCGTTCAATCTAAAAACTAAAAGGACACTCAAGTCAAAACTTTTTTCTTTTGAAATTCTATTTCAAAAAGGAGCTTTAGTCAAATACTTTGAAAGAAATTCAGGCAAATTTTTTGTTCAGACTTTCATAAAACTTCTTTCAGAAGCCATTTCTAGATTTTCTTCTAACTTATATCCACATATAATACGAAAACCATTTTGAGCGATCCTTTCGGGGAAGAAGATTTTTCGGAAACTCATGGATCAAAGTCTATCTGACAAATTTTGTATATTTTCTAGCATGTACTAATTTTATTCAATTTATTTAATGCCCCAGCTAGCTCTGCTAGAAATATATTTTTTAAAGATATATGTACATAGTACATATCAAAGGTTACTCAAAGCCATAAACACCTTAAAAACGATAACAAATACTGGCTACTTAACTGAACAAAATTAATTTAAATTTACATCTTTATATACTACACAGGCATTTATTATACTTTAAATATTTTTCATCCAATGAATTGACCAAAACCTAATAGATTTACATTAATCACGAGCTACTTCTTCCACCGTAAATAACGCCTATAGGAAATTTAAACGAATAGAACGTTAAATTCGTTAAAAATTTAAAAACTTTCTGGAAAGGCCTTCTGTTTACTTTGGTTGTATGTATTTCCCGGCATTCACTGTAATTTTTCGTTTATCGATTATTAACTATTCCGGCTATTCTGATGCAAATGTATTTCGAAACTAATTTCAATTTAACCTGCTTATAAGCAAACACTTCAAAAACTGAAGTAAAAGAAAGCATTTACTTGCTTTTATTCACTCCACCAAGATTACAATGCCTATACGAAAAAATTTGTTTGCAATAGGTATATTGAATTAATTTGTGATAAACTGTTTTAATTTTAAATTTTAAATATCGTTTAATTCGAATGAGTGCTTTAAACGAATATTTTTAGAGATTTTTAACTATGGAAATTTTTGTCACATTCAAATAAAACACTCAGGCGTTATTTACGGGAGAAGAGTGTAGTACTATCACTTTAAAGAATAACACAACATTTGCACTGCAAACTAGGATAGCAATATTTAGTTGGAACGTAAGTTCGTTTCAATTGCCAAATTAATTCTTAGCCAAACCCCTCACTCAAGCCCAACTCATCATTCAACTCAACGCCCAACTCAACCCCAGAATCAACGCTCAACTCAATCTTTAAATCAACGAAAACTACGTGTGTACATGAACTCAACTCGGTAGAACTCAGGCTAATTTCAAACTCAACTCTCAAATCTCTACTAACCCCCAAAAAAGTCCTCTTGATCGATGGGAGCAACCCCATCTTAACCCCAAACCGAACCTTAAAATAAGCCCTCAACTCAACCCCAAATAACGCTCAACTCAATCCCCAAACCAACATGATTCGAAAAATTCATACGTAAATGAACTAAACTCAAACTTCTAACTCAATTATTATCTCACCCCTCACTTAACCCCAAACGTACATGAACTCAATTCTAAACCACTAACAAACCAGTTAACTTCCAACTTAACCCCAACACAACCCCAAATATATCCAATTGAACCGGTCATTCAACCTCAACTCAACCCCCAACTGAACCCGCAACTCAGCCCTTAACTCACTTACCGCCCAACTCAAATCCCAAATTAACACGGTCTGAAAAACTACATGAACTCAACTCAAATCCACCCAAGCTAACTCTAACTCAACCCTCAATCCAACCCCCAAATAAATCTTCAGCCGGACCACTCACTCAACGCTAACCCAACCCCAATTTAGCTCCAAATCAACCCTAATTCAACCTCAACTCAAGCCGCAACTCAACCTTCAACTCAACCCCATACTAAATGCCCAACACAATCTTCAAACTTAATTCGATTTCGCAAATCCCTCAAATTTTTTGTGCAAAAGTGAAATGAATGTTATGCCTTGCAGATAAATTGCGGAAAATGTTTGGGAAATTTATGTACCTTTAGTCTCTATAACTTTTCAAATGATGATGTTCTCATTTTAGGAAAGTTTAGGTTTGGGCTCATTTTAGGCCATATTCATTTTATAAACTATGCAATTCGAATCGCATTTTCTTCTTTATATAACACTGATTATCGGTTAATCCGAATTAAGTATATTATAATCACGAACACATGTTAAGCTATTTAAATTTAGGAAAAACTGTCCACACATTTGTGCAAACACGAGAAATTTTTCCTAAACGATCCTATTTTTTTTTAATGATAGTTTAGGATAAACTTCACGGGAATTAATTCGAATGGGTGCTTTAAATGAATTTTTTTAGAGATTTTGAAATATGAACATTTTTGTCACATTCGAATAAAACGCTCAAGCGTCATTTACGGGAGAAGACCGTAGTACTATCGCATCAAAGAATAACAAGATAAATAAAAGCTCAAAAAACAGGTCCATTTGTAACTTACCTCTATTATTTTACCCAGTCAATTCAACCCCCAACTCAATATAAAACTAAATCCTCCACTCAGCTTCAAAATCAACGATCAACTCAATCTTTAAATCAACAAAAACTACTTGTGTACAGGAACTAAACTCAGTAGAGCTCAAGCTAACTTCCAACTCAAAACTCAACTTAACCCCCAAATAAATCCCAGGTTGAACGGTAGGATCTTAACCAACTTAACCCTCAAATTAACACGGTCCGAAAAACTGTATGAAATCAATGTAAATGAAGTCACCTCAAAACCATTAACAAACCAGCTAACTTCCAACTTAACACCAACACAACCCCAAATATATTCAAAACTGAACCGCTGACTCTACCTCAACTCAACCAAAACTCAATCCCATCGCAACCCAAAATTAACTATAACTCAAACCCAACTCAATCCCCAACTCAGCCCTTAACGCATTTAACGCCCAACTCAACCGCCAAATTAACATGGTCTGAAATACTGCATAAACTCAACTCTAATCAACCCAAGCTAAGTCTAACTTAACCCTTAATTCATACCCCAAATAAATGTTCAACCGGACTACTCAATCAACTCTAACCCAACCCCAATTCAACTCCAACTCAAGCATATATATATAAAAAATTGATAAATATTTTTTGTAAAGTCTCTTGTCGTACAAGTTTCAAAATCTTTTCAATTCTCCGCCTTGATCATAGAAACAGATTGACAAAAAACGTTCAAATCGGACAAGCCGGTGATAAGATACCGTTGGTACAGACATCCTACCATCCCATTTCGGACTCGAAAGATCAAAAATAACGTAAAAGTAGTTTTCTTAAATAACAGAGTTGATCATAGAAATTCGGCCAAATGGTCGTAATCAAAATGTAATAACTAAAAGCTATGTCGTAATCGAAAAATATTGGTTAAATGAAAAATTGTGTGGGCCCGAAAATAGAGGTTTTCTCAATTACCATAATGCGTAAAATGCCTAAGTACTCGTACCTGAAAGTTAAGAATATATGAAAAAAAAGCTCCTTTCTGTTGTGAACCACAACAGTATTAGTCAATCAGTTAAGTAATTTAATTGTGTACTTAGTTACATGGATAACTGTGATAATTATAGAGTGATTTTAATGCGTTATGCACTATGTCCCAAAATAACAGAATAATACCTCAATTTTTTTTGGGAAGGAAATAATTTCTTTAATTTCCTTAGGTTTCGAAATTTGTACTAAACTACATAACTCCTATTCTGTTCTTGTTACTTTGGTCCAATCTTGATTTTTGTAATATACGAGTATTTAAGTGTTTACTGCACTCTGCAGGTAATCTCTTTTGCTAAACAAAGTTTCAACAAGAAATTTAAATGATTTGATAATATAGGGTGAGCCCATAATAACCTAAATGCAAAAAAAAAAAAATTCTTCTAAATTACGATTGATATGAAAAATTAAGTTCGGTAAATGATCACCCCTTGCATTGATGCAAACTTCGACCTGTTTTTGCAGTATTGACTTTCAGATCGGCAAGAGACTGTGAACGACTTGAGTCCCACAAAAAAAAATCTGGTGGTGTCATGTCAAATAGGACGATCGAGCGGCCATATGACATATTACCGAAAGTCGATATGAGACGTCTACAAAAAAAAAATTGGCACAAAATGGTCATTGTTTCACTAGCGATGTGGCATCTGGTACCACACCAAGTTTCTTCACTTCTTATGCCAAAAACTCGTATAACACTTTGAATGCAAACAACCGAACATTTATTTTCATAAAACAATTTAATAATTTCTGCTCGCTCTTTTTACTTCATTGAATCGTTTGAATCATACTCATCAAATCATTGAAAAAATCGTAATAAACTACAGATAGAATTTTATTTTTAAATATATTAGCTCACTGTATGCAAATATACACGAGATAAACTCAAATAGCCATTAATCAACTAGAAATAAGGTATACAAAAATAACAGAGCTAATCGTGCTGACGGGGATCACACACTCATTATATTCAGTGCTTCGATTCTAACAAAAAATGGTAACTGAAAAAAAAACATTTATCTCTATACAACTTATTGGCCACCCTTTATACAATTGAATGAACTTGAACCATATAAGCTCTTATCAACCGAAAATAATTAAAATGACTCAATGAAAAAGTAAACCAAAACAAAGGACTGACTTGAACCTCTCTTATCAACACTAACCAACCACAAATAAAAAAAAACGTTCCGTTCTATTTTTAATACATGAATGTCAAATTCGATAAAACGTACAGAACACAGTAGTCGTACGTGCTAAACCTGTTAAGATCATTGTTGTCGTCAATAATAAATAAATGCATGAATTTTTTTTTTTTTTTTTTGCTTAATTTTCATTTCAATTTTGCAATGCGGAAATACTTATTCGAGATGTTATTCGATATGCAAAAAAACTAAAAACGAAAAGTTACAAAAATAACACCATAGTTTCTATTTTTCGGGTATGAACAACTCCATTGGCAATTTTTGGGTATTGCATATTCTTATAGTTTCTTTTATTACATAAAATAGCTAGGTAATGAATATTTTTAGATAAACAACTTTTTTATCGCGACATTACTCATTTAGTATTTCTTGGGCATATAACCCGTTCTGGGTAAAGCAACACACCTCAAGTGCGAATTATCTGATATCATCGTAATACTTACAATGAACTTTTTTGTTTTTCACATAAATAAACATTTTTTTTTAAATTTATTCGAAAGAGTCATTTTTTATCAAGTGTGTCAACTTATACTTGTATAATTTGTCATCAAATACAACATAACAACGTTTTAACGCACCTCATCAACATGAATATTTATGATGGTATAAATACAACATTTGGAAAGCGGGATTCTGTGCGCCAAACCAAGCAACACACCAATCATAAAATTGTCTAAAAGTTTATTCTAGGTGTTAATTATTGGAATGAAACACCTTTTACTGGTTTACCAGACAAAAAGAGAATTTATTGAGATAAGACACCGACCAAATGATCATTAATTGCGCATATGTAAATCTACATAAATGTTTATTTCATTTCTCGTAGTTTTCCACTTGCACACCTGAAACTGACCTTTTACACCTTCTTAAGTCGATAAACGTACAGTGGTCAAGATAGTAGTTGCTTACTACTAAGGCCCCGAGTTTGATTCGCGGCCGTGATCAAAAATTTCAATAATTAAAATGCTTCGACAGACATTATAAACGATTCGGTGTAAAAGCGTTCGTTGTGCTGATCACCTACAGCGTATACCAATTTCGTTATAAATATGATGCGAAAGATCTCAGTAGAGATGCGGTAAGGGTCAATTTCGGCTTCTAAGCCATAGATTTATTTTTAAGAATAGAATTATGCTCTCTGTCATACCAGTCAATTTGCTCTCTTTCGGAATTATGCAATCTTGTAATTTCCTTAAACACAACTAGAAGAGAGAGAGAGTAAAATACACTAAAAGGTGCAAGAAAAACAGAAAATCACAAAAAAAAACAAAAGCTTGATTCAATTATGGTAAGCTTATTCAAATCCCTTTCAGAAAATATATGCAAGCCTACTTTTCCCAAACCTGTTTTTTCACTATTGCAAAATCAAGGAGTATAAAGAAATTGTATACCATCTTATCCCCAAACGAAAAATCCAGAAAAAAAATACCGAAAAATATAAAGTAAACTACCCCACCAGGAAGACCCCATTAAATTTTTGTTAACTACAATATGACAAAAAAAAAAAGGAATCTACATAATTTCATGTCATCCTTGCGCGAAAGGACTAATGCTAAGCGGCTTTGGGGAGTTTTTTATTTTAATATCTGAAATACAAGGGTAAATATTTTGACAAATCTAAATATTTTTGAAATTTTTCTGACGTTTTCCTGTCATCCTTGCGCAAAGGGTCCAATGCTAAGCGGCTTTGAGGAGTTCTATATTTTAGTATGTGAATAGTTAATAAAAAAAATTGTTTTTTCAAAAATGCTCCAATTTCTATGAATGTTACATTTTCTAAAAAACGTAAAAGCGGAGTTTGGGGGCGACAGCCCCATCTCCTAAAGGTATAAAACGAATTAAAATAATATTTCAAAAAAAAACTTGATATTTCGGGATTTTTTGTTTTTTCGGTATTTTGTAATTCGGAATTTTGTCACCAACCCTAAAGAAATACTCAAAACCTCACTACATAGCTAAAAAAACAGGTTTAAGCATAAGTTCAACCTCCTTTCAGAAAATATACAACGATGGAAATATTTCGGATGTGTTTGGGAGGCATATTAGGTCCAGAGATCCTGTTTCCGAGATCCTAAATCAATTCAGACAGTCTCCTGTTGATGATTAAGGCCACATATCTCAAAGTGATGTTAAAATTGTAATTTTGACTGTATGAATGAATGGCAGCGAGATGTGGTTCGAGTGAGAAGGCGAAACAGCCACAGTGTGGTTCATAAGCTTAAATATTTCGATATATACCATGATTTGAGGTTCTACGCATTCCTCTGTGTACCTTATTGCAGTAAGTGAGCCTCTACTTATGGGTACTAGTTCGGTACGAGCAGTTAGAAAAATTCCTTACCAAAACATAATTGACTCATCTCCAAAATTTCTAAATGGAACAATGTTAACCGGTACTTATCGTTTTCCCTCACGTCGAAACATCCTAATACGTTTGTCTGACGTTGCCAGGCAGAATCTTGACTCATCTCATCTGAGAATAGGACGTTAATTCAATCTTCAATTGGCCAGCTGACATATTATCGGACAAATCGCAATCATTCTTTTCGATGCTTTGCCGTTAGTTCTAGGCCTATAGTGGAAACTTGGGTCCTCAAACCCGCACTTCTTTCAACTTTAATCTCACGATCTCATTTGAAATACTAACACCCAATACCTCTGCAAATGTCGATCGGACGGATGAACACATGACAATTCGGTTTCTGAGAGCGAATAACTCCCCGGGTATTGATTGATTCCTAACAGATTGGCTTACATATCGTTGACTATGACCTTCTTGCAGTAATGTCACTATGTTGCCTTTACTTCACAAACATTAGTAAGAGTGGAACTGAATATTGCAGTTTTGTTTACCGTTACATAGAAACAATTGAAACACAAGTTTCAAAAAGTTTAGACTCTTGCCTCAATTTGAAACATGTGGTACATTGTTCAGAAGCTTTTTTCTATTTAATCGATGTGTTTTTCACGTAGACCAGGAATGGGATGAGCCGCGAGATCGGTCGATTCGGAAAAGGGTCGGAAAAGCGGGATCTCCTCTTTTAGGGCTCAAAAAGTTTAGTCACGTTTTTGCAAATAACTTGGTTATTTTGCATTTTAGCATACATAAGAGCTCGGATTTTAAACTAAGAATTCGATTATATCTATCAATAAGGGTAAAAGAACAAAATGAGACAAAATGGACCGAGTTTTAGGCACACCGTTCGTACAAACAACTCGAAACTCGACATTTTGACCTGTGGCAATTTTCTAAAATTTGTTAAAATGTGTAATACTACAATTATGTAGTTGACCGCCACACAACCTGACCGCCACTGTTCCGCACTCGATGGCACAAGGGCTCATGATACAAACCAAGGATTCTATTCCAATACCTTGCCAAACTGGATCGTTTTGGGCAAGAGAGGGAGGCAGCTTATCTATATCGATGGACCTACAATTACATTTTTGTAAACGAACTCTTTCGAAAGGCGTGCAACTGCTTGCAAAGTGAATGCTCTTCAAGGCAGTCCTCGCATATATCATCTACCTAGCGATGGAGATCTTATTTGGAGACCTATAAGAATTCCAACCAAGTTCCAACCAGGATTCTTAACTAGTACTTAAGATAAGGCAAGCTTAGTAAAAGTCCGATTTGACTCACTAATAGTGTGAATCGCTTTACGACAACTAGAATTTAGAGCCTTCTTACCACCTAATAAATCCGCCTAAGGAATCAGTCATATTTGAACTCTATTCTCTCTCATTATCTTCAATTTCACAATGAGGCAGTACTCAAAAGGCCGACACTCTATTGTTAGAATAAATAAGGGTTATGTAATATTTAATCAAAGACAACTACTGATTTGCGAGAACTGCTTTGAAGGGACGATTATTAACATCGTAAGCAGTTGTCCGGCTTTCCAGAAAGTTCGTACATAATGACGTATCGTTTGTAACGTCAAAAATTTGAACTAATTTGTTATGTTACTCGTATATCGTTCATATATGTAGGCTGCCTTCCCTCCTGCGCCGAAACTAATCCAGTCTGCCAAGATAATAGTGCGAATTGGGACAGAATCCACGGTTTGCACCACGCGAGCTTCCGGAATTGAGTACGGAATCTTTGTGAGGTTCTTTGAGAAGAAAAGCTGCTGTGAAAACATGCCTACTTCTCTTCTATTATTTATATTTCTACAAATTCGAATAAATCTCTTTTAAAAATTTCTTACTTTCAAAGACATTCACTGATTATAAACTAACCCAACGCATTAAGCCAACCAAAACATAACTTGAAACATTTGTGGTAAATCTATCAGTAGAAGCGATCCGAGTAATATAATTCCTTTGGTCTTTGTCGGCAAGGATCACAAATATGGAAAACTCTTAAGCAAAACCCCGAATTTTACAGAATTTTTATAAATTTTAGTTTTAACTTGGTTCTCAAGGTTCAGATTTATCTCTTGGGCCATCTTTCTGATTTTTTTTTTCTTTTTTTGTTAATGTACTGTTGGTACAATTTCCTCGCAATAAACTTTCTAATCCGCCTCATCTTGATATTCTTCAGTTGCAGCGAAATTTCCGCAAGTTGTCTCTGTACATAGTGCTTCGATGACTTCTAACAATTTACAAGTATATTCCGCACGTCGGCGTTTCTTGGATTTTGGTACTCTTACACGATATCAAAACTGACAATTTGCTAGAAAATACTCTTGGAATTGAAAGGAGACTACCAAAATTCCTATAGGAAATGGCGTTTAGGAGTATATGCACCACCTTGTAGTGGATTAAACTAGACTTTGAACTGAGTAATATACACTTCATTTGAGTTTTTGGGTCCTAAGTTCCATAAGAACATGTGTACTGATGACTTTTTTAATTGAAACAGATTGAAGATAAGTTACAATATTAAAACCATTGATGGTTTTAGATAGATTGTCAAATGAGCTTTTAAGAGGTATAAAGCAATTTGTGGGAAAACTCTTCGGTAAGTTACGCCTACCCCAAATATGTTACCAATTCATAGTAGTCTCACGTGTGTTCCACATTTAGTATTTGCAGGACAGTAAGTTCGTCGTTCATACTGTTCATTAGTGGGTCTTTCCCGGGAATCTCGGGAACAAAAACACGAGAAATTGATAATTTTTTATAATCCCGATTTTCGGAAATTTTGATTAAAATGCCAGGGTTTAGTAAAAATCCTTTTTTACACAATATTAAGACTTTTTGCATACTGAAAAATAATAATTGGAAAACGTCGCTGAATATTTGTTAATGACACCACCATCAAAAAGATATCGAAGGAGTGTACATGTGAGTGCCTAAAAATCAGTTAAAGCAAAGAGTAAGCACTTTTGTAATATCAAGAACAACGAAACTGAAGGAAAATTTTCATACAAAAATGGGTAAGAGTATGCTGCAAAGGATGGGTTTAATTCGAAAGAAAGATTTCATGAGGCAAGTATTCGAAACAAGGGGACTGAGAAGTTGCCTTTACTTGTCATCGGAAAAAGTAAGAATCCTCGCTGTTTTAAAAATTATCAGTAATTTATGTGAGCAATATGAAAGCATGGATGACTTCGATAATTTTTAAAAACTGTTATGCGATTTACACAAGAAACTTACGAAAAAATATCGAAAAATTTTGATGTTTCTAGATAATTGCGCAGCACATAATAAAAACTTGCAAACGAAACTAAAGTCCATCAATTTAAAGTTTTTACCGCCAAATAAAGCGTCTGTTTTACAACCAAGACAGAGACTACAGAGACTAATTGGTGCGTAAAAAATTGGATAAATGGAAAAATTTTCGAGCGATCGAACTGACGACAAATTTAACATTGAAATTCAGCAGGTGGAACAAAGTTTTCGGTCGATTAATTCAGAAATTGAATTTCAAGGGTATTGTGATGTGGATAATGGTGGGCTCGTTTATGGAATATTATCAGATTCAGATATTATCGGAGCAGTGGTCACTCAAAAAGAGGATGAAACAGTTTAACTTTTGCGCAAGAAGAAACGTTTAAATTGTACTTTGATGTAAATTAAAGAAATTCCACCGTCAATCTTTCAATCATATTATGAGAATAAAAATTTTTTAACATCAAAATTTCTTAAAAAAAAGAGAACATTTATATACTATTTAAACGTTGGCTTTATTGCATACAAATTAAGTAAATGGTTTTACTACCATTAGCACAAACAAGAAAACGCTTCAATCAATATAACAAGAATGCAATCAATAATAGAATTTTTATGAATGCTTGCTCTTTTTATGCTGAATTTTTATGTATGAACCACTAAAGACCTTTACAATCTAACCTCAATATCCAACTCAATCTCCAACTCAACCACCAATTCAATCCCAGCGAAGAATCCCATTTCCAATGCACAAGCCGAATTTCATCAAAATTGTTTGAGAAATAGGCAAGTTCCATCATACTGGGCCATATACCAGAACTTCATTCAAAAATCATTTTAAAATTCCATTTTCAACGCACATGTCGAATTTTATCATAATCGGGTTGATAAATATGCAAGTTCCATCAAACTTGGCCATATTCCAGAACTTCATCCAAAAACCATTTTAGAAGGCAAGTTCCTTCATATTGGCCATATTCCAGAACATCATCCAAAAATCATTTTAAAATCCCATTTCCAATGCGCAAGCCGAATTTCATCATAATTGTTTGAGAAACAGGCAAGTTCCATCATACTTGGCCATATTCCAGAACTTCATCCAAAAATCAGTTTAGAATCCCATTTCCAATGTGCAAGCCGAATTTCTTCACAATTGATTGAGAAATAGACAAGTTCAATCATACTTGGCCATATTCCAGAATTTCATCCAAAACTCATTTTAGAATCCCATTTTCACCGCGGAAGACAAATTTCACTAATTCCATTCCATTTCCATCAATGGCCATTCATTTAATTTGCTAAAGGTTTAATTTGAAATGTAAAAGGTTCAATTTGAGGTTTGAGGTATTAACAGTGGCCTTTCCTTAATCTAAAACAATATTTGTGTTTGGTTCAAATCGGTCAAGTCGTGCGGATTTATTTAAATATCATACACATATGCTCTACATTATATACAACTACTGAGTTTATTTTACAGATTGCTCAACTGCTCACTAAACACTGGTCTAATACCATCTCAACCGCAATTCAACCCGCAAACGGCCTCCAACTAAACCCTCAACCCAACCGAAAACTCTCTTTCAACTCAATCCTCAAACCAGCATGATCACTATATCTTAACCCAACCCCAATTCAAGCCATCCTCGAGATACCATGGGTACAGACATACAGACATCCAGACAGACGGACATTTTTTTTTTTTTGCTGTTTTGCTTTTTTAGACTCAGGGACTTTCAAAACGTCGAGAAAAGTGGTTTTGGACCAACCAAATTTTTGGTCATTTTTGACAGGATTTCAATACTTTAGTCTTTTTAGACCGAAGTTATCTCAAAAATGCACGAAGTTACGTTTTCTGTGTTGCTTTCGAACAAATAAGTAAAGTATCAACAACCTTTTCACTTTAACGAAATTCTCTCTTTATTTCTACAATTCTCTATCTCGACGGCCCCTTCAAAGTCGAGATATAGAGAGTTGACTGTATTTTCAAAGGTTGTTTATGTGTACACAAATCAAGAAGTGGGGCAATTACAAGCATTTAAAAGCGACTTTCCATCGACAGCTTTGTACTTTTTCGAAAAAAGTTTTTACTAGGGCGATTTCACCAAACTCCAGAGCAGGTCTTCCACAGCATTGATTGAATATTGATTTGTTTGATAGCATTTCCAAAGTCAATCTTTACTGACGATATTTTTGTTTATTGAAAGTTTTAGTGTATTCTGGACTAATTTGGTGGTTTGTGTCTTTCAGGTGTCGTTCTGAACAAGTGGCGTTGCAAGACTTTGGGCTTGCTAAACAACATTTGATTGTTTCTTTAAACTTCTGTCTGTGTATTGGGGTCAAATTGACCCCAGTCGATTTTAAAATGAAAAAAATACGTTTCTTATTATCCTATAAGATAGTCTCAAATAATATCTTATACACGCAATACAATGAATAGCGGGCCCAACTTACTTGTAAATTTGGTAATTAGCATAGTCTGAAATAAACCAAGCGCATTTCTGTGTACTTTTCTCTTTATGAATTTATTGTATATTTCTGTGATGTTTTGTACAATTTTTCTGCTAATTAGTAAGTGACACTGAGAGAGAAACTGCTCCGAACTATAATTAAACGATATTTCTGGTTTAGTTTGTTTTTTTAAATTAAGGTGCTTACCAGTAAAAATAGTTAGTCCTGGTTGTATATATAGTTATTATGACTCGGAAAAGACAAGAGCGCCGTAAACTTCTATTCCTGAGGTGTCAGATGAAGAGAAAATAGCAAACGGCAATATTGGGGTGGATTTTTTTCGATTACGACGAAGGTTAACAAGCTGAGCCGATAAATTTTGATGAAGATGAACATTTTGAACTTGGTGCTCACGATCAAGGTAATGAACAAGAAAATTTTAAAACCTCTACTATTGAAGATGAAAAAGCAGATATTGGTATGTGGTGTTAGGCCAAAGTGGAGCGTAAATCTTCCAATTGTGACTAGAAAACGCGACGTTCTACTACTGCGAGATTCCAGAAACATTGGTGACTATTATAGTGACTGAGATCTATAGAAAAGCGCGCTAGTTTTATACAAGAAATAGTAAAAGGACAGAAAACCACCGTGTTTGGTATGATACTAATTCGGTGGAAATGTTTGCTCTGATCAGCATTTTAATTGACGCTCTTAAGAACTTGGACGAGCGATTATATGAATTATACTGTCTTAACAATAGTCCATTTTATCGAGCTATGATTCCGACAGAAGCGGCTAAAAATCGCTAAATTGGCAGCATTCCGAAAATGTTGCAAACATTCGAGAACACATTGATGAACAATTGGTTCTAACTCTAGGGAATGTTCTTCCCGACAGTAGATACCATCAAAACCAGGGAAATATGGCGAAAAAAAAATATTCTGGCTATACGATGCAAAGAACTCTTACCCTTTGAACGTAATTCGAATATAAACAATTTTCATTTACTTTCCCTAAGAAATATATGAAGATATCGATGGGGTCAGACTATACACAGACAACGTGATAGTATACACAGAGTGAAGGTTAAAGGTATGTGAAAGATATTTACCGGAAAATAAATTATTGTTTAAGCTTGTGGCTGCACCAAGTTGGTCTATATGGAATGAAAATTCTCGATAAACAAGGGCAATATTTGAGGGGAGATCAATTTTGGCTACCGATTGGATCAGGTACAGGCTCAATTAATGTTGTTGAAGATTGTGCTTGTGCTGATAACTCAGAAGATTTTTTTCATACAAATGGTTTTTGTCTCACATATCGTATTTTTGATTCAAATGTACAAACTTTTTTATGTGAGGTTTGGTGTGGATTTTTTTCGAAAAATGGTGTGGTTGTTCGTTTCCATGAAAAATCGTATTTTTTTGATTTGTATATAAGTATATGAAGGATGAACCCGAGTATGGTTCGAAAGCTGAGGCTTTGGTTGAAGGAAAATGGCGAGTCCTGAACAAATAAAAAATGTTTTATTGTAAATATTTCAATAACGCTGAAGATTAGAGTCAGATTAGTTGTACCTGCAAAGGCAATCACAACTATCCAAAAACTTATATGCAGAAAGTAAAACTTAATAAATCAAAGTCAACTTCTGTAATAAAGAAGATAAAATTTTATAAAATCACCGGAACTTTGTCATACGACTCAGCCAACTTCAACTGAATCAGCAAGTGTTTTGCTTGTTTCTGACAATCGTCGAAATTTTGTTTTTTTAAGGCTCGTATTTTTAAACTAGGATAAATCGACGGATTAATCCACAGTTTTCGAAAATCCACTGATTTAGCCAAGGTTACTTTTGGTAATTTTTGATTGATTTTTTGTGTCGTAATTTTGAACGAAGCTAAAACCGGCGATTTTCGAAATCAATTTTCGAATTAATAACTGCTTGCTGGGATATTAGGCATTATTTTTGTTTGTTTTCTAATGTCGTTTTCGATTGATTATTTTCCCCTCTATGGAAAAGCAATCTCAATTTTGGCGTCAATCGAACAAGAACAATTCATTGCTCTTCTATGTTTGTGAGTTATCTGTCAAAATATAAGAAACTAGAAAATTTCAAATATAAAATCTTCGAAGAACAATGACCATAATAAGTTTTCAAACTGAAAACGGCACCCAATCAGCCAAATAACAGAACCAGAATAAACCTGTGAACCAGTGGCGAAACTACAAATCCCGGGCCCCCTGCCAAATTTTTCTTGGGCCCCAAAAATAATTCGTGTCCTTATGAGCAAGTAAAGCTTTTAGATAATAACTTATTTCTTTCTATTGTCGAGCCTTGCATTATTTAAAAGTATCTGATTTCGTGACTAGACGGAAGAGAACGTGATTCATTTCAATGGCCTTAAAATTAAACGAAACATCCAGCAACTATCAGTGCTATGACGTTTTCTAAATACATATATCGATCAAGCATTACAAATTTTGAATATAAATGAAAAATATCAAGAATATCGAAATAATCTCAAAAATGTCAAATTTTTAAAATATATAAAGTTCTCAAATATCGCATTATCCGTAAGTATGTAAAACGGAAGAAGATCCTCGCCTACTTATAGGGAGACGTATCGACATTTTGGCATAATCTCGAAAAATGACTTAATATTGCGATTCAGATTTACGTATATGTATGTGTAATTCTGCCAGTCCTCAAACTCAAAGCTAATCGCCGAACATTGTCAAACATAATTCGAATAAATTTGAAAATCATTAACAATTTCGATTAATCCTAGAAATGTCGGAAAACTTAAAAAATCTAGAACATAACGAACAATTTCAATAATACCGAAAAATCTGCATATTAATGAATAATTTCGGAAAGCTACTACTAAGCAAAATACTACTAAGCAAGTTATGGCTAAGCTCGACAAAACGCCATGCAACAAGAATGGAACCCTCAAATAGTATTGGATAATTTGTTAAATATCGAAGAAACATATTCTTAGAATATACTCTAAGATTCTTGAGTAAGATCGAACCACACTCGAATAATCTCAAAACCTGACAGTTTCGAAACAAAGAATCACCAACTAAGGCTCGAATATCAAAATTTCATTTCCATGCTTAACTCCAATAATCTCGAGAAATTTTAAAAAATAGAAGGTATGAAAGGTATGAAATCGGAAAGCGACGAAAATTTCCACAATCGGGAGAACCCCGCCAAAAACAACTAAAAAAGAACACCAGCACTAATTGCAAAATTACAATGCTAATTGACTATAGAGACTGACTGGTTTGGCTCAAGTATCTGTTAATTCCCTTTCTAAAGACAAAAGCACTCCTAATGAAGGAAACATGTAATTGTCTTCAGTCGCGGTTAGATATTTTTCTAATAAGAAAATTTCAAGAATTTCTTCTTGATTTTTCTGAACATCAAAATGGTACGTCGCAATCTGCTTAGCAGTATTGCTTCCTTTTACTTGATGTGTAAAAGTTTCAATTTGTTTTGCTAAATACTTAATTTGATTTATAAAAGATTAAATTTGAAGTACAAAAGGGTTAAACTTGGAGTACAAAACGTATTTTACAAATAAATTAACCCAAACGCTAAAATCGTTATCGTCTGATGGCGAAAGATTTGATTTCAAACGAGTTTAGCAAATTGTCTTCTAAATCTACATACATATCTGTCAGAATCTAAAGGCATTTTTATTTCTATGGAGTTATATGGTTCTATAGTCGGAACTTTTTCACCTCCAGCAATCGAAAAGGAATTATTGGGCCTGTCTTAAGAAAATACGACTTCTTCTTTCTCTAAAAATTAAACAGCCACCTGTTAAAAATTTCGTTTTGTAAATTTGAAATAGTGGGCTTCTTTAATCCGAGCTACAATGAATCTAATCTTGACTTTGAATAATGTTCAAACGCTCGATAAATCTCGTGGGCCCCAATGGGCCCCCGCAGCTGCGGGTGCTACGGGTACCTAGTTAGACCACTACTACAAACATATTTATGTAAAAGAAATGTGTAAATCTACTCTTCAATCGGACAAACTAAAAGGAAAAAACGCAAATTTTTCACCTTCATAATGTTTTTTTCGGCTCAATCGAAAATGATATAAAATAATTCTTTCTCCCTTAAGTTTTCTGTCTTTTCTTGAATTTCATATTCACCGAGTTTCAAATTCTAGATTACGATAATCATGCTATGTACGAAACGCAACAAGCCTAAAAGCATTTAAATCGTGTTGTGACATAGACTGAAAAAATAACTACATAATGTCGAATTCACGACTAACTAGTTTGGGTCTGTCTATGGAGCTGGTCTTTAGTAAATATCGCGTTTGTGGCATTCCTGTACAAGAAACAAATAAAATGGAAGCGAGTGGTGCACGTAATATGCTATATCATAAGCGATAATATGCGTCCAAAGGTTCCAGATCTTGTCAGGGGGTGTTGGTCAAATAACGAACTTCTTCTTTAGAAAACTGGGATCGGCGCCGAAACTATTCCTTATTGTAAAACTTCACGTCTATTCTATCGTGAAATACTTTAGTAATCTGATTCACCAGATTCTGCTGACGAAGACGAAGACCCATTAAATATATTTTCCATTTTTAACTTAAATTTTCAAAAACTTATTTAAATTTAAATTTGCAATTAATTATCTAAAAATATTTAGTTTTGTATATGTAATTTGACAGATCGTAAATGACGTTTTATATTTCCCAATTTTCGAAAATAGCCGTATCCACTGTTTTAGCCATCGATATCGAGGTATAAAAATCCGAGGATACAATTTTAATCCAGGTTTGATTCATTGGATTTATCTTCGTTTTCAAATACGAAAGAGGGGATAAATTCGCTGATTTATCACTATCCTCGTTTAAAATTACGGGCCTTAAAGTCATTTTTTAAAAACCAAAGCTATCCGGGAATAAATCCGGGATATCCCAGGATCGTGTAAAACTTGATCCCGATTCCCGGGATTAGTAAAACCCCCGGGAACAGGATTCACTACTCTCTCCGTCATCGTCATGATTCAACTCGCCAAGCGGCAGGGCTAAGCGTTCGAGCATATTCAAGGTACCTTATCATTGAAGAGACATGAGCACAAGAACTGACTGGACTGTTCACGCTCCCTGAATACAATGAATTCGTGAACTTTCTCTCATTTTCATTTTACAGACCAATCTTGCTAGTCTCCTTTTTTCAATTTAGTATTAAATATTTCAGATAAATTTGCATCTTTGCTATTAAACAAACTACTCTATCCGAGTATAAATAAAATCTAAAATAATCCAAATCAATACTTATGCTAAGTATGTATGTACATCCCAAAAACTAAATCAGAAAAACCCATTTTATTAAAATACATTTTATTACATCCGCACCAGAACTGTCTCCAAGTCTCCAATAAAAAAAAAAAAAAACAATTTCCAAAAGAAAATGTGAAAAAATTCATTTGCTAGTTTTATTTTTAACTTTTTTTTTTTTTTTGCGGAAAATCAATGTACATATATTCTACTTTATTATTTGCCGTTTTGTCTATGTCTCTAGCTTTAGTCATACCATATTCATTTTTTGTGGTGGTTATATGTCTGCTGGAAAAATCGATCCAAAGGGAAGTAAAAAAGTAAAATAAAAACATTTTTTTGTATTGAAAATGGCCAAAAAAAACAGCGCGAGCCTAGTAAAATGGTAACACGGAGAATTTAATTCTAAGGAAATTTCAACACACACGGATGTTAATTAATATTGTTAATATCCGAGTTAAGTATTAATAAATTTAAACATTTCAAAACATTTAATTTATAACAATAGACTTTAAAAAAAATATTACGACATTCAAAGAAAATATCTGAAATTCTACCAACTGTATAAGGTTAAAATTTGGAAATTTGAACAGTATTTATTGATTGGTATACAATTTTGTTTCGTCTAAAAATAAATGTACATATTACAAAATAATTTAGATATACATAGTAATTACTTAACCGGATCCATAATGTTTTAGAACAGTTATTACTTATTAGCTATGTCTTAATAACGTAATATATGCTTTTGTAATTTTTGTTAAATTATGCTCATTATTGCAAGAATGTACTCATCCATTACACGGGTAAGTGTACTCGAAACGAACAATAAATTTAATTATTAGTTTTAAAGAATTAAATTTTCGCAGTTCGGTAGTACTGCCACACCTAAAATTATTATTTAATAGAGAGAAGCACGCGATTTTTTTTTTATGACCAGGTTAAGACTTAGAAGCGACAATTAAACATAATACAACTTTACTTAAATATTTAAATATCGATTGACTTTAAATTGAAAACGCCTCCATTAATTTTTCACAGCTAATATAACAAACTTATTGATTTACATAATATTGTAAATGCAGACATTAGTCGCCAGTTTTATCAGCCGCCTTCTCAAGACTTATTATTGATCATTTAAATTTTGGCAAACAATTTTATAGTCTAGTAAAGAAAATTTAGAGAAAATAATTGAAATGATAATTCAATCAAATACGTAACGATATATCCCTATGTACATACACATATATATCCTTGAAAATGTTAGCGTGATATGATTAAAAATCAAGGTGGAGACTTTGTCCTACAATATTATATGCCCTAGACCGTCTGTCGTTTTTCAGCTCATGAATCATATTTTATTTCAAAATTCTAGGAAACTAATGAAGCGAATCTTATTTAAAGACCAAATTAACCGCGGATCATCCTCAAAACTATGTAGCCTTCATCAGCAACAAACAAATTTCCAGGTGTAAAATATTTATTTGGTTTAAATACTTCATTCTTGAAGATATTAATAAGCTTACAATTATAATTAAACTTCGTTTGAAGGCATAAGTAAATCAAAGTCACATTCAGCTAAACCGCGCACGCATTTAAATAAATATTTCCGCATTGCAATAACCGTACCAATATGGATTATGACTAACAAGTCAATTAAAATTAAATAAAGTTATCAATAATCATAAAAAAATTACCTTTTTTTAATTATAACGTGTATAATATAAAATATTAAACGATTATTTATGATTCAATTGAAATTTTCCAAAGGAAAATCACGAACAAAACAAAAAAAACTTATCACACACACTTTTATTGATTTTCTATATTTTTGTTTCGTCACTTTTGCTTTTATTAAACAAAAAAAAAAAAAAAATTGTTAAACCGTATATTTATTCTTAGTTTTTCACGAACTAAACAAGGAAAATTAAATGAAAATCGCGATTATTTTTTAACATTTTTTGCTAAGGCTGTTATAACAAAATCAAAACAATTGATTTTTATTTTCCCCAATTTGTTATTGAATTTTTGTTGCACTGCAGATAATTTCACTGTTTTCCTTGATTCCACACACACTAAACGATTTTTGATAACAAAAAAAAAAAAATCACAAGACCATTTATTTAATAATAACAACAAAAAAACAAAAACCACGGAAACACTTTTATAAATGATTAAATAATATTGTTTTTTATCTTATTTCTTGTTTGTCAAAGAAAAACCACATTTCGATATAAAACAAAAAAAAAATGTAAAGAAAATGAAAAATTCAGAAAACACAATTCGAACGCATGCGTCTATTATAAATGTATGCACTTTACTAGAAAAAGTTTTGCGTTATTTTTCTTAATAAAAAAAAAAAAAACAAAAATATGTAATGTATGGTTGCGTAAAATACATGTGTATTGTACCGATTCTCTATTGAAACTGAAATTTATAATTTTCTTCGCATTCTTGATATAACTTTTTACACATTTTTTTTGTTTTTGTTTTGTTTGATTTTGCTTCATGCAACAGATTTTTAAATACTCTCTCCGCCGCGCTCAGCACAACACAATTCAAGTTTTTGTCATATGACATCATCCAAATGTTGTATACATATCAAAATAGTAGCAAAAGCACAAACAATTTTTATTTATTAGTTATAGAATGAAACAACTCGATGCATATGAAATGGCAAAATAAACAGCTGATTTTATAAACAACAACCCAAAGCCGAAAGAGAAAATTTTACAGAAAAACTGTTTTTATTGTACACATACAAAGCTCTTTAATTTTTGATTCTCTCTTTTTTATGAATAAAAATTATTTGACAACACCTAGACGAAATGATGAAAACAAAATTGAAAGTACGAATTATGTTTGTATTTGTCATTTCCATACATAATTCGGTAATCAGCAATATGTATGATATAGTCGGCTAAACAAGTTTTCGCTCTTATATTTTATCGATACAGGTTTTACATTTCAAATTGAACGGTTAGCAAATTTTATGTATGGCCGATTAGGATGGTACTTATACATTTCTTAACGGATTTTAGTGAAATTTGACATTCGCGGTGGAAATGGGATTCTAAAATGATTGTTTAATGATATTCTGGAATAATGTCAATTATGATGGAACTTGGCTATTTTTTAAGCGATTATGAATTTGGCATCTGCGTTGAAAATGAGATTCTAAAATGATTTTTAGATGAAGTTCTGGAATATGGTCAAATATGATGGAACTTGCCTATTTCTTGTAATGAAAGGCTTGGTGTTACGTTTTAGACTGGCTTTTATTCAATTCAGTTCAGTGTATCGACATTACTGTATAACAATATTAAGTATAACAATATTACTGTATAACGGTTGGAACACTAGTTCCAATGCTAAGCACAAGATATCGCTTGTGACATCTCCCTTTTCTTAAATAATATTATAAAGATTACAATGAATAAAACTAATAATGAATATAATTTAAAATGATTAGCTTAACCAAAATTCAAATGATTTCATACTATTCCTCCTTTTTTTTATATACGTTATTTCTTCATACTAACTATATATGTAATATAATATTTATGATTAGTTTTAATACTAAGCCATGACTGAACTCAAAAATCCAACCTTTGTGGTGCTTTACTAACTCTTCCCGATCTAGTTACTGTTTCACCGATACCTTTATTCGGCCTCTCACTATTTATAACCTGTTCTATATGTATGAATTTATTTTTACGTTTGATTGGTTCTATCAACCTGGTTTTGCGAAGATGATGAGAGTTACGTCTGTATCGACGTCCATCATCGGACTGCACTATCACCGATCTTGGAGCTCGCAGCTTTTCCATTACTGCCCCTGTAATCCAATTTCTAGGACCCATTTGAATACAAACTTTCTCATTGAGTATTGGACCTTGCCGAACCTTCGTGTTTTTAGGTTAGATTTTCCTTCACCCCTTGGATTATTTTAGGTTCCAGAAGCTGCTTGCCAATTGGAAGATTTGTTCTTGTCAGTCTGCTCATTAGCCTTTGATTGGGAGACTCCAGGCAATTATCATTTGGTGTATTACGCATATTTTGTAGTACAAGATAGAAATCCGTATTGTCTTTGACGCATTTTTTCATCATTAGTTTAGCTGTCTGAACTGCTCGTTCTGTCAAACCAGTTGCTCTTGGAAACTGAGGACTCGATGTCTTATGCTCAAAATTCCACTTTTTGCTGGATTTCAAAAATTCTCTAGCCGAATATTGAGGACCATTATCACTTTCCAGTATTCTAGGTGTACCATGGGTAGCAAATATTTTCTTTAATATTTGTATTACCTCGGCTGACATCATGTTATTAAGTTTCTCTATTTCGAAGAAAATCGGAGTAACTGTCCACCACCACTAAATACGTTTCACCATTTAAGTGAAACAGGTCTGTTGTCACTATTTCAAATGGTAGACTTGGAACTTCTTTACTCATAATAGGTTCTTTGATATTACTTTTTTTGTGTTTGCTGACACACTGCACATTGTTCTACGAAGTCATTCGTATCCTGCGTTAACCCTTTCCAGTGGAATAATTGACGAGGTCTTTTCATCGTTAATTGTATACCATGATGACCTGTATGCACAGCAGCTAACGTCTTTTTATTCGAGCCTTAGGCACTATTATTTTTTCCCCTTTAAATAAGATATCATCGGGTGCTCATCATGAATCAATACCGCCCCGACTGCATTTTTACTGGCATCCACCGATAATATCACATCCTTGTTAACGTCATAATATTTCAAAACTGGTGCTGTTATTAATAGATTTTTTATTTTCTCAAAAGCTTGATCTTGCTCTACTTCCCATACAAATTCTGTATTTTTCTTGATCAATTTTCTTAGCGGTTCTGTTATTTCCGAACAGTTTGGAATAAACTTAGCTACATAAGTGATCATTCCCAGCATACGTTGAATCTGTTTCACTGTAGTAGGCTTACGTAATGTTGAAATAGTTGCATTTTTTTCTGGATCTATCTCCAGTCCTCTATTTGATACTATGTGACCCAAAAACTTAACATATGATTTGTTAAATAGACATTTGTCTCTATTTAATTTGATTCCAGCTTTTTCTATTCTATGAATTACTCGCTGAGTATACGTAACCAACTCATCTCTCGTAGAAGCATGAACTAGTATGTCATCCATTGAGCACTCAACATTTCTACATCCCTCTAGTAGCTAGTTCATCATCTGCTGGAACACTTCAGGTGATGATGCCAAACCAAATGGTAACCTCACACACGTATATCTTCCCCCACGGAGTGCCAAATGCCAAATATTTCTGACTTCGTTCAGTAACAGGTATTTGTCAAAACCCCTTCTTGCAATCAATAAGCGTGAAAAATTTAGAATTAGCAATTGTTGCTGATATTTCCTCTAATGTCTTCAGCGGATGGTGCCTTCTCAAGATATTTTTATTTACTTGGCTTGGATCCATACAAATTCTGATCTTGTTATTTTTCTTAACAATGACAATTGGAGAAACTGCCGGAGTTGGTTCAATTATTTTTTTTATAACATTTAGTTGTTCCATCTTATCCAATTCTGACTCGACCATATCTCTGATTGAGTATGGGATTCTTCTAGGCGGGATTATGTCGAACTTAGGATCGATATCATACACAAAATTCTTAATACAACCTAAACCCTCAAAAATTGCATCTTTGATTTCAATTTCATTAACTTTACAATTGTCATTAAAATTTCTAGTGACTAAATTTAACTCTTTACACGTTTTCCAGCCTAAAATGGGAACTACATCCTATTTTACAATTTTCAAAATTATATTTGAAACTACTTTTTTGAATAATACCTTCACTGAAATTTCCCCAATTACCTTGTGATAAAATTTCCCCCAAATGTGATAAGTTTCTTAGTTTTTGATTCATGCATATCTACTCTCAGCTTTTTACAATCATTCAAACTCGTCACATTACATTGGGCTCTTGTGTCTAATTTATAACTAAAACTAATATTTTTAATCTTAATATCCTCAAAAAACTCGTCTCTTGATCCACTCAATGAACCAATACCTTGAATCAAATAAACTTCATCATCCATGTCACTATTAATTAACATGTTCATTCTCAACCACATTTACTGTATTCTTTCTAAAATTGTTTCTTCTACATGCAATCTTAAAATGATTAAATTTACCACAATTGAAGCATTTTTCACCAAATGCTGGACATTGTGTTTTACTTGGCATGTGTTTTCTCTTACAATATTGACACTCAATTAATTTATTTTTATTTAAACTTTGAGAACTACTACTAATATTTTTATTTTTGTACTCACTCAAGTTATTTGCATTGTTGGACCTATTTTTGCCTATAAAGTCCACCAATTGTTCCGTGTTCGATGACATTGTCGACATTTGTCGTGTTGCAATTTCATTTGATCTGCATATACCTATTGCTTTTTCCAGCGTTAAATTCTCATCTGACAGCAATCTTTCCCTGATTTTCTGCGAATGCACCCCAATTACAACCTTATCCATTAGTAGTTCATCCTCTAATCGTCCAAATTTGCATTTGATTATTTGTGCTCTACTGCTCATCAAAAATTCCTCAAACGTTTGATCCTCTTTTTGCACTAATGTGTTAAATACATAACGTTCAAATGTTATATTTGATTTTGGATTGAAATATGTCTTGAACTTTTTTTTCAATACACTGCATTTTTTGTCTTCATCTTTGATTTGAAACGTCTTAAAAATATTTTGCGCTGCTGGTCCTATTGTCGTCATGAACGTCGCAAATTGCACGATCTCCAATTTTTTCTCTAACTCTATGGCTGCTGCATAGAATTCAAATTGATCCAACCACGAATCATAATCTGTGCCACTTGGAAGCACTATTAATGGCTTTGGTGCTTTAATGCCTTCCATTTTATTATTACACGCCGTATGTTATTTATTCGTATGTCTCTGTATATACTTACATCCCCGTATATCACAAAATAAAATCACTCTAAGCATGGCATCCATCCTTGGATTTTTCTCAATAATTTTTTGCGTTCAATTATCTTTTGAATTAATGCCCATCAGTTATTATCTTTAACTTAATTATCACGCTTTTTTTTTTTTTTTGGATAATATTCACTTCTTATTATTTTTAACACGAATTTTAATTGGACTCATTATAATTTTTCTCTTCTTAAAACTTTATCTGACACCATGTAATGAAAGGCTTGGTGTTACGTTTTAGACTGGCTTTTATTCAATTCAGTTCAGTGTATCGACATTACTGTATAACAATATTAAGTATAACAATATTACTGTATAACAGTTGGAACACTAGTTCCAATGCTAAGCGCAAGATATCGCTTGTGACATTTCTCAACCTATTATAATGAAAAACGACATCTGCGTTGGAAATGGAATTCTAAAATGATTTTTCAATAAAGTTATTGGTTTTTATTTAAATTTTAATTTTGTGATTGCGATTTATCAGTATTCGAGTTATAATTAAATAATCGTGAATCTAATTCTCATATCAATGTGTGTTCTTTATACATAGTGTATTGATATAAAACTATTTTGTGATTCTAATTTGTTTGATATAATCTAAACTGTTTCGTGATTTCATTAGTATGCTTCCCGGCGTTTTACTGTGCTTTTAACTGTTTTTTTAATTTGTTGTGTACATTGATTAATAAACGCGCAGTGTCTAAGTGTTTGTTTCATAGCGGGTGGACCGTTATATTGTTTAAGTTTTACAATAATCGAACCTTAATACCGCGTGCGTCATATACGTCCAATATGAAAAATAAATCTGAGGTCATTTTTGTTGACAATAATTTTTTGTGCTGTTTTGGTGGCTGTGGTAAAAAATTTACATTTTGCTTGCTCGTCGATACCAATTGCGAATGCCAAGTTGTGTAATAATTCGTCTAATATTAAATTTATTTGTAACGATTGCGTACACACAAAAAAATAATGGGTCACCACAACACCGAATCGGTGTAACATAGTGTCCCACCGATCGGATATTTAAAATTTGAATCCAATCGGATATTATAATAAAAATGACATAAAATACAATTGGATAAAAACTTTTACACCGCATGAAAACCAAACAGGAACATTCATGTTTAGGAACACACCGAAAGGTGTGTTTTATTAGGGAAACACCTAAAGGTTTTAGGAACACACCGAAAGGTGTGTTTTATTAGGGAAACACCGAAAGGTGTATTTTATTAAATCCAAAAGAAGTTTTTCTAAAAATTTATCTTTTCGGATAATTAAAAATATTTATCCGTTGATGCGTGGTTAATTTTATAAAACTATATTCGGTTGGACAAAAATAAAATACTTTTTCGGATAAAAAACCAATTAACACCGCATATTTTTTTCAGTGTAAACATTCACTGCAGTCATCAACAATTAATTATTACAATCTCTGGATGATCCAACTAAGTGAGATTGGCAACTCGTTGACAAAAATGCTTGCTGACTTTCAGCTAGTATCTAGTAAGTTGTTAGCTGGTACATCGGCGAATAGTGTTAACATCACCGCTATAGGAAATGCTCATTCGGCGATATTGGATGGCCTGCAAACTGTGATTGCTGGTACCGATGTCCAACAGTCCGAGTTGGAGATGGTGAAGCCCAAAAAGTACTTGCACGTCTCTAACTTCAAACCAACTACTACGTGCGATGATATAAAAAACTACATTTATTCCAAATTACAAATTCCTACTGGAAATGTTGAATGCCACGAACTTGTTGCACGGGGTGTGGATAAAAGCCGTCTGAACTTTATATCTTTTAAAATTGGCCTGGATTATGATATTTTTGATAAAGTTTTTGATGGAAGCATTTGGCCTTTAGAATGTGCTATTATATTAAACCATTCATCAACTTTCGCCGCTCAGGAAAGGGTCGTATTATGGCATCATTACCAGCACAATAACAACAATAATAATAGCAATAATAATAATAATCTTAATAACTACCTACATAATAACCACTTTAGCACCAGTATTACTCCGTCGATTATCCAACAAGAATTCAATTGTGACAACCGCAACAGTATTATCATGGGTCACTTGAACTCTAAACTGATGGCATTTACGTCGATTTATTACCACAATGCATCCAGCATTCGGGACAAAGCTAAAGCCTTTCGGCTTGGGGTTCTTGACAATGATTACGACATTATAACTATTGGTGAGACCTGGCTTACAGCCAGTTTCAATTCCGAGGAATATTTTTCATCCAACTATGTCGTCCATATAGGAAAGACCGTTATAACTTATTAACCAGCATGAAAGGTGGAGGAGTGCTGATTGCTGTGAAGTATTCGATTTTGAACGAGATGATATCTTGTCATTCTCAACTAGATATTATGGCAGTCCGTGTAAAGGTCGCCCATTCCTCCGTGATCGTGGTCGCTGTATCAGGGTGTCCGGGTTTGGGATGCTGATCCGTCATGGGGTGATTCCTTGGTTCATTCTGAGAAACAAATCGTATGTGGAGGGGGGATCCATTTTTGATATCCTTTGAGATACAGGGTGTTTAAAAAATTTGGTTCAGAAAAAAAGTACACCCAAATATTAAACTGTAACTTCCAACTGTAAAAAAAAAATATTTGTTTTTAATAAAATCGAGTTTTTCTCAAAAAAAACCGTTATAATTTTTCCTTTTGTTTATTTAATTTTAATTTTTCATGATCTCCTCTACAATCCCCCAATATATTACTTGTACCCACGTGCTATGGTTTTCTTCGTATTCCGTTTATTCTCAATCTAATTAAGAGATGTTATAGTGTTAATATTTTACCAATTTTATTTTGATCTGTAAAATAGTAGGCGATGATTATCAACTCATTTGTTTAAATGTTGAAAAAACAAAAACTAAATATTTTCAGATTCAGTCATTAGTTTCGAGATATTATCTAGTGTTGTATCAGTGTTGTGAATCAAAATTTTAATTAATTTAATAAAATTAATATTATAATGGCACAGTTTTCAGGTGAGGAGTACATTGATATCCATTTTGTTTACGAATTTTGCGATGGTAATGCAGC
This sequence comes from Tipula vernalis, assembly GCA_958295665.1. Taxonomy (NCBI): domain Eukaryota; kingdom Metazoa; phylum Arthropoda; class Insecta; order Diptera; family Tipulidae; genus Tipula; species Tipula vernalis. Next base: position 113,032,464 of record OY282559.1, read on the forward strand.
ACGAGCTCGCAATGAATATCAACTCAGATTTCCAACACGTCGCATTTCTGACGCAAGAGTATTTATAAATATTCATAGGAGACTGCCAAATATCGGGCGGAGCCCCATTCAGTCTCACCAAACCATTTGGATGTCGACGAAGGTATAATCCGTAATGTAACAGCAAATCCTTCTATTAGCATAAGGAGGCTCGCTTTACAATAAAACGTCTCTCGCTATCGAATTCATCAAGTATTGCACAATGAGAATCTTCATCCATACCATATAACACCCGTTCAACAACTATTACCAATAGACCGCACTACAAGATTGGAGTTTTGTAATTTGTTGATGGAAAGGAATTTGGACAATGCAAGTTTTGTGAATCGTATCCTACGGACGGATGAATCTCAATTCACAAGAGATGGCATAACAAACTTTCACAATCTACACACGTGGGCTGCTGAAAATCCTCATTCGAAAAAACAAATATCATTTCAGCACCGATTCAGTGTAAACGTATGGGCTGGTGTAATTGGCGATAAATTAATTGGACCATTCATATTACCACCTAGATTAAATGGCGAACGTTATTTACAATTTTTACAAAACGATTTACCACTCCTTTTTGATGATGTTCCCATTTTAAGTAGATTCTCGCATACATACCAACATGATGGTGCACCTTGTCACTACCATAATGATGTTAGGAATTTTTTTAACGAAAATTATCCAAATAATTGGATTGGAAGAAATGGTCCAATTCATTGGCCTGCAAGATCCCCCGATCTTACGGTATTGGATTTTTATGTATGGGGAAGGATGAAGGCGCTTGTATACTCCAAAGAAATTGAAACAAAAGAAGAACTTATACAACGAATACACACAGCAGCACAACAGATAAGGGAAGAATTACCATGAATTGAAATAACCAAAGGCATACTTAAACGAATATTAGCATGTATTCAATCACAAGGAGGACATTTTGAGCACCTTTTATAACTCCTCGACCCAAACTTTGTATTGAGGGATTGTAGAGGAGATCATGACAAATTAAAATTAAATAAACAAAAGAAAAAATTATAACGGTTTTTTTTTTGAGAAAAACTCGATTTTATAAAAAACAAATATTTTTTTTTTTACTTTAAATCACCATAGCTCTCAAACGGATGCAGATACAAGATAACCACTTAAACCTTAATAATAGCCTATACGATTACCAACCAAATAAGACTAAGTTGGTTGCTCTCCGATAAATATTTGAATATTTTGGAAGTTACAGTTTAATATTTGGGTGTACTTTTTTTCTGAACCAAATTTTTTAAACACCCTGTATCTCAAAGGATATAAAAAGTGGATCCCCCCTCCACGTACGATTTGTTTCTCAGAATGAACCAAGGAATCACCCCATGACGGATCAGCATCCGAAACAAGGACACCCTGTATATTCCTAGTGGCTCAAACAAGAATCATTATGTGGAGATTACTAATTTTGTTGATTCAATTGTGTTACCTTTGGTAGGAGCTGGCGAACACCTTATGTTTGTTGGCGACTTTAATCTTCGTGATACTATTTGGTTCGATGTTGATGGAGTTTTTACTTCGTCTTCTACAGACGAAAGGGTGTTACATGCGATAGAATATTTTGCGAGCATTGCTACCACTCAACAGAACAGAGTGTCCAACAGCTGCAGCAAGTTTTTGGACCTGGTTTTCGCTGCTGCGAAAATTTACCATACTCCTATTATGATAAATATATTTCATGAAAAGTGTGTTACTAATTTTACTTACAATAATGGTTCTCATTTTAATTTTAGATGTGCAGATTATGTCTCTTTAAACGAATTTCTAGCCAATTCGGACTGGAGCTTTCTTCAACGAGGAGTGGACTTGAACAAGATTGTCCGTCTACTGGACGAGCGGATCATGGCTGGCATCGAAATATTTGTTCCGAAGGTAAAAGACAAACCGCAATTTCGTGAGCCATGGTATAATGATAAACTTGTACTACTCGAGAAGCGTCGTAATAAACTTCATTCATTATAAAGGATATACATGGAGATAAGTTTTACTCTGCGTTGATGTTGTTCAGTGCTTTGAGTTCGCGCATTGCCTGCTGTATGCAGACGATTTGAAAATATTTGCACCAATTTGTAGTGTATCTGACTGTCTTAGGTTGCAAAGGGATTTAGACACATTTTGTGTCTGGTCGGCTAACAACAAATTTTCCCTGAATATAGCTAAATGTAAAATTATTTCTTTCTATCGCATTCGCTCTCCGGTACTTCATGGGTATTCGCTGTTTAATGGAGTCATTGAAAGGGTAGAGTATATGTCCGATCTTGAAATAGTATTTTCTTCCGATCTGACGTTTGTGAGGCACATATTGATTCTGTAATAGCAAAGGCTTATATGATGTTGGGTTTCATAAAGCGTAACTGCAGGTACTTTTGTGACCCGCTTACGTTAAAGTCGTTGTATGTTGCCTTTGTCCGTTCTCCGCTAGAGTACGCCTCGCAGGTTTGGTCTCCTTTTTATAAGTGCCATTCTGATAGAATTGAAAGCGTTCAGAAGCAATTTGTTTTATACGCACTTCGCAGTACACCATTATCATGAGCGCTGCAACCTGTTGGGATTACAGCGTTTAGAACAGCGTCGGATGGCGGCTTGTGTTTTATTTTTTCGCGACATTTTTTTGTATTGTATTGATTGTGCTGAATTACTCGCACGACTCAATATTTATGCTCCTGAACGTTGTCTACGTCGTCGTGATGGTTTTTTACTAATCGATTCTGACTCAACAAAATATCAACTTTCGGAGCCAGCCTTGACCGCGTCTCAACTTTTCAATTATTCATACGATGTTTTTGATTTTAATTTGACTAGAGATTCGTTTAGACGTGAGCTTTTTAAGACCTTATAGGCATTTTATTGTTTTTATTTTGTTATACGTATGTACATACTTTTCATTTTTTGATTTAAATTATTGTTGCCGATTGTATACCACTGTAGGTAAATAAATATGGCCAAGTAGGCTCGAATTGGGCTATTCCTAAGGCGATTATGATAAAATTTGGCATCTGTGTTGAAAATGAGATTCTATCATGATTTTTAGATCAAGTTCTGGAATAAGGCCAAGTAGGATGGAATTTGGCTATTCCTTAAGCGATTATGATGAAATTCGACATCTGCGTTAGAAATGGGATTCTAAAATGATTTTTGGATAAAGTTCTGGAATATGGCCAAGCAGGATGGAATTTGGCTATTTCTGAAGAGATTATGATGAAATTTCGCATCTGCGTTGAAAATGAGATTCTAAAATGATTTTTAGATGAAGTTCTTGAATATGGTCAAGTATGATGGAACTTGGTTATTTCTCAGCCAATTATGATGACCGATTAATGATGAAATTCGACATCTGCGTTGGAAATGGGATTCTAAAATGATTTTTGGATAATGTTTTGGAATATGGTCGAGTATGATGGAACTTGGCTATTCTTTTAACAATTATGATGAAATTTGATATCTGTCTTGAAATAGAGACTCTAAAATGATTTTTAGATGAAGTTCTGGAATATGGTCAAGGATGATGGAACTTGTCTGTTTTTCATTTTATGACATTCGACTTTTTGGTTGGAAATGGGATTCTAAAATGATTTTTGGATAAAGTTCTGGAATATGGCCAAGTTGGCTATTCCTTAAGCGATTATGATGAAATTTGATATCTGTGTTGAAAATGAAATTCTAAAATGATTTTTAGATGATGTTCTGGAATATGGTGAAGAATGATGGAACTTGTCTATTTCTCAACCGATTATAATGAAATTCGACATCTACTGCATTAGAAATAGGATTCTAAAATGATTTCATGATAAATATCTGGAATATGGCCAAGTATGATGGAACTTGGCTATTCCTTAAGCGATTATGATGAAATTTGATATCTGTGTTGAAAATGAAATTCTAAAATGATTTTTAGATGATGTTCTGGAATATGGTGAAGAATGATGGAACTTGTCTATTTCTCAACCAATTATAATGAAATTCGACATCTACTGCATTAGAAATAGGATTCTAAAATGATTTCATGATAAAGATCTGGAATATGGCCAAGTATGATGGAACTTGGCTATTCCTTAAGCGATTATGATGAAATTTGATATTTGTGTTGAAAATGAAATTCTAAAATGATTTTTAGATGATGTTCTGGAATATGGTGAAGAATGATGGAACTTTCTTATTTCTCAACCGATTATGATGAAATTCTACATCTACTGCGTTAGAATTAGGATTCTGAAATGATTTTTAGATGAAGTTCTGGAATAGGGCCAATTATGATCGAACTTGCCTATTTCCAATCAACAACAAGGCTACGTCCGATGGTGAACAGTTAACCGATGGTTGACTTTTTCGGTTAGCCCTAACTTTCTTGTTGTGAAGATCGTGTTCGGATTCGGATCCTTCAAGCAACGAAGTTGTGGATTTTTAGCCGTCATGAAAGACTTTTCTTTCCATTTAATTAGTCGGAATGCCAGACTAATGTATCTTGATGTCGGAGTTGGACGAATCTGGTCGAAATAGTTTCTAAGTTCTTTTCTGAACTCTGATCGTGTGGTAATTTCTTCTCCTTCTCTTGAATTATTTGGCTTGATTTATTTATTTATTGAAACATTTATTGTAACATTTGTTACCTTACCACTTTGGAGAGACACGTCACCTGTCAGGTGACAATACAGCAACAAATAAATAAGAAAAAAAACAAAAACAAATAGTGAAACCCTCGATGTCCGGTGTATTTTCTCCGGTAAACAAATTATCGTGGATATATTGGATGCAGTGTTATTTTGTTCATATATTGCGGGAAAAACGAGCAATGGTAGATGACATCATATACTGAACTGGAATTGGTTACGATTTTTTTTTATTGTAACAGTTCATCCAGTCAGACCATAAAATCGTAAGTTTTTTTTTATATTTATGTATTGAATTTTTTTTTATGTCACATCACATGGAGGCATTCTAATATGTCTCTAAATTAAAAGAACCACTATGGTTAACCGGATCAAGCTTAGGGGAGACAAATTTTTATTATTATTATTATTTCAAAAACGAGCAGGGACTAATTGTGATCTACCCACGACCAACTTAAACCTCTTCACGATTGAGCGGGTATAGGTCACAAACCCCTGAAAATGACGTAGTGGTTGATCGCCTGATAAAGGCGGCCAATTGTTACAAGTATGGAACTCATTGTTATAACTGGTGTGAGTACTTGCTTCATTATAACAAGGTAGCGGATTTTCAGAAATCTCCATTGGTTTGGGCTTCTTTAATTCTTCATTTTCTTTTTTAAGTTTTTCAATTTCGCTTCTTAGTTGGGTTAAAAGTTCATCTACTTCACTGAGTTTTCGACAGAGTTCAGCGTTTTCGTCTTTCTGCTGATTTGCAGAGTTAGTATGTTTGTTTGGTGATCTTGACAACATTGAACTTCTTTCGAATCCATTGAGCCAGCCTCATAAGAGGGTGGATTAGCCAACTGGGTAGTTGGTTTAACACCTGGGGTATTTACTTCTTTTTGTGTTGTATTCATTGCTTAAAACTGGTTATGTATCAACTACCAACCTAACCAGTACAAGTTGGTAGTGGGTCATTGAAGAGAACATCATTTGCTATGTTCTCGGTGGTCGGTTATTCCGCCGTATCTCGGTCGCCAGAGCCTGGTTAGTTAATTAGCAGGAAGTACCACGTGCAGGTGAGGTTGACATTTGGGCTAGTATATTAAGACCATCTAAACCAGCGCCCCACCATTTAATGGGGAGTAACCATTGAAATAAATGATCATTTATTGAACCAGCAAATTACTGCGGATTATGACCAAGGATGGTCTGTTATTCTGTCCACCGAAAAGGATCCCTGGGAGAATTTTGTATTCTTGCCACGATTGCCGCTGTTAAAAAATTTTATTGATTTCCTCGACTCCGTTAATTTGCGAAAAAGTACATTAATAGTTCCGCACGTTGGTTGTATCATCGAGAGAAAGGAAATGCACGAGGAATCCAATTGCATCACGTCAAAATGTACCCAAACTATTTCACACAAGGCATTTGACCGTCTGGGTTGATTTATTGGAAGTCATCGAGAAAACTATTTTCTAATATTCTAATATTTTCTAAAATTAATTCATTATCGTCGGTGGAGTTAATTCAACTCGTCACTATGTAGTATATGTGGCAGAAAAAGCACAAGAAGGTGCAAAAACAGTTTTTGATTAATTGATTGGTTTTAAGTGTACGACGCCGGGCCCACCGTACACCCTTTTTTACATCAATTTGGAACAGTTGGACAGGATGGTTAAAATATAAAAAATTCCGCTAATTTTATTTTTTCACCAATTAGCACTTAATAACACAACCTTAAATTAAAATAATATCAGAAACTAAATTAAAGATGAACTGTCACTGGAAAATTAAATGGAGCCCATCCATCTCCGCTGCATCGATTCTCAATACAATGACGTACATCTTAATCGCTGAGATCTAGTGCAGTGCTACTTGCCCTATAAATAATTTAATCAAACAAACTATCACAAACTCCAGGTGTCTAATCCTAATAAATTCCAATATATTACCCATCACCTTTCTTCTAGAGGATGTCATGAATAGGTTACTTAATAGAACGCTCTCCAAAATCCCTACTCAGCTCTGTGAATTAGATTAAGAATTAAGAATTAATGTTTATTAATTCATACGTCAGCAGAAGTAAGTGAGCCCCATCTCCATAGTTGTAACGAAACCCCAACAAGGGCTTCGTTAACAGACATGAGAATAGAGGTCTGATGCGGTATTGTAGCTGGCTAGAGCTCACGGTGCGGCGTCGAGTTTTCCAGACATATTCTCTTGCTTGAATAACCGCATGGAAATAAGATGAGAAGGGAAAAGAAATTTGAAACTATTTTTGCCACGGCCTCAGCAGCTAAAGAAAATAATAAAACCGGGAATAGTCGTCCAGCAGCGACAGCTTCAACTACAGGCGTTCCCCGCCATGACTGCCACACGGGCCTCCCGTCATCGGTTCGCCTACTGGTATGCTGTCTCCCAGTCGCAGTGGTAACAGATGCCAATCAGGCATGCAAGAACGCCAGTATGACAATCTTAGCGACGATCCCCCGGAACGGAAACCGTCGCCCCAATACGACCAACTACAAGAAAACAGCGACAACAAATCAACAACATATTACAAAAGGAAAATTCCAGACGTAAAATTCATAAATGACACTCGAAATCATGCACAGTACATAACTTAAACATAGACACAAATGCATTTTGTACTGTGCACATATTTCTCTAAAGCAATTGTTGAGAATTATATTGATTTTAATATTTAATGTACGCGACCAAAGCAAAATATGTTTACAGCCAAAACATATGGAACATTTTCCTTTCACAGCATAAAATGGGTATGACACCTCTACGGCGCGTGAGTAAATGCGTGAGTAAATGTACTCGCTAAATATTAATTTGTTTCTATTTTCCTGTCTCAATAATTTTTAACACGGTCAAGACGGAAGACGGTCGTAACATAATTACAAAATAAACCGCTCCTTTAGCACCGAAAATCTGATGTTACCTCTGAAGTGGGTTTGTTGCCCACACGCACCTAACATAAACTAAAATAAAGTGTTACAATAAACTGAAAACTAGATAAAGTCTTACAACCATACCGTATTTCTAGTGTTGTTACTAACCTAATGACACGTGACACTGATAATACAAATAATCACTGAAAAATTAAATACCGATACGAATCGCCGAACAGTTTGTCCATTTTGTTCAAAATCATTTCAAAATTTAATCCAGCAAGTGAAATTTTTATAATACTGCGCACTTTTAAATAGCGCTAATGCTCACCGACGTATGGGGTCATGGTCTATTTCCTTGTCAAAATACCCACATTTCGCCGTTCTTATTTGGAGCCGTTAGTATGGTGCCATGTGTAGTTTTTCGAAGAACACCGCTGCCAGCACTCATATTTGTTTCTGGACGTTACAGATATGGACATTACAGAAATGGCGTCGATGACGTCGCAGAAAAAAGGTACAAAAATAGTGTTACATTAAAATAACTTATACCTTTGGAATTTGATTTGTAACCCAACGAAAAGCTATCGTGTAGAGACAGTATCCTCTAACCGAAAATATTTGAACGAAACTATACCGGTCTACAAGGCCGGTGATTATTTTAGTGAAATAGCTCCATAAGTTCAAAATCGATATAGTGTGATGAGATTTACTAATTAATAGTGAAAATTATTGCAAATTGAATCCTTAACTTTCAAAAAATGGACATGAAAATTCATATCATACATTGAGAGAAGAAAACATCTCAAAGACCGAACCAAATTGCCGCAAGACCGTTGCTGTGAAGTAAAAGACACGGCAGAATATGTAACAGAACAGGGGCCTTACGTGTGTTGCTTTCACTAAGTGGATAATTCAATTCTATAATAAATAAATAAATCATTTCAACAATTTCACCTAGACACGGTCATCGGTGACAAATGAAGTTCTACCACAACTTTTCCTGATTTTTTTGTCTCGATTTTTTTCAAGTTACCTCGCTAAATACATTTTGAATGCTTTTATGTTTATAAAGACCTCATTTTGTCCCATTAACGGCCGTCCATCCGATATCAAGATATAAAGGGTGTTCCAGTTTAAGAAGTATCTAATGTTTCTTAAACTGTATAATTTGTGGCACCGTCATGCTAAAAAAATTCGTAATCTTATTCCGATATCGAGGTCCATTTACAGCAAAAGCAACCCCAGCTTTGTTTTCTAAAATATACTCCACCAGCCCAAAAAGTTGGTGGAATGTTTATGTGAACAATGGCGAATTAATGCTTTTGGACGCTCACTAACACTAGAATTTACAGCAGCAATATTTTCTTCTGAATGGCCACTATACTAAGGTATATTTTGCTTTTTTCATTAATTCTTTGCCGAACCACTTTCCACAAATTTTGCAACAATTTTTCGAATGGCCACAATTGATGGAAAATTTTCTCTTCCATATTCGGTAGGAAATATTCTTACAACTTCTGCATAACTTTGCTCTCTAGGGTACTCTAGTACAAAAATTATAAATGGCGACAAATCAACAACAACAAAAGTTTTAGTTTTTCCCATTTTCTCCATTTTAGTGGGGAGGGGGCAATTTCCATAAACAAAAATTATTTTATGGAGAGCTCCTTGAGTTGCACAATGATAGTATTTACCAATCGATGGTTAAGGTAGTGGCATTCAAAGAACACATAAAGCTGTGGAGTTTTGATTCCATCAAAATCCGTTTATCTGTGAAGGAAATTCTAGTAACACTACATTCAGAACACAACACCTAATCGAACAAAATTAAATCGTAAATCATCTCTTTAGCTCTTCCCATTTCCGAGCAATAATAACGAATCGAGGTACCATAGTAGCAGTTCTAAGGCAAACTATAATTTAGATTTATTATGGCTCAAGAAAAAATCCTTGAAATTCATTCATTTCAGCAAAAATAAAAAATCTCAGTATATTAAAGTCAGTGACCTTTCCAATAATTTTTTGTGATGCGTAAGGTTAAGGTCAGCATCATGCCAATTACATTACAACATCTAACAATAGCACATAATATAACAATGCGAAGAGGATGACTTTCGATGTTTTTTTTTTTTTTGTGTTTAATCAAAATACTGAAAATATTTGCAAATATGCTTAAACCCTGAATTGATAAAGATCGGACATTGATGTGTAACGAACGTAGACATTATTTCTGGGGAAAGTTTACATGTGTGATATACGGAATAATAAAATTGGGGCAAAGGTGAATTTAAGCTGCATGAAATCGTCAATGTGTCATTTCAGTGTTAATTTTTAGGTATACGAGTTTAAAGATTCGAATAATCAAACCTTGGGAAAATTAATTTTTTATAAACACTTGGATACATAATAAAAGCGCCATAAACGTCAAGTTAACAATTTGATTTCAATTATAAAATGTTAGACGTCAACGTACCTTAATGCCATTGAATTTATTTTTTTTGTATGAACATGAAAGCAATAATCTAACACATTTTCTTAAGAGATATTTCATTCAGCAATGTCAATAAACTTCAATTCCCTCCATAAGAATCTGCATAACTCATTCAAAATAAACAAATTACACATTTTTTGCATCCTTGGATACATTCAAAACCACAATATGACTTTGGTCTATTGATCCACATAATCTGTATAATGCTTGTATTTATGTAAGTGTGCATTATAATTGTTAATCATATTGTATTATTCCGCGTAAAAATAACTGACCCCCAAACTAATAAAAAATGGTCACCCACCATAAATGGTAGCATAAACAATAAAATCTTAAAGAAAATAACCTTAAATGTTTCTCTCATTTCACGTTAATTTGTTTGTTTGAATAAACATACAACATAATGTAGTATACCATATAGTGAAGTTCAATATCGTTCATTCTCAAAAATACTACATTAACAACAACAACAACAAATATACGTAAGTAAGTACAATGTTGGTCAAATCTTTATCCTCATTTATCGTACTGCCCATTTATGGTACACAGTCATTTAAAGTACATACGGAAAAAAACTTGAAATTGAAAGCATAAAATATGAATTTTAAATGTCTTAAAGAAATATCAATGGTAATTATTAATGATGGTTGGTGAAGTGTGAATAAGATATGTGTTTGTGTGTGTCTATGTGTGTGGAAAATTCCAGTGTACATACTCATTTCATTGATACACTTTATCTTTGATCAGATCTCATGTTTCTCGTGTAGGTTTTTTTTATGACTTATGCAGGCTTAAATCAATCAACGTATTATATAGGTAGCTTCTGGTTAAATGACTGCGGTTTTAACAAATTATGATGATTTTAATGATTCATAATCAAACATAAAAGGCATTATAATTATTCAATGTTGATTATTTAATAGTGGATTGTTTCATCTCACGTCTGTTCGCTTAACTTAACACTGTTGCAGCACTTATCTTTACGAGCAAGACATTCATGCCTCTTACGAGTTAGGGCTAAGATCCTAGAATCAAAGGACAGTGAAACGCAATAAATATAGCCTCTCTCGTCGTGCCTCTATAACAGTTCTCGCGGTAGCTTTGTCTAGCAGCAAGGTGAGATACGTGCGCCGAGAGATGAACGGTCATTGATTGATTGATTTGAATGTACGACAAATGTATGTGCAAATGTTTGCACACAACAAAAACGAAGGAGTGGATAACTTAATTAGTAATGCTAAAATCAGCCCGGTTACGGACACTTATAGATACAGCCGATAGTTTCCAATTTAAGACAATGTAATGACAAAACAATTCAAATCTATTAATTATTTCTTAAAACTATTGAACCAACTTCCAATCTTTTGTCAGCTTAAAATTAAAAATTTAATTAGATTTCAGTAGGTAGTAATAGGAAAAGTAATCGAGTAATATAAGTCAGGACAAACCCTTGCTTCCCGTCCACACTCAGCTTCACCCTTGTAACGGGCGAAGCGCGTTCCAATGCAAATGGTTGATAAGCCCTGAGTTTTGTGTGTTGAACAGTGTATGAGCCATAATTGAGAAAATCGTTCGATATTACGGTATCTCAAAAGATTATAAATTCACGAAATTGCAAACACCGTGGTCAGTTTGTATCTTATTTTTGGAAGTATCTATTGTGATTGTATTTTCTTTTGAGTGAAAACAATTATTATCTAGCCAAATTGGCGTTTAAATAAATATTTTTTTTCCCTTGTGTGTGAAAATAAATTGAATTAATTAATTTGTGCTTAGTTAAGTCTAATGACGGTATTATTAACTAATTATTGTTAATTCTAATAGTTTAAGTAATAATATCTTATATTTAAAAATAAAAAAATTCTAAAAAAAAACCATTGTGAATAAAAAAGCCAAATTTTTGAATAAATGTTCGCCATGAATTAGTCCTTTAAATTGTGATATTCTAAAATAAAAGTGATAATAAAAACTAGAAATTGTGGAGTACAAATGTGTGTTACCGAAGCAGCACTATAAAGTGCGTGAAATTACCAAAAGGTGGAAATTACTTAAATATATAAAAGTTTTGTGATCGAATTGCTGTGCATTAGAGAATTTAATTCTCTGAAAAAGAAAAAAAAACACCCAAAAACAATTATAAATTAAGCCAGTATAAAATAACTGGATGTAACAATTGCAACATAACGAGTTTACTCGATAATCTGCAATTTGTATACAGTAGTTTGAAGTGCATTTTTGTTTTTTTGTGTACATTTATGACATTCCTACATATGAATGAAAATAAAACAAAAACAAAGAATAGTGTTAACAAAATCATAATAATAGAGCCCAATAAAACAAAATAATAAAGAAAACGCTCGATTATACTCTGTTGGATTGACGACGCTGAAACTTCAATCAACATGACGCTACAATCAACATGGAGATATTAACAAGTTAAGTTTCCGTTGGAATTAATTTTTTTTATATTTTCATTTTTTGTTGCTATATATTATTTACATTTCCTTAATTATTTGTTTAGTTATATTTATATGATTTTATCTTTAGCATAGGGTGTAGGGTATTTCCTAAGAGTAAGCTACTTTAATCCTACTAACCTCGACTTAGTACAAATCGATTGAATTTATTTTTAAATTTTTTTTCACTCTGATTTCAAAATTTATCTCAATACAAATTGTTTTCTTGATTGTATTTGTATCTAAATAGTAATAAAATCAGTTTTTTTTAATTGTTGCATTAAACGAAATTACATGTTTTCATGGCCCGTGTTGGGGTTCCGCTATAGTTGTTCGATTTTCGTGAATTTGATAATGGAGTAGTTGGTGAACTTTGAGAATGCAATGTAGGTAAGTTTAGGTGAGTAAAGTACCGGTCTGTTCCTTCCCTCGTACCCTCTATCCCTAGGTGGTAGATCAAGCTTCCAGTCATCTTCGGAAAACCCCACCCCAATCCCTGAGCTTTAGTCAGCAAGATCAATACCACCCCGAAGCTCTGATGGATGATGAATTCAGTAACGAATGGCATTTTTTTTTGGAAACGAGCCCGTCTCGCAACCCCCACATGCCCAAGCAATTTCGTTACACCCTCCTTCCATAAAATTGATAGAAGCTTATATATACAATTTTTTCGGAGCCTGCCTACACTGCTTCAAGTCACTACCGTTATAACTACTACATCTATTCCAAAGTAATTTTGTTTAAAGCATCGATTAAATAACAACTCTAATCACTTATTACTTCCACTGATCACACCAGCTGATATTGATGCGGCGGTAGAAAATCTAAATGATGCCATGACATTATCCGCTGAAAGGGCTACACCCGGCATAAGCAGTTCTGGAAAAGTAAATAAACTGTCACGTACTATACAGGAACAAATCCGGGATAATCGAAAAATTCGCCGTCAATGGCAGCAAACAAAATCACCGTTATTGAAATGGAAATTAAATCGAGCTATTAAAGCCTTAAGATTTGCTTTGCGGGAAGAAGGAAACCAGCGCTTAAAGAACTATTTAAGTGATCTCTCGGCAACCGAAAGGACAGATTATTCTTTGTGAATGACACGGCCATCGTGGTGGCTCACACTAATCCTGAAATTGCCTCAAAGGAATTATTTATTTATTTATTTATTTAACCTACAGTAAATATACAATCGGTATGCAAAAAATATTAACAGTTATTATACAATATTTTAGCACAAAAATAACATTTAACAATTATTTAACGATAGACAAAAATCTAAACAACTCATTTCTAAACGAATTTCTTGTCATGTTAAAAGCGAAAACGTCATAAACCGAATTAAAGAGTTGCGACATTCTCAAAACTGGTTCTGAGAATGCGAAGTTTGTAGAAACCGGATCAATATGTAACAAACGACGACGGCGCAAACAACGTGTAGGAGCGTAAAAGTTGAAACGAGCCAGTAAATCGACACAGTCTATTCGGGAAGTCAGAACATCTTGAACGAAGATAGCGGATGCAACATCTCGTCGGTGATCTAATCGTTGTAATTTTAATAATTTACAACGATCATTATAAGGAGGTAGTACATATTGGTGCACTCGCTCCGTAGGTAAGCCGCGAAGCGCATACAAAAGAAACTGTTTTTGAACGCTCTCAATTCTGTATGAATGGCAATGATAAAATGGTGACCAAATCTGAGAAGCATATTCTAGAATGGAACGAACAAAGGACACATAGAGAGTTTTCAGTGTGAGTGGGTCGCAGAAGTCTTTACAATTGCGTTTAATGAAACCCAGCATAATATAAGCTTTTGAAATAACAGAATCAATGTGTTTGGTAAAAGTAAGATCATAAGAAAAGGTTACACCTAAGTCGGTTATGACCTCAACTCTGTCAATAGCGGTATTGTATAGAAAATATTGCTGAAGAACAGATGAGTGTGTACGAGAAAATGATAAAATCCTACATTTACCCACATTCAACAATAATTTGTTTTTAAATGACCAACTGCAAAAGTTACTCAAGTCACCTTGTAATTTAACACAGTCAGAAACTCCAGTAATAGGAGCAAATATCTTCATATCATCTGCGTAAAGCAAACATTTTGCGAATTTAAAACAATCAACAACATCATTGGCAAATAATGAGAATAAAAGTGGACCAATGTGGCTACCTTGAGGAACTCCAGAGGTAACTCGAAATAAGCGAGAACTAAAATTATTTATCTTAACAAATTGGTAGCGATCAGACAGGTACGAATGCAACCACCTGATGGGGATAAACTGACAATTTAGTTTATCCAGCTTATCGATAAGGATCGAGTGATCAATTTTATCGAAAGCCTTCGAAAAATCGGTGTAAACAGCATCCACTTGTTGCCTTTGTTCTAAACTACTATATAAATGTTGACAAAAACCGACTAGGTTAGTAACCGTGGACCTACCCGTGTAAAACCCGTGTTGAGCAGGAGAAATAAAAATTTTTGCATGAAAAAACAAGAATTTCTGTACCATTGATTCGAAAAGTTTTGGTATGGCAGCAAGAATAGCGATTCCGCGATAATTGCTGATATCACTTCTTCTGCCAGATTTATAAATCGGACGAATGAAAGACAGTTTCCAGGGATCCGGAAAAATCCCAGTACGTAGGCTCTTATTAAAGATTAGAGTCAGTGGATGGGCTAAACTCTCTGCACAATTCTTAATAAGGATAGGTGGAAAACCGTCATGTCCTGCCCCCTTATTACTATCAAGTTGAGATAAGCTATCATAAACTTCTGCTTCAGTAATCTGTAAAAAATTAAAATCAGAGCAATCGCGATTATTTATAAGCTTGGTACCAGAATCCCCAGATACTACATAGACGGACTCAAAAAATTTTGCAAATAGATTAGCGATATCAGAGGGTTGACTTGCGGAAGAGTTCTGAAAGGTCATTGGAGTAGGAAACCCAACAACCTTCTTTTTACCATTTATGAAATTCCAGAAATTTTTTGGGTTGGATCCTCTTCTATTTGCAAAATGTTGTTGTTGTAAAGGAACCAATTTAAAGTGTTGAACTCTTTACGAGCTAAGTTGAATCTGTAATAAAACTCAGCGCCCTGTAACTTATACAAAGAATGGAACTTATTCCGTTTTTTTTCAAGACGTAGTAGTTCTTTATTGTACCACGGCTCACGAAACCTAGGTCCATTTTTATTTGATGGAACATACCTTTCAATACCAGTCTTGAGCAGCCCGTTGAACAATGAAATAGAATGGTTCAAATTTTCATCTCGCTCGAGAAAGTCCCAATTAGAACCGACAAGAAATTCGTTTAACGAATCGTAGTCCGCACGCCCAAAATCGAAATGCAAAGAATTACTAGAAGTACACGTAGTGTTGCAATTCTCTAAAAATATATATATATGGTAATTGGAGTGTGGTAAACGCTCGAACATCCAGTAAAATCTTCACAAGGTGAAATCTCCGAAAACATAAGATCAGTTGAATAAACCAAATCGAGAAATATGCCCCGACTATTGCTTATCCGGTTCAACTGCATCATTGCTAAGCTAGCAAAATAATCAGTAACTGCTAATTCTTTCTGGCCAGAAGAAGAGGATGTGAAAACTCCATCAACATCAAACCAAGTAATATCGGGAAGATTGAAGTCCCCTATAATCATTAGTTGTTCCTTAATACGATCCAATGGCATGACCGCAGAACTGATGAAATTAACAATTCCCATATAATATTCCATAGTAGATCCAGAGGGAACATATACAGCCACCACGAGGATAGATGACTCGGATACATTAATCCGAACAGCAATTACATCATAAATTGGATGACATGCAATGAGTTCGTTTGGGATCGAACTCTTAACAGCAACCAACACACCCCCACCTTTAAGGCTGGTACAAAAATCATGTCGATCTTTTCTGTGGACGACGTAGTTGGGTGGGAAATATTCCTCTGAATTAAACCCTTTAGTAAGCCATGTTTCAGATATGATAATCACATCGTAATCGTTATCAAGAACGCCAAGCAAGAATAATTTAGCTTTCCCCCGAATACTAGAGGCGTTGTGATAGTACATCGAAGTAAAAGTAATTTGTCCAGAACTTTTAGGCCGACGCATCACCTTTGACCCTGCGTTATTTAAATTTCGGCAGAGTTGACTACTGCAGCTGGTATCCGGAATTTCACATATGGAGGCTCCTGTCCAGAATCATTTAAACAAGGTCACGGACTGGCTAAAGGCATGGCGAATAAAAGTGAACGAAAACCAATCAACTCACATCACATTCACGCTAAACAAACGCACCTGCCCACCAGTGAAATTAAACGATAAACATATTCCTCAACAAACGAAGGTAAAATACTTAGGTTTTCATCTGGATAGAAGATTACATTTTATTGATGATTACAAAAATTACATTTTTCAAAATGTATGGCTGATGGGAAGAAAATCTCAGTTGTCATTAGCCAATAAAGTTTTACTGTACAAAGCGATAATCAAACCCATATGGACATATGGTATTCAGATATGGGGATCCACCAGCACTTCAAACAAAGAACTCCTGCAACGAACCCAAGCGAAAATACTTCGCAGTATTACCAATGCTCCTTGGTACATTCGAAATAGTAATATATGTACATCACGACCTTGGGATTAATACCGTTAAAGAAACAATTAAAGAATTCAGTTCGAAATATTACTCAAAACTAGAAGCACATCCCAACTAATTGGCCAGGGAGATACTAAAACACCCGCGATTTATTCGACTGAGAAGGACAGATCCACTCGGACTGATATACTTGTGAACCTGTAAATTTAATTCGATATACCATCTAAATTAATTAAATTGTGAGTACTAACAATAAGTATTAACATTGGTTAAGACTTAAAATATGTAATAATTTTTAGCTTAAGATTTGATAACTTCTTGTGAGCTTCTTATACAGAAAGATTCAAGAATAAAGCCATTGGCAACATTTAAAAAAAAAAAAACTTATTACTTAACCAAATCCAAAAATTATTTTAAATTTAAATCTCTAAACGACAAACTTTAGCTTCAGGACTATTGCTCGACAAACTTTTAACCACAACAGCATTGTATAATTAAAAGTAACACAGTATAAAATATAAAGGGCTGAAACCTCTTGAGGTGATCAGAACTTCGGTCTTGATTAATTCAACTCCCAAATCAATTCCGAAATGAACCTCTTAAATCTATCTTCAGCTTAACATCCAACTCAATTTAGAATTTGGTCAACCCAGCCATCACTGAAATCACCAAATCAACCCTTAAATAATTCCCCGACCGAACAACTCACACCCCAATGCAAGCTAACTAAATCCTAATTCTATGTCAACTCAACTTAGCCCGACCCAAATCTCAATCCTCTGCTCAACTCTACGCTTATTCTCCAACCCAATCCCAAAATTAACTCGATTTCTAACCTCCCGCTAAACCCTAAACTCGACCTCAAATTAATCCTTAACCGAACTTTTCTCAACTCAATTTCAACTTAAACCCTACTCACCATCATACCGACATGAGTATACCGTCGTAAAATCATTCCCTTAAACAATCATCATACCATTATCCCATTATACCATCATACCAGAATGACACTAAACCATTAAACCATCACACAATCCTACCATTGTACCATATAGTGACGTCGAACCATCACACCATGATATATATATATATATATATATATATATATATATATATATATATATATATATATATATATATATATATATATATATATATTACCATCAATCCACCACCTTCAAACCATCATATCATGATAAAATCGTACCATCTTACCATCATACAATCATATAATCATACCATCATACAACGACCATCATACAGGTTTAACCTTTCAGGTTGATCCCTTTACACTTCAAACTGAAATTTTACATTCCAAACTGAACCCTTAACAAATTATATGAATGGCCAATTAGGATGGAACTTGGCTATTCCTTAACCAATTATGATGAAAATTGACATGTGCGTTGGAAATGGGATTCTGAAATGGTAGTTGGATAAAGTGCTGTAATATGGTCAACAAGAATATAACTGAGCTATTAAACGGTTATGATAAATTTTGACGTTTCCAACGAATAGAAGGAAATGTTACCCAAAAATTATTTTTTTAGACGAGGTCTATATGAGGTCAATATGTTTTCTATTTAGGTTTCTGTGAATCATGCAACTGTTGAGATTTCTTTAAGACGGCCTAAACATACTATTTCAATTGCTAAACGATCAAGATTATCTCTGTAACAATATTCAAGTTCCATTAAAAACTTGTCTTGCCAATCCTTCGCTTTAAACTCAGTATTGAAACTAATAACGGTAGTGCAGAGTTTCCGAATTAGCAATATTATTAAAAATCCTCATTCTCAATCTCGAATTTCATTATAAATCGTTAAGGAATAGCAAAGTTTCGTCCTACTTGGCCATATTCCAGTTGTTCAAATTCCATGATACTTGGCAATATTCTAGAACTTCATCCAAAAAACATTTTAAAATTCTTTTCCAATGCACAAGCCGAATTTGATTATAATCGGTTGAGAAATAGCGAAGTTCCATCGTAATTGGCCATATTCCAAACTTCATCCAGAAGTCCTTCAGAATCCCATTTCCAATGCACAAGCCAAATTTCATATTAATTGATTGAAAAATAGGCAAATTCCATAGAATGGAAGTGTAGAATCCCATTACAACGCAGATGTCGAATTTCATCATAATCGCTTAAGGAATAGCCAAGTTCCATCATACTTGGCCACACTCCGGAACTTCATCCAAAAATCATTTTAGAATCCCATTTCCAACGCGGAAGTCAAATTTCACTAAAATCATAATTGTCCCCCCATAATCATAATTGGCCATTCATATAATTTGCTAGAGGTTCAATTTGAAATGTAAAAGGTTCAATTTGAGGTTTTAGATATTAACAGTGACCTTTCTTAGATCTTAAATAATATTTGTGTAAGGTTTAGTTCAAATCGGTCAAGTCGTGTGGATTTGTTTAAATATCATACACATATTATGCTGTACTTACATACAAACACTCACTTTATTTTATAGATTGCTCAATTGCTTACTAAACACTGGTCCAACACCATCTCAACCCCAATTTAACCGGCAAACGGTCCCCAACTCAACCCTCAACCCAACCACAAACTCTCTTCCAACTTAATCCTCAAACCAGCATATATAAAAAATTGATCTACTGCTCACTATATCTTAACCCAACCCCAACTCAACTCCAACTCAACTTGAACTCAACCCAAAAATTGACACGTAACTTAACTTTTAACTCAACCCCAAACTCAATACCCAACTCAATATTCAAACCAGCATATATAAAAAATTTATTTATTTTTTTTTTTTTTTTCCTTTATTTAATATTACAACTGATTTACAAATCATTTAGTAATTTATCTTTCTTAAATGAAGATTCACATTTGACGAGCAGTAGCAGAATGGTTACTCCCGTTTGAATTTACATAGTAATTATTTTTCTCTATCCTAATTAAATACAACTGCCCAATTCCAAAGGTTTCTGCCTTTGAAGTCTTCTTACTGCATTGGTGGTATCCAACAAACTTCGTATGTCTGCATTTTGGTGCCGAGATATCCGCTGAATGTGTTTCTTCGCATGATTTTGTATTTCTTCACTTACATATTCCATGTTTAAGTCCCTATGGGGGTTATCATTTCTAATGTACCATGGTGCGTTTACAATGCCACGCAGCACTTTGTTTTGAAAACATTGAATCATTTGTACATTTGTCTTCTTGGTACAACCCCAAAGTTGAATACCGTAGGTCCATACTGGTTTAAGTATTTGCTGATATAATAGCAATTTGTTATGTATTGTAAGCTCAGAGTGTCTACCTATTAGCCAATACATTTTCCTATATTTAATGTTCAATTCTTCTTTTTTCTTTTTAACATGCTCTTTCCATCTAAGCTTGCAATCGAGAGTCATGCCGAGGTATTTGGCTGTATTTGCATTTAGAACCGGCGTTGAATTAAGTTTCACTGGAATCCAGTTAACTTTCTGGTTTGTGAAGTTTACGTGAACCGATTTTGCTTCGTTTAGGCTAATGCGCCATTTCTTTGTCCAGCTACTCACTGTGTCGGTTGCTTTTTGAAGTTTGGTCGTTGCTTCTGATATACACTTTCCAGTCGCCAGAATAGCTGTATCGTCTGCAAATCTATGGTGGCACCTTCTGTATTTGGCATATCTCTGGTGTACAGGATGTACAATATAGGACCCAGTACGCTACCCTGTGGTATGCCTGCTGATATTCTCTTTAGTTCAGAGTACTCTCCGTTATATTTTACACGGAAATGTCGGTCTGCGATATAAGATTTAAGAATTTGATAGAATTGCTTTGGTAGATCTCGATGCAATTTAAATTCAAGTCCTTGGTGCCAAACTTTATCGAAAGCTTGTGCTACATCTAAGAAGATGCTGGAGCATATCTTCTTATTCTCAAGTGAGTCTTCGATTATATCCGTTATTCTGTGAACTTGTTCTATCGTAGAGTGATTTTCTCTAAATCCAAATTGGTGTGGTGGAATCAAGTTTCTCTCTTCTATTATTGGCTTGAGTCTCTTGAGCAGTAGTTTTTCAAATAATTTTGAAATTACAGGAAGTAGTGAAATCGGTCTGAAGACAGCATTGATAATTTGAACCAATTTTCGTAGTCCCTTCTCGGGAATGGCTTTTACGACTTGTCCAGTAATTAAATCATATCCTGGAGCATTTTTTGCGTTCAAATTACACTTGATCTCATTTTTTAATTCCTGTAATGTTACACATCGAATATTATATTCATCAATTTTGCTAACTGTTATTATGTTTTCATCTGCTGTTTGCCTAGGTAACGGTTGAAAGGTGTCTTCCAAGTGAGCCGCAAATAAAATAGCTTTTTGCTTGTCGCTTTTGGCCTAGGTTCCTTCCCCATTTTTAATAGGCGGCACATGCGTTTTGGTTTTTTTTAATCCCTTTGTTGCTTTCCAAGGAGAGTAATCGGTATCTTTATGTTCGGTGAGACCATTTAAGTACTTGTTAAGTTTCATTCTTAATTTCTTTTATAAGTTGTTTTAGTTTATTGCATAGAAAATTAAGGATTTTTTTGTTTTCCGGGGCGCGTGTCCCTTGCCAGGTTTTTCTTGCCTTCCGTTTCTCTCTAACTAACTCCCTGACCTCAATAGGATAATTTTGATTCCTACGGGATTTCGGTGTGACTAGCAGGAGAACTTTCCCATGCTGCTTGTATAATATAAAAAATTGGTAAATATTTCTATAACCAGGTATTTTGGGGTCAATTCGTATGGCAGATACCCGACTCTCTTGACGCACAGATTCCAAAAGCTTTCCAAATCTCGGGCCTGACCATAAAAACAGATTGCCAAAAAAAAATTCTAAGTCGAACAAGCCGTTCTCGAGCCAACATGGGTACAGACATACAGACATCCAGACATTCAAGACATCCAGACAGACGGACGGCAATTTTTTTTTTTTTGCTTTTTTAGACTCAGGGACTTTCAAAACGTCGAGAAAAGTGGGTTTGGACCAACCAAGTTTTGATCATTTTTACCAGGATTTCAATACTTTGGTCTTTTTAGACTGAAGTAAATGACCGCTAATTTAAACATTCTCACCCACCTACCGCTACACCTCTTCGCCTCTAGGTTAGATTAAGTTAGGATCGTTGCCCAAAGGATAGGCATAGACACAAACATGGTCTTCCTCCTCTTCATCTTCGACGCTTCTACAATGTAATATCCCAACTCTTTGAACTGACTACATTACAATTTATTAATCATTACGTTAACTTTTACCTTGCAATGAATAGTTAGCGATGTATAATCTGTGTATTTAACATTATACGTATTTATTATATTGGTGTTTATTCTAATGTAAGTAGGGGGCGGATTATTGCCTAGGCACACTAGGCACATAACTGGGACTCATGAATTTTGGAGGCCCGTAAATTTCATGCTTTATCAATGGAGTAGCCATCATTTTTGGCACCTTTTCCTTTTCGGAAGACAGGCTAGTAATGTACTGGAACTTTTCTTTTTGATCCTTAATTTATTTCTGTCCATAAGTTTTCTCAATTGGGTTAAGGTCAGGGCTTTGCGGGGGCCACAAAACATAAACTAAAATCAGTCTGTTTAGGTTTGTTATCCTATCGAAAGATAAATGAAATCAGGATGTTTTCGAAGGAATAAGGCTCTATCGTATTTTCCATGATATAGCAATTTGTACACGTTTTGGTTCATTCGCGTATTAATCTTAAATAGAGGTCAAAAACCGTGTCAGAAAACTCTTACTTTGCGAATCTCACAACACAAAATATTTTTTATTAAATTTTCTTTTTAGATAAATATTTCCATCCGCTTTTGTTTTAGATGAAACTTAAAGTGAAATGAGGAGGAGGTTGTAGTTATTGTACTAGAAAAGTTAGTGTGTATACGTGTTGTAGGCAAAAATTTACCCAATAATAACAATATAACAGTTTAATTTCAATTTTATTTATTTTTTAGTTCAAACACAATATAATGGCACAACCGATCACAACCGGCATCACCCAAGTATTTTTATTTCCGAAAATTTTGGCATTTTCCTGACATTTTGCGGATTTCATCACCGAATTTTGTCGGGAATAATGTCCGACTTATTATAAGATTTCGTATGAAAGTTGGCCAAAAAACTCGGAAAATTCGGACAAAAAAGTTAGGTTATGGTACGACAAATTTGTGGGCGGGGCTTATAATATAAATTTTGGCGGCAAAATTTCACTTTTGAATTTAAATCTAGCTTTAATTAAAAATATATTTTTTTTTTAAATTTTTTTTTCAGAATACTTTTTATTTTTATTATGTACATGTATAAATTACAATATTACATTTATTATAATATATACATTTTAACTCCACCAGTAAATACATTTTTCTATCTTCATTTACTGCGTGCATCGCATGTTCAACTTTCTGAGGTGTTTCACGTTGGAGAGCTGCAGTAATTTTAAACTTAGGACGTGTTCGAAGTTTGTAATAATTTTGGGTTTGTAATAATTTTGACAGGAGTGAAATAATTTTCTCTTTCATATTTTGTAATAAGTTTTATTTGTACTAATTTTTTTAGAAATAATTTAACGTAATACGTCTTAGTTATTGTTATTGCGCGCTTTTGCTTACGAATATTATTACAGAAGAGTCAAATTTACAACACGTAGTGGCTGTGATAATTTGGTTGCATACAAAATAATGTCATAATTATTACAGCTGGAATAATTATCACAAAGTTCGGACACGTCCTTAGACCTTTTATTTGAATAGTCAATAATTTCGGTTGAATCTTTTAATTTCTGTAAAGAAAAAAAGCGTTACAATATTATATTGTATTCAAGGTACAAGACCTAGTAAAACAAAAAAACCAACCTCTGTCCCACACAGCACCAATTTTGATTCAATTAAACTTTGAATAAGCTTTTGTAACGTTTCATTATTTGACTGTAGCATTTCTTGTATATCCTTACGTGATCACATCACATGTCTCAAACAACAATAGGATAGCCATTTGAAAAGTTTGCATCGTAATGATATAAGGTTTCTTGAGGTATGAGACTTTGAGTTCACCATAACAAAAATGGTGTAGCCACGTAAGTTTTCGACCACTAAAATTTATATGATAAAATTTCTCAAACATTCCAATGGATTTTTCCAATTCCTGAGATATCGCAAATGTAATTGGTACCATTGTCGAACCAAGTAGTGGCCAGGCGCCTGCTTGTAACACTTTTATTGATAAATTTATTCCTATTTTATAAGTATTATCTTTTAAGTAATTATTAACTTTATTATTTAAATCAGCCGATACCGCAATACACTTAACACACTCATCTTTTCGCTAACATTTTACTGTACAATTTTCAGCCGATTTCGTTTTTTTTAATAAACAATCACAGCCACAAGCGATATTCTATTTACGTATAACGCAAAAGCAATCGTAATGGCGTCTACAGAAAACAAAAATACGATTCTACTCCAACGCTACGTGTGTCGAAATTTGGAAACCAAATTTCATCATTTTCCGAGATTTTTGTCTGAAAACCGGACAAAAATTAATAACCGGTTCAAGTTTTCAGTTTTGTTATACTTGGGCAATCTGTCCTTTTTTTCTTGCAGGGCAATCCACACAACCGTTCACCCGAGTATATAATTCCACGTTATATTTTGTATCCCTTTCGGTCTTTATTTTTGTTTTGGTTTTATTATTTTCTCCCTCGCGTTTGTTACGAAATATTGCGATTGCTCTATTTTTTTTCAAGATCATTATAGTTTGGTCAGTGTTGTGTAATCGTGGTTCTAATTTTATTTGGTGTTGATTTTTTTATAATTATAGTTTTCTTATTTAATTGGTTATTTCTTATTTATTTAATTAATTTTTAATTAACTTATTTAATTTCTTATTTACATAATCTATTTGTTGTTGTTACATTTGTTAGAATATCGACATGTCGAAACGACATTTTTATCGAAAGATTAAAAGTGAAATGGATCTTTTATTTTCATTTGGCCAACCTATCGAAATGGACAGTAGTCAATCTCAGCCAAAATCTGATGGTAATAAAACTGAACCAGCTATAGTTGAACTAATCCCCAATTTATTTGATGAAGAAAATGTTGATTCCTTAAGTGGAGATAATTTTACCGACCCGAGTGAAAATGATTTTAATGAAAGCGCAGAATCGTCACTAAATTTAGAAAACAATCTGGCTGATTGGTGTATAAAATACTGCCCTACAAACGAAGCGGCAAATTCGTTATTAATGATTTTAAGGGAATATCACCCAACTCTACCGAAAGACGTACGCACTTTGAAGCATACACCAAAATGCACAAACGTATTGCCAATGGAAAGTGGTTCATACGTCCATTTCGGTCTCAAAACAGGTGTGGAGAAAATATTGGAAAATTACCCAAAAAAATCCTGAAATATTAAATATTGATATTGGCATTGACGGCCTTCCATTGGCGAAAAGTTCAAATAGCCAATTATGGCCAATTCTAGGCAATATAAATGGAACTAAAGATGTTTTTGTGGTAGGGGCATACCATGGTTACAAAAAACCATTTTGTGTCGATACATATTTAGAAAAATTTGTTGAAGAATTTAAAATTATTCAAAAAGATGGCTTTTTCTTCAACAATAAATCATACATTATTAAAATTCGTGCTATAATATGTGATGCACCAGCAAAAGCAATGGTACTGAGCGTAAAAATTCATTCGGGATATTATGGATGCACCAAATGTAAAGTAAAAGGTGCTTACATTCAAAATCGTGTAGTATTTTGGATATGAATGCACCACTAAGAACCAATGAAGGATTCCGCACTAGAGAACAACCGGAACACCACCTGAAAATGTCAGAAATAAGCCTGGAAAAAATAAACCTAAATTGTGTAACACAAGTTCCAATGGATTACATGCATTGCGTATTACTTGGAGTTATGCGCCAATCATTAAAATATTGGATTCACAACAAAAAGCAACCATATGCTTTCAACAAATTGCAAATGCAAATCATCAACAAAAGGTTACAGCAAGTAAAATATGGGATTACGTCAGAATTTACAAGAAAACCGCGCCAATTATGCGAAGTTAAAAGATGGAAAGCTACTGAATTCAGACTTTTCTTATTATACACTTGTGCTTTTGTATTAAAAAATATTCTACCTGACATATATTATGAACATTTTTTATTACTAGTATGTGCAATTAGAATTCTGTGCGATCATAAAGAATGTATGAAAAATAATCAATGTGCCGAAAACTTGCTACATAAATATGTAAAGAATTTTTCTGAATTATATGGTACTAGTTCCGTTGGATACAATGTTCACAATTTAAATCATTTGGCCGCGGATGTTAAAACTTTTGGGAGCCTGGACAGTTACAGTGTATTTAAATTTGAGAATGCTATGCAACATCTGAAAAAAAATAAAAAAACATTCTCAACCTCTTCAGCAGCTAAGTAACAGAATTGAGGAGTCGAGTAACATGAAAAAAAAAACTGTTTCCGATGTAATACTACCATTTGTTGAGTTAGATTACAATATGGGTGAACATTTTTACAGAGATATGAATTATAATAATCTAAAATTCTCAATACTATCTCCAAATAATTATTGCATTATAAACGACAAAATTTTTAAAATAATTCAAATAATAAAAAGAAATGATCTTGAAGTTGTTATCAGAGGGCACAGCGTAATTAATATTCAGCCATTCTTTAAAACACCATTATTATCAACCCACTTAAAAATATTTTCCTGTCCCAAAGAAGAGCTCGATCGAAAATTAGAAGAATTCAATATTTGTTTAATAAAATCAAAGATAATAAAATTAGAAACTAACGAAATCTGTCTTTATTCCATCTTATTATAGAGAAATTATAATTTTTTAAACCACATGGCAACAGAGGAGTTTCCGTTCAATTCAACTGGTAAAATCTAATAACATTTTTTGATTCTAGAACGATAAATTAATTCAGAGTTATTTTTTTTTAACTTTTATTTAGAATTGGATTCGAGTCCTGCATGGACCAACGAACAAATGGGGTTCCAAAACTTTCTTCTAACAAAAAAAATAGTTCCTAAGACATCTACCCAAATTATTTTGGAAAATACTCTAAACGAAGATTTAACAAACAATCAAACGTGTAAGTGAACTACTACTCTGTAGAAGTTAACTTTTTTTAATTCGAGTATATATGTATATAAATGTTGTTTTTTAAAAGAAGTGTGACGCCAGATGAAAATCGAGAACATTGTCGAGTGCCACCAAAGAAACATTCGGACCATGATAAGAGAATTAGTTTTAATAAGAACATCATTAAGGAAAAACGAAAACAAAAACGAGGAAACGATACAAAATATAAAACTACCAACAACAACCGTAATTGACTTTAAGGATTTATGCTGTGTGCCTTAATCGACTAAACTAACTAACTAAAGTACGACGAGTTAGTTAATGCAATCTTTAAATAGATGGCGTTAGTATAAAAGTCTCTGTCTGTGCCTCAACTTACACTAAACTAAATTTAATCGCCAATAAACAAGGAAAATACCCAACGTAAAATTGTAAAAAATGTAAAAATTTATTCATGATATTGCCGCATTTTTTATTTACCAATACACTTCCTTATAAACGTCTTTTAAGAAAACAGATATGAAGAAAAAAACGGAAATTTTGAACCAAAATAATTTACAACACAATATAGTATATTTACGAGGTTATGTTATGTTATTCCAAATTTTTTTTTGCTTTAAATTGCAGCTTCCACGAAACCTCTATTCTTCATATAATTCTACAATTTTCCAAGGAATTATGTCGAATAATAACCGATTTATAAGACAGCATTTAAGAGTAACAGCTGACTCTTTAAATGTCATATGCGAACTATTGGTCGAGCGAGAAACTCCCAACTTGATTTTACGCCGTAAAATTTCCAAGTAAATAAACCCTCTAGTTTAATACGGGCCAAAATAAATCTCTCTGTTTCATCTTGTGTCCCTGTACAAATACATATGTAAAAAAATTTATTAAATTTCATTTATTGAAATAAATTTGTAGATTATAACTTACAGCGAATTGAGTAATGGCGTTTCTCCATTTTTATTTTTATTTTTCCCTGATCCGTTTTATTTTATTTTTGATTTTGATGTTCACTTGTTACAGTATAAATGAAAAGTCATTGAAAAGTAAGCTCGTAAATTGACTTTTCGGTTGCCGCCTATGAAACAATAGCAGAAGCTTCAATTTTTTTTAGTTTAGTTAGTTTAGTCGATTAAGGCACACAGCATAAGAAGCAAAAAGCAAAAATGACCCGTCAATTGAAAAGTATTTGGTTAGTATTATTTATTGATCCCGAGCTTATAGTTGATATTTTATAGTTGATATTGGTTCTAATTATTTGATTTAAATTCTTTATTCTGTAGGATAAAACATTTATGAATCAAAGAATTAATGATTTGTTCAAATTTATTAAAATAAGTATGGCAAAACTAATGACGGACGAGGTTGCAGCGAAATTTTCATGGCACGGCTTAGAGGGGAATATCGCCGTAAAGGGGTATTTTACTATGAAAATTTTAAAAGGTATTTATAAATAATTTAAACAATCATTTTACTTGGTCTATTATATAATATTCTTTATTTTTTTTATAGACGCTGCAATAAAAAAATATGCAAACACGTGCGAGGAAGATGTGGTAGGATTAATGAAAAAATGGCTGCAATTGGCACGAGATCGCTTTCGTAAAAGTAGACGAAAAGCAACCCCAACTAATATAAAAACCACAACAATTAGTGATAAAGCTTAGGATTTTTTTTTAAGTGTTTTTTTATTGTTTGAAGTGAACTTTAAATTATTTTTTTCCTTTTTTGAATTTTGATTAATCAATAATAATATTATTATTTTTTTTAGTTTTAAGTTAGATTTAAAAAAAAATTTAATTCAAACTGAATTATGATATGAAAATATTTTTTATGTTAGTTTATTTAGTTTAAGTTCATATTAAGTTAAAAACAAATTTCTTAATAAATATTTCATATTGAAGCAAAATGTTACTTAATTTACGAAATTATTGGAAATGTTCGTAAGTATTACTAATCTGCCCGCAAATTCTGGATAAATTTACTTCGAAAACTAATTTATCAACACATCCAAAGAACACCGGAATTTTTGTGACATCTTTCTTTGGCTAGTCGTACGATTTTCCGCATACATTTCATGTTTCTTTCCATAGAAACATTATGTTTTTCGAACGAGAATTCACACGGAAAGGCGAGTGAATTGTTTATTGGGAAACACTTAAATAAAAACCCTATCTGTATTTTTCAGTTAAACCCCTACAGTTTCGCCCAACCTTACAATCAGCAGGGTGACATGTTGTAACCATCACTTTTTTCTATTCGACGCATTTTCGATAGTGCAACTGTATTCCTTTGTTAAAAATATAAAATTTTAAAACAATTTAGTTGTAAGATACCGTTACTCTGTCGAAAATGCATCGAAGCGAAAAAAGTATGATGGTTTTAACATGTCAGCCATCGTCTTGGATCATAACAAATTACAATGTAATATATATATATATATATATATATATATATATATATATATATATATATATATATATATATATATATATATATATATATATATATATATATATATATATATATATATATATATATATATATATAATATATCTTATTATTATTATTTATTAACCTTTTTTTTAGACAACAAATAAAAACATTTAATTCAAGCTCATAAACCAATTAAACCTTTAAGGTTTTGTCTTGTACAACTCCTTTTTGGTTAATACCAAACAATAACACACTGGGAGAAAC
This sequence comes from Tipula vernalis, assembly GCA_958295665.1. NCBI lineage: Eukaryota > Metazoa > Arthropoda > Insecta > Diptera > Tipulidae > Tipula > Tipula vernalis. Next base: position 113,062,433 of record OY282559.1, read on the forward strand.
CTTTGCACTTTTCTTGCAAGTATTGTTGTAAGCAAATTCTACCTCACTTAAAACATCATCTCAATATAAATTACGCTGCTTGTCTACCAATTTTGCCAACATAGCTGTCATTGTCCTATTTATTCTCTCTATTTGCCCATTATCACTTGGTGCACCAGTTGCAACCAACACATTTTGTATGCAATTTACTTGTAAAAAATCTTTAAAATTTTTGGATGTAAAATTGCTTCCACGATCTGTGATTACTCGATTCGGTCTGTTAAATTGTTCAAAATATGATTTGAATGCTATTATAGTTTTCTTAGCAGCGGTTAATTAAGTTATAAACAGGCGAACGAATTTTCAATTAAGTTGGCTCTAACGAACCATAAAAATCCGCATGAATATTGTCAAACGGTTTGTTTCCTTTGGGTATTGGATGAAAGTATCCTTCAGTCTTTCCACTTGATACATTAAAATTTATACATTTTAGACAATTTTTTATATACTCGCTCACTCACTTTTCCTCGTAACTTTGGAAACCAATAATTTCTAGAGATAACCTAAATTGTTTTATCTACTCCTAAATGGCCTAAATAATCATGAGAATTCCTGATTACCTGCAATTCCATAGTTTGTGTGGAACATCAAATCTAATTTTATATTTTGAAATTTTCTTCTTTCCGTCTAGCGGACTATCAGCTTTCTCCAATTCCTTCCTTAAATTCTCCAATGTCGAAACCTGATCCTGCAATATCGCTAATGTTTGTTCAAATGGATACTCTTCCATACTCTTCAATTAAAATATTCTCTACTCTGCTGAATGCATCTACTTGTTGCATTTGACGACCTTCTTGGCGCAATTCTTGGATTTTTAATTTTTTTTGTTGAGTGTTAAAGTTAAAGCATTACAATCGGTAATTATCTTAAACTCCCGGCCATTTAAATAAACCCTAAATCTTCTCAATGCATAAATTAGTCCAACTCATAGGAGTGACACTTTGCTTCTATCGGAGTCGTACGTTTTGAAAAAAAACTAATGGGATGAAATTTCCCATCTGGTTGTCGTTGCATTAATATGGCTCCAAAGCCAACCGATGATTCTTCGCAATGGAGTGCAGTATCGTTTTCTGGAGAAAATATTGCCAACATAGGTTCTTGTATCAATTTTGATTTTCCTCATTTCAAATTGGACATCTTTTCTGACAAGATCCTGAAGTGATTTGGCTAGGTGACAATAGTCCTTAATAAATTTTCTAAAGTAGGAACACATCCTTAAGGTTCTTTGGAAATGGATACTCAGTAATCGCCTTTATATTAATTTGGTAGGGACTTATTCCTAAACTAGTTACTCGATATCCTACATTTTTAGGTACTCGTACTGGCCCATAAAATTGGTGTACTTTATACTCTCTGGTGACATTACAACATGATGGAATCCATTTTCCGAAAAATAATTTTTCCCAAGCAAATAATCCAACATACCATCAATAATCGCCAAAGGATAATTTACCCGCAACATTATTTTGTTTAATTGCCGATAATCAATACACATTCGCTTTTCAACTGCCTGTTTTTTGTTTACCAAAACAATAGGTGAACAATACGGTGACTCACTTTTTTTGTACTATTTTTCGCTCAGTTAAATCGTTTACAATCCTCTCAACAATATCCCTCTCCGTATAAGATTGTGGTGATGGTGGTCGATGATCGTAATCTCGTCCGTATATATATATGAGTAGCGTGCTCGTTGTAATGGCGGCCGACGCACCTTCGACAATATAATTCAATAAAAAACCGAAGCGGTTGTTTTATACTTACAAAAGTTTTATTTAGTTTAATTAATATTTAATAGAAAACGTTACAAAATTATTACGCTTAATCGGGTACCGATTTCGTTTTAACTCGAAAACTGATTTTACTCGCATCAAAAATGATTTTATTTTTATTCTTAAAACGCTACTTTTCGCGGTCGTTTTTGGATATGGAATGGCTGCTCTCTTTCTTTTTGTCAAAAAACAGAAAAGCGACAAGATTCAACCCTGATGGCCGATATCTGGACTGGAAACAGATTGTGATATTAGCGGACCCTTTGAACCGCGAAAACCGAAAGTGATTCTGTTTTACCAGCGGATACTCTGTACCACCACACTACCCCACCCTTAGTGAACACAGGGAACGATCAGTCGTAACGAGAGGGTAGTTTGACGCTGTGCCCTGATCGTGATGTAGCAACCGGTTTCTTTTCTGAAGGCTTGTTCAGGTTGAATGTCACCCGTTTTTTTGTTATAACATGGTCATTCTTGTTGTTTGGCCCTGTTGGTACGTTTGATTCTGGAACAGAAGGATTGTCGGGATCTTTGTCTGCACTATCCGCACCAATTGTCAGTCGGGTCTTTTCCGCCCTGTCATGCTCTTAACCCTCGATAAAACAAGGTTTCAACCGATCCAATGAAATGTTCGACTCGACGCCCTTCACCAGGACTGTGAAATATGATATTTCTGCGACCGGCGCAATACCGCGTAAGGGCCTTGGTACGGAGGCTGTAGTGCCCTGCTTAATGCATCCGTACGAACTAGTACGTGTGAGCACGTCGCGAGATCCTTGAAGACAAAGATTTTTGGTTTGCCGACGTGTCGTGATGGCGCTGTCGGCTGGATATTCCTAAAAAATTCTTGAATTTGTGAGACAACCTGATTTTGAGTTGTAAATGTTGATGGCTGTATCATATCTCCAGGCAGGCGTAATTTCTTGCCGTACACCAACTCAGCTGATGTAGCCCCGAAATCGTCCCGAAAAGCGGTTCCCAAACCTAACAGTACGAGTGGCAATGATCTGGTCCATTGCGGGTCGTTGACACACATTTTAGCCGTTTTTAAGCGAAGCCACCGTTCAACCATCCCGTTGCATGCCGGGTTATAGGCCGTAGTGCGTTTGCGTTGAACCCCTTCTATGTTGGCCAGACTGGAGAATCGTTCTGATTCGAACTGAGTTCTTCTATCGGAGATGATAACCAATGGGACTCCAAACCGACTAATCCATGTTTTCAGTAGAGTATCCGAGACGGTTTCGGCCTTGATATTCGGCATCGGAGTAGCCTCTGGCCATCGGATGAATCGATCTATGATGGTTAGACAATAGCGTTATCCTTCGGACGGTTCCAACGGACCGACTATATCTATATGTATCTCCGAGAACCGTTGGCTAACGATGGGATAGTTACCACACGGACTATTCACATGTTTTGAAATTTTGCACTTTTGACAGTTTACGCAATATTTTGCCCATTGCTGTAAGTCTTTGTTGAGCGCTGGCCACACAAACTTGCTCCTGATCAGTATGGTTGAACTTCGTATCCCCGGATGCGATACATTGTGAAATACTTCGAATACCTGACGTCGAAATGCTTCGGGAACGTAAGACCTTGGACTACCAGTTGAAACATCGCAGTACAAATATTTGTCCCTCCCGAACACTGGCATTTTCTCGAGTATTAGGCTGTTGTTTTATTCGATCAGTGCTTTGAGATCGTCGTCTTGTTGTTCGTCCGCCATGCGCAAATAATCTATGCTGCTTGTAATCGTCAGTGCATCGACACGAGACAGAGCATCCGCTACTACATTATCCTTGCCGGAAACGTGCTGTATGCTGGTCGTAAATTGTGCTATCTGATCGAGATGCCTCCGCTGTCGGGGTGATGCTTTCTCCAGGTTTTGATTCAGGGCGAACGTGAGGGGTTTGTGGTCGGTGTATAGGATAAATTCCCGGCCGTCGACGAAATGTTTAAGTGTTTAATCGCTGCGTACGCTGGCAACAACTCCCTGTCGTACGTGCTGTATTTTATTCCGTGTTTGTGGGCTTTCGTGAAAAGAAGCTTAAAGATTGCCATCCCTTTATTGTTTGCTGCTGTATACTACCGCTCCGATCGCTTGATTTGATGCGTCGACCATGATCGCCAATTTGTGTTCCGACGATGGGTGAACTAATTGAACGGCCTCTAGGCGTCTTATACAGTGCTCGAATGCTTGGTTTGAGCCGTCACACCAAGTGATGTTGCTTTTGTCGTTCTTCTTCTTGCCTTTGAGAAACTCGTACAATTTTGTTTCGTCCTAAGCCGTGCCGGGAAGGAAAATGCGATAATAGTTTAACATACCTAAGAATCGCTTGACGCCTATAGTGGTTGTTGGCCGTGAGAAATTCGTTATTGCTTCTACCCGAGATTGGGCCGGACGAATGCCCGCGGCTTCTATATCGAATCCCAGGAAACTTATCTGTTTTTTAGCGTGTATGCATTTGCTCATGTTTATCACCAAGCTAGCGTCCTGTAAGCGTTGAAACACTATTTTTGAAGTGTTCCATGTGCTGGTCTAGATTCTGTGATGCGACTAAAATGTCGTCAATGTACGGAAATGTAAATTTCGTGTCGCGGAAAATTGAGTGAATTAGCCGTTCGAATGTTTGAGCCGCATTCCGCAATTCAAACGTCATACGGGGGAACTCAAACAAACCAAACGGGGTACACATTGCTGTCTTCTCGATGTCATCCCCACTGATCGGGATCTGGTGATACGCCCGCATGAGGTCGATTTTTGGGAAATATTGGCAGCCGTCGAGTTGATGACTGAAGTCGGTGACAAATGGTATTGGATACCGATCGGGCTTCGTTTTTCAATTCAATTTGCGGTAGTCTCCGCATAGTCTCCATCCGCCGTCCTTTTTTCTTGTGATATGTAGAGGATTAGCCCAGTTGCTTTTTGACGGCCGGCACACCCCTTGGCTCAACCATAGATCGATTTCTTGTTTGGCTATTTTCATTTTTTCAGTGTTGAGGCGTCGTACCTTTGCTGAACATGATTGGCCCGTGGTTTCGATTTTGTGCTCGACGTTGTGCTTGATCGTGTTGAGCGACGGTGTCTCGCGTAAGACTGGTTCGAAATTCTGCAGCAGATTGCGAATTTGTGGGTTATTAGTGTCCAATTTGACATCAAATCAGTTCGGAGTATAACAAATCATTTCGGAGTATAACAAAAGAAATCGCTTACCTTGTGTAATTGTTGATTGGAGATATGACGTGTATCGTGCTGCTTTTGTTGGCCCCAGTTCTGCTGTTAACTGCTTATACGTTAATTGTATTGTATTGTTGCTCGACAGATATCCAGCAACCTGCTGTCGTTTGACACTGCGTTTCGATTATTGAAAATTTTGTATTGGTACCGGGTGGTAATTCAACCAGGTTGTGCAGTTGGTACCGCTTTACTGCGTTTTGTAATTATTGCCCGTTGTTGTAATATTCGAAAAATTTGCTGTAATGATTTTCGCTGTACGTTTTCGCGTCGAAGGTCACCAGATTGTGGTGATGGTGGTCGATGATCGTAATCTCGTCCGTATATGAGTGGCGTACTCGTTGTAATGGCGGCCGACGCACCTTCCACAATATAATTCAATAAAAAACCGAAGCGGTTGTTTTACACTTACTATAAAGTTTTATTTAGTTTAATTAATATTTAATAGAAAACGTTACAAAATTATTACGCTTAATCGGTTATCGATTTCGTTTTAACTCGAAAACTGATTTTACTCGCATCAAAAATGATTTTATTTTTATTCTTAAGACGCTCCTTTTCACGGTCGTTTTTGGATATGTAATGGCTGCTCTCTTTCTTTTTGTCAAAAAACAGAAAAGCGACAAGATTCAACCCTGACGGCCGATATTTGGACAGCAAACAGATTGTGATATTAGCGGACCCTTTGAACCGCGAAAACCGAAAGCGATTCTGTTTTACCAGCAGATACTCTGTACCGCCACAAGATAATCGGCGAGGTACGGAGTAAATAGGCTGATCATTCGTTAATACAATATTCATATAGAACTCCGTTTTCGGTTTAATAGGGTTTTCAATTTCCATATAATTACTGTAAAATATTTCAGAAATTGTACATTTAGTACCATAATCGAGGTTTTCATTAATATTTAATTGACTATTAATGTTCTTATTGCAATCACCGAGATTACTACTCAAAATCTGTTGTACAAAACTATCAGAGTTATTTTTTGCCATTTCAAGTTTTAAATTCCCTATACTAAGACCAGTTTGACACTTTGCTAAAAAATATCGGCCTACCAAAATCTTATTGGACATTGTCTCTTCTGGCACTATAAACAGTTTTAAATCATATAAACTATCTTCAAAAATCACCGTACAATTAACAATTCCAATATTATTTAGTCTACTTTTGTTGATTCCGGAATACTCACTATTACCATTTTCTTTAAGATCCAGACAATTTCGTGGAATAAAATGTCCTTTAATTAAACTTATCGGGCTTCCCGTATCAACCAAACTACTATTTCTATCGAAAAATAATTTTAAATCTATAAAAATACCCTCTCTTAGGCTTCGTACATTTATTTGAAAAATATCCCAATTCTCCACAATTGTAACATCTAAGATCTAATATTTCCAGACTGTTCACTTCTATTTGATTTTACAAATTTTGATCTTGAACTTGATTGTGCTACATCTGATTTTGTGCTTAATAATTTATTATTATCATGCTTAACATAAATACCTCGTTCTTGATCTGTAATATTCTGGAACGCCGCCAAAAGTGTTTCCGGCGAACTAAATGGCTCTGCAATCTGCGATTTTTCATGTCGTTAATCTAATAATCAAACCATTTCATCATCTGAAATTTGAATTTCATTTCCCAATATAATTATGTCTTGATAATAAGTACGAGTAAAACGCTTCCGTTGTCTTCCGCCATCTTTTCTCAAACTTTCGACGTTGCTCAATTTTGTTTGAACGCGAATCAAATAATTTTCCCATCTCAAAAATCAATTCCTGTAGCTCCATCTCAATATGTTGCGGTTTGGAATGAAATCATTCCTTGGCTTTTTCACTAAGTTTTTGAATTACTTCAAATCATATATCCATCTCAGTTACGTCATAATTTTGCATAATTAACTCAACTTTTGCCACAAAATTTTTATAATTATCACCCGGTCCACTAAATGTGTTTAATAGTTTGGAAAAATTTACATTCTTCGGTTTCTTATAGCACGTGTTTGAACCATTTTCACTAACTTTATCTACAGCCAGTAGAGATAATGCATTAGTATGTATAACGATCTTATTTACTTCACCAACCCTTTTGCTGTTATTAATCGTTAATTCGATTAGTCGACTTTGCAATTCAATTTTCTTGCCTTCTTTCACAATCCCACTTCTGAATTTACTGTAGGCAAAGATTTTCCCAATAATAACAATATAACAGTTTAATTTCAATTTTATTTATTTTTTAGTTCAAATACAATATAATAAACAACCGATCACAACCGGCATCAATCTAACAATGTCCTTTTTTTAAAAGCCCTGTCTGTATTTTTTAGTTAAAACCCTACACAGTATAAAAATATATTATATCGTTTATGTACGAGTATTGACGATTGGAAAAATTAGCATCAGCGCTCGGAGAACGACTAAAATTTGATATAGTGGACATTTTTTGAAGCCGAGCAACCGACAAATATTTTGTCTAAAATCACGGCTCCAATCGTCAATCCAAATCGTATCGTAATTTACGAATCACTTTTTCTGTTTAGAGGGTTGGTTTTGTTACTAATACATATGTATGTATGTATAAGGAATGTATTACACAAAACAGTTTCTTTAACCGTTTGTGTTCAATGTATCATTTTTGCAACGCCAAACATCTTGATGATAAAAACAGACATGATTTTTCCTGTAAATTAAATTAATGTTATACTAATAGATGTAATTCTTTCGAATAACAGTAATTAAATTTACAGGAAATATCATGTAGTTTGTATAAACGAAAAAAAATATTATGATGTATAGTGTTGCGAAAATGATAATTTGGTCGCAAACAGTAAACAATTTCTGGCTACACTAAGAAATAAGCACGTGTTTAACAAATGAATTTATGGTATGTATTTATTTTTGTTCTTTTTTGGTTTTTGTAAACACACAACGAATAACATTTTTTTACTTTTCTCTGTTATTTATTCTCTGAAATGTTACACACAAGGTACAACTGACTTACCCGGCTACTCCACCTGACATAAAAATTACCATTACAATTACCATGTCTGGTAACAAAAATATAAAAAATGGCGTCTGGTGAGGAGAACATACAATACATTTGACGTTTAGAAATCATTTGCGTTTTCATATTTTAAAGAAATTGTGCAAAAATTGTTGCAAAAAAGATCGTCACACGTATATACTATATATTTTAATGATTCTTTTTTGGCTGCCATATTTTTAAGTATGTATTTAAAAATATCTCAACAAAAATTTATTTTTCTTTGTGGAACAAAACCTTTTTGTAAAACAAGTTTCGAACTACAAATTAGAAAACTTCGATTCGAAACTGGTAGCCATGTTTTTGAATCCAGCCAAGAAATGTAAAATTTTGGTATACAATCAAGTTATGCCTTCTTGGCAGCAAATGATTGTATGACATATGGCAAGTTGTTACAATTTCGTGTCTCCACTAGCAACTGTTCGAATTTTAATGGTATAACTCGATGGTAATGGCAGGTGGAGAGTAGGTGTTAAAATCGTCCAACATACCATCCGATTTATTTGATCGGTCGGACGGTCGTATGGAATTTCCATCCAAAACATCCAACTTAATTTAATCGGAACGACATGCATACACATTTTCCGATTTTACATCCAATCCAACCAAATCGGTCCGACCGCTCTACCAAACGCGATGGTCTGTACGATATACAGAATCTTCTGAGGTTCAGTGTATTGAAGATTAACCAATTCACAGAGATGTTCCGTTGGTTCGATCGGCTATAGATGAAATGGACTTTACCTGGCATGGATATATTTATGGAAATTTCCGCTATTGGTAATTGGTCTTTAGTTTAACTTCAATTAAATTTATCTGCCGTGAATAAATTCATACTTCGATTTTATTGTTCGGTCGATTGAGTAATGGAATTTATCTGGAAAAACAAATTTAAAGGTAATTTGTCTGTGAATTACCCAATATTCAATATAGTTAACCTGAAAAATTTCTGCATATCGTATCAAAAATTACCAACATTCGAGGTCAACAACAAATGGACCTGTTTCATCGTATTGGAATATGGTTATATGTAGTCGATATAGGATGCCTATACCTAATTATCCTTATACGTCGAACCTACGGAACATCTCTGTGAATTGGCCAATCTCCAAAACAGTGAACCTCATAAATTTCTGTATATCGTATGAAAATTACCAACATTCGAGGTCAACAACACATGGTGCTATTTCATTGTATTCGAATATGGCTTATACGATAAAGGATGGAGCCTTTCTATGAATTGACCAATCTTCAATAAAGTGAACCCCAGAAATTTCTGTGTATCGTATGAAAATTACCGACATTCAAGGCCAACAAGAAATGGCACTTTTTCATCTTATTGAGACTATATGTAGCTGTATTGTCTAAAGAGGATGTCTATTTATCCTTAAATGTCGTTATACCGGGTGATTTTTTTAACCTGATATTCTCAAATATCTCAGCACTCTACGAAAAAAATGGTTAAGATCAAAATTTAACCACTCCGTAGGGGGCATAAATTAGTGTTAAAATTAGTACCCCTCCCTCCTCCTTGTAGGTGGGGCGACGATAACATTGAAACTAAAATATGAACCCCTATTTTTTATTGCAGATTCGGATTTTACGGCTAAAGGTACGTAGGATTTGACTGAAACATTTTTTTCGATTCATTATAGATGGCGCTGTAATTGACGATATTCAATTTTTTTTCGATTTCTCCTACTGAGAAGGTACGCAAACGATTCTGCAATACGTCTGCAATAAAAATACCACGGTTTCATTGTAAATAATCGAAATTGCTCGTGAAAAAATTTATTCATTTTGCAAATTTCGAATAACTGGGAAAAGAGTGTGTTATATAATGTTCCTTTGAAGATTATATTAATAAAATTCTTTAGCCAATATTCAATTGTTTAACTATTTATTATACAAAGAGATATATATTGTGACAAGGTTTATTATATGTTCACTCTCCAAGCTGCCTTGACTCGTAATGATCCTCGTTGATGTCTCTTCCATCCGGTGTTGCCACATCTATACTATCTATATATATCATCTAGTGTTGTCATAGAGATATATCATAATCTAGTATTACAACATCTCCTTCGCTTTATTTTTTTTTTTTTTATTTTATTTTTTTTTTTAAAGTTGATAGTCTTCCAGTCGTTTTGGTAGTTTGCTGATTCGCCTTGGTCGTTCATCTGTCTCGACGATATGCTCCTTAAATTGTACTTTTTTAAGATTTTTACTTTGTGCCGCTGGCTCTATTGCTGGAACAGTTGTTTCACTCTCATTAGAATTTTGTTCATGACTAATGACGTTTTCCTTTGGTGTTTTCTCGTTCACCTCAGTTAGTTCCTCTGTACTGGATCTCTGTGGTATTATATCGACTCTATCTCTACGATATGTTTGTTCGTTCTCCGCCGCGACTATATATGATCGATTATTTAATTTTTCAATTACCTTTGCATCCGTCCAGGGACTCTTCTTGCCTTTTAGCTTAACAAATACTGGCTCACCGATTTCAAGTTGTCTGGCTTTTCTTGAAGATCTATCGAAATAATATTTCGATCTTTCTTTGTTTTCGATAATACGCTGACTAACATCATTTTGTATTTCTGGCCTAAGTTGATTATTTGTATATGGAATACTACATCTTGTTCTCCTAGAATAAAGTCGCTGTACTGGACTACTGTTCATTTTATTTGGAGTATTTCGCCAGATCAATAGTGCTTTATATAAATCTTCTCCAGTTGAGTTCACTCTTTTCATAATGTTTTTTATTGTTTTCACTGCGTAGCTTCTATTTTACCATTTCCTTGCGCATGATGTGGGGATGTTGTTGAGATTTTGAATTCCCACTCAATTGACATCTTTATCAAATCATTGTTAAAGAAGTTTGTTGCGTTATCCGTTATTACCATTTGTGGTATTCCATGTCTAGCAAAGTTTCTTTTGCAGCATTTCATGATTTCATTCGATGATAGATTAGAGATTTCATCTACCTCAAAGAAATCTGAATAATGGTCCACAGTTAATAGATATTTAATTTTTCTTAAATCTCCATTACTTTTTTTCACACTTATTTCGAATACATCCATGCTTATTATTTCAAATGGCAAATTCGGAATTTTCGTTGTCATCATTGGCACTTTAGGTCGATTCGCTGAATATTGCTTGCATGACGTACATTTATCGATTTCTTCTTTCAATTGCTCAGTTATTCCAGGCCAAAACATGGAATCTCTCGCTAACTTCAAACTCATCTCTATTCCACTATGTGATTGATGTAAACGTTTCACCATATCTTTCTGCAATGCTTCCGGGATAACTATTCGATGTCCTTTGAAAATTAAACCATTCTGAGTTGACAGCTCATCTTGATATTTAAAAAATGGCTTCAATTCAGGTTCACAATTTTTCAAATTTTCTGGAAAACCTTTAATGATTATTTCACAAAGTTTTTTCATGTGAATATCATTTTGTGTCGCTTCTAATATTGATTTTATTCTTTCGTCAGTTATCGGTAAATGTTCTACCATATTAATTTTTTCAATTTCCTGCATGTAGCTCTTCTCACTTCTAATTTTATAGATTTCTTCCAACCTCAAATGTTCGTTCTCTTTTAAGTGTTATCTTGAAAGTAAATCTGCTATATACATTTGCGTACCAGGAACGAATTCGATTTCGTAATTGTACCTCTGCAATGCTAAGAACATTCGTTGAAGTCTTTTAGGTGCTGCTAAAAGAGGTTTTGTGTATATTGTTTTAAGTGGTTTGTGATCGCTTTGAACTATAAATGCTCTACTGATAATGTACTGCTCAAATCTCATGCATCCAAACAAGATTGCTAATGCCTCCTTCTCTATTTGGGCATAATTGCGTTCAGTGCTAGTTAAAGTTCGGGATGCAAATGATACAGGCTTACCATCTTGAAGTAATACAGCACCAAGTCCTGTACTTGAACTATCACATTGCATAACAATTTTCTTTTCTGTATCGAAGTATTGTAAAACGGGCACTTTAACTACAAGTTGTTTTAGTTTCTCAAAACACTGCTGATGTTCTGTTCCCCATACAAAATCATCATTTTTGCACAATTTTCTCAATGGTTCACAAAATTGAGATAATTTTGGTAAAAATTTTGTTAAATATGTGATCATTCCAAGGAATGTTTGCACTTGCTTGAAACTAATAGGTTCGGGCATTTCCGTGATTGCATTAATCTTCGCCGGATCCGGTTTCACGCCTTCACTAGTTAAAAGATGTCCAAAGAATTTGACTTCATCTTTGCATAATCGTAACTTGCTTTTGTTTAACTTTAAATTTGATTCTCGCAGTTTCTCAAATAATTTTTCTAGCTTGATATTATGATCTTTCATAGCTTCTTCGTAATTTTCACCACAGCCATATACTAGGATATCATCACAGATGCACTCTACTCCTTCAAGACTTTCGACCATCTCATGTTGCATTTTTTGATAGAGTTCTGGTGCCGGAGAAATGCCGAATGGAATACGATTCCATTTATACCTTCCAAAAGGTGTCCAAAATGTCGTTAGATAGCTGCTTTCTTCATTTAATGGGATTTGCCAAAATCCTTTTGCAGCATCCACCATGGTAAAAATTTTTGCTTTGCTTAATTCTGGCATCACTTCTTCAACTGTTGGCATTTGGTAATTTGTTCGTTTCAATGCTCTTTCAAATCCACTGGATCAAGACAAATTCTAAGTTTGACACCTCGATTTACAAGTACCACGTTACTGACCCAATCAGTATGACGATCAACTTTAGACACTATTCCAAGTTTAACTAAATTATCGATCTCAGCTTTGAATTCTTTCCTCAGTCCATGAGGAATTCGGCGGGGATTTTGTATCACTGGTTCTATGCTTTCGTCTATTTCTAAACGTACTTCATTTTTCGTTTTTCCTATGCCATCAAAAATATCATCGTATTTGCTGATTAATTCTTCTGCTTGTCTCATCAAATTGTTTGACACTTCAATTTTTTTACACACTTTAATCAACTTCATTTCCTGACAAAATTTGCTCGATATTAAAGGTGCTTGATTTTGCGTAACTACTTCGAAATTTAAATTGTATTCCGTTCCATATCGTAAGATTTTTAAAGTTGCACGATCCAATGGAGTAACTAATTTATCTCCAAATCCTCGAATCTGCGTAGTTGTTCTTATAAGAGGTGCATTATCCTTACCAACAATTGCGCGTAAATTTTGTAATCCAATCACATTGCAGGTTGCTGCTGTATCCAATTGACACTTTATTTGTTTTATTTCGTCATCATTAATATAAAAATCCAGAACTGCTGTTAAAATTCTATCGTTCCCCGATTCGTATATAGAAAATACCATATCACTGTCATCGTCATTTCCAACTTCATCATCGATAATGGATTTCACTGTTTTCGCTTTATTTTTGGCTTCAAAGCAAACTTGAGCAAAATGGTTATATTTTTTGCATATGTTACATTTCTTGCCGTAGGCTGGGCACTTCTTCATACCATGATCTCTTTTACCTCCACAATATATACATAAATCTTTGTTGGTTCTATTGCATTGCGAATTTGTAGAACGCTGACGGGAATGACTTTTATGCTTATTATCACCGCCCATATTTTTTGATCTCGATTGCCTAGAATTATTGGCCCAAATTTTATTCACATCATTGGTATTTGAATTATTGTATTTATCTTTATCACTTGAAAGTTGCTTTAACTGCTTTTGCGTTAATTCAGATACCTTAATTTAATTTATAGCATTTTGTAAGGTTATGTCCTTGTCGTCGTATAATTTTTCTCGTAGCTTGACGTTTCCAATTGAAATGCATAATTTGTCTAACAAAAATTCATCTTACAAATCCTTTCCACAATTAACCGCATCGCACTTGAATTGGCAAGTTTTCACCATAGTTTTAAGTCGATTCACATATTGATCAATTGTCTCATTCGGTTCTTGCGTAGCCATATTGAACATAGCTCGTTCATAACGCTTATTACATTCCGGGACTAAGTATTTTTCGATTGCTAGTAACACTGTAGTTGCACTAACTTTATCAGCTGTTGTTAATGGAAAGTTTTGATAATGCTTAAAACAATCCTCGCCAATTGCTGAAAGTAAAATAGCAATTTTTTCGGCTTCTGTCTTGTTGCTAACTCCGCTGGCAATCACATAATTTTCCCACGTGGCTTTGAAATACTTGATATTTGCTGCTATATCGCCAGTAAAATCAATGGGTTTAGGCAATGGAATATTTGCACTTATACTTTGCATTGCTTTATTTTCTCCAAGATTTTGCTTCTGTATATGTTTTGATAGCTGCGCTATTTTCTCTTCTAAATCAAGAATTTTTTGTTCCGCCATTTTGTCAAAAAAAAAAAAATTTATTACTTTATTTTTTTTCACATACTAATACAGAATATTTCTATATTATATACGAGTAATCACATCTGACACCATGTTATATAATGTTCCTTTGAATATTATATTAATAAAATTCTTTAGCCAATATTCAATTGTTTAACTATTTATTATACAAAGAGATATATATTGTGACAAGGTTTATTATATGTTCACTCTCCAAGCTGCCTTGACTCGTAATGATCCTCGTTGATGTCTCTTCCATCCGGTGTTGCCACATCTATACTATCTATATATATCATCTAGTGTTGTCATAGAGATATATCATAATCTAGTATTACAACAGAGTGCTTGATTTACATGAGTCCCCTCGCCTCATCATCTTTCAATTAAATTAAGTGCTCAAAATGATGGCCTTCGACTTCAATGCACTTATTAATCTGCACTTCAAGTAACTGTACACAACCGAGAAGTGTGTCTGCTTGAATTTTAGCACAAACATTTCTGATTCGTTCAATCATATTCTCACGTGTTGTTGGTTTTTGTTTGTAAACTTGGTCTTTGAGATAGCCCCACAAAAGGAAATCTGGCAAAGTAAGATCTGGTGATCTGGCAGGCCAATTTACCGGACCTTCTCTTCCGATCCAGCGACCATTGTAATCACGATCAAGTACTGCACGTGCTACCAGCGAATAGTTTGAGGGAAAACTATCATGTTGAAACCACATGTTCCTTCGCACTTCTAATCTCAAGTCTTCAAATAATAGTCTTCAATAATGAGGGGGCTGATGAGTTTGTTACCAATTATTCCAGACCACACATTGACAGTTCAAGGACGCATACGGATGATACTTATGACGTTTTAAAATTTTGCAAACACTGGTCTGGGATAATCCGGAATCGCAAGCTATTTCTCGTATACTATAATATGAGGATTATGAGCTACTGCAGCCAATACAACAATTTCATTATTTTCTTCAGTAACTGTTGCTGGACGAGTTCTTTTTTTCGGTTGAACACTTCCATCAGTAATAAATTGTTTGAAAGTACGCTGAAATGACGCACGTGACCGAATCCTATCCGGAAAACGCGACGCGTAGAGAGTGACAGCATTATCAAGACTCCGGCCAGCTTCTCCATAAACCAGAATCATTTCAATTTTGTACAGTTAAATACACCATTCTTAAGAAGTATTGATAGCTTTACACAGGTATTGGTATTTTCAAAATAATCTTCGGACTGAATCGGTATTTTTAAAACAAAATTCAAACAATTGAGAAGCCATTTTTAGTAATGGAAAATTTAAGAAATATAAATTATTTAAGACTAACTTCGAGTATTTACAATGAAACCGTGGTATTTTATTGCAGACGTATTGCAGAATCATTTGCGTACGTTCTCAGAGAAATCGAAAAAAAATGAATATCGTCAATTACAGCGCCATCTATCATGAATCGAAAAAAATGTTTCAGTCAAATCCTACGTATTTTTAGCCGTAGAATCCGAATCTGCAATAAAAAATAGGGGTTCATATTTTAGTTTCAATGTTATCCCCCGCCCCACCTACAAGGAGGAGGGCGGGGCACTAATTTTAACACTAATTTATGTCCCCTACGGAGTAGTTAAATTTTGATCTTAACCATTTTTTTCGTAGAGTGCTTATTTTCTGAGATATTTGAGAATATCAGGTTAAAAAAATCACCCGGTATAACGACATTTAAGGATAAATAGGCATCCTCTTTAGACAATACAGCTACATATAGTTTCAATAAGATGAAAAAGTGCCATTTCTTGTTGACCTTGAATGTCGGTAATTTTCATACGATATACAGAAATTTCTGGGGTTCACTTTATTGAAGATTGGTCAATTCACAGAAAGGTTCCATCCTTTATCGTATAAGCCATATTCGAATACAATGAAATAGCACTATGTGTTATTGACCTCGAATGTTGGTAATTTTCGTACGATATACAGAAATGTATGAGGTTCACTGTTTTGGAGATTGGCCAATTCACAGAGATGTTCCGTGGGTTCGACGTATAAGGATAATTAGGTATAGGCATCCTATATCGACTACATATAACCATATTCCAATACGATGAAACAGGTCCATTTGTTGTTGACCTCGAATGTTGGTAATTTTTGATACGATATGCAGAAATTTTTCAGGTTAACTATATTGAATATTGGATAATTCTAATTTCGATATATTAAAAATTGTCTTCGTGGAATTAGAAAAGGATGCTGCGTCAATTGTCAAGTATGCACATCTCATTGCAAAAATTGATTTGCGCAATGATATTGATTTCATCACTACAAACTATGGATTTATTCCAAACAAAATTGAGCAATTAGAAACCTCAACGTTGTCCCTAAATCAAAGTCTCACAGCAATTGAGGAGGTTTTTAGAAATATTGAAAATCAACTGGTGAACAAATAAAAACAAAAAAACAAAAACAATTTTTCAAAAGAATTCAGGTTTGCAGAAGCTAAAAGAAATTAACAAAGTACTGCGAAATGAACCGGTCCAAACTGAAATTAATAAATGCAGCACATTTTAAGTATGCACTAATCACCTCCTGTGATGTTGAAAGATGCTTTTCACAATATAAAAACATATTATCAGATAAGAGGCTAAATTTTAAAATAGAAAATTTAAAATTATATGTTGTCACTCATTGTAATTTCAAAAATTGTTATTAATGTACCAATTAAATATGTTTCGAATTTAAATTGAGATCAAAAATTATTCTTTTCTAATCCTAATTTTTGATATGCGTAAATACAAAATGATTAGTTCCGTATAGAATTACAATAAACTAAAAATGCATATTTTATAGGCAAGATGAATATGCTTTCTGTTATTACAAAAGCCGGCCTTTACTTATAAATAACTAAAATGGATAAGTAAATAATTTTTAGTTTAGTGTGTGCTGCAAAACATAGAAATTGTATTATGTCCTTTGCTCTACAGCTATTTTTAAATACAAGCTCACCGCCTGCCCAGAACTGGACTGAAAGGAAATTTCCGGGAGCGGGCCGCAACAGTATAGAAGATATTGACTCTGTACATAACATTTTAGAATGAAATTTTAAAAATAAACTTTTATCTTCCCTGTTAGCCTGCTAAAAGAATATTTCTAATTATATCAATAATCTTCTAATTACCCTAACGAAATGTTTCGATTACAAGGATCAAAATGCAGCATATAAGTTAAACTACAACCAGATACAGCATATTTAAAGACTAAATATTTAATTTATGAGAAGGGGTCCCTACATAAATTATCGCTGGGGTTATGATAGTGATTTTATTTCTGTAAAAATATCACAGAAAAAAACAAATGATACCGGTTTACCCGCAATCCTGCCTCTTTCAACCAGCGGAAAAATGTCTTCACAGAAACTGAAAGATTTGTCTAACATGTTGCCACCGGTGGATCAGGTATTTTATAAGAATATAATCTGGAATGGTCGTTCATCGTCCTATGGTGGGGATGTCTCACCTTCAGTTCAGAGTGAGAATCAATAATTAAAAATAAATGAATCTTAAATTTTGTCAGTTAATTTAACTATAATTTTTAATCATAACTATAATAATTAATTAATTCAAATTAAAGGTAAAAAAAGGTAATTTAACTGTAATGGATTGTATTTTTTGACGCAATGAATTTGTAATGATTTTAGTATGCTTAAACAAATGGATTTTAGAATGTTGTTTTATATTATTATTTCAATAAACATTGCTTGGTGTGTGCTAGAAATTAGTATTTCCAAAAACCGAGGATAAAGACAAAATTTTATGGACTAGACAAGCCTTTTAAGAAAAGTTGATCCAAAACTGCACTTAGACAAAACTATAAAATTTGAAACTTAAATAATTAAAATACTTTATAAGCTTGAAGCATTGTACTTTGAAATTAAGTTTTATTCTCACAATTCTATTTGGAAACCAAATATTAGTATTGAAATTGCTCAAGAACATCTTTAACCTTCCAGCTAAACTACAAATGCCGTTTTCTCCAATAAAGGCAAAATGCATATAAGGATAAGGATAATTCTGAGCCGACGAAAAAGTACTTTAAACCCCAATTTATTTCTTTGTTGCTCAACATTTTAGTACTTTGGAATTTATATCAATTTCATCCCTGATATCTATCTGTAGAAGTGTGTCTGCCGATTTTCAGGATTAAGAACTCTTAAGAAAAATCAATTTTTTTAGAAATTTTATAAATTTTAATTTTAACTTAGATCACTGGTGTTGTTCCTGGATTTTCGTTTTTCATTTTTATTTGCAAGAGTCGCCACTGTGTTGTTTTTTAATGCAGGAAGATCATAAGCGTACAGTAGGTATAAAACCGACCCTAATACACTGCCCTGTGGAACTCCTGCGTTGATTTATTTCAATTCAGAAAATGTATCATCTAACTTAGCCCTGAAGAACCTATCTTTCAAGTAAAATTCAAGTATTTTAGCAAATTGTATACTCCATACTCGCTCTTCCTTTTAATGCTAGAAGTTCCCTAATTTCCACCGGATAGTTGTTTCCTTTGATTTTTGTTTTAATTTTACGGGTATTTTCCCAAGCTGATTGCTGTATATCGTTTACAAATTTGTGAACTTATTTGTCTAATTGTTCTTCAGTCTTTAATGGGACCATTAAGTTAATTTTTTCTTCTAGCGATAGTCTAAAGCTTGCCCAATAAGTGTGATTATTTACTAGGAATGGGTTTCTTTCTTTCTGAATGATTTTTTCACTTAACGTTAGAAGTATTGGTGAATGATCAGAGTTTAAGTCATGGCTTTCATCTACTTGTACATAATTTACAGATATGTTCTTTATTATGAAGAAATCAATCAGATCTGCTACTTTGTTTGGATCAGTTGGCCAGTAGGTTGGTTTTCCAGCTGAGAGGGCTTCATAACTGCATTTCCTGATAGCTTTCAGGAGTTCTTTATCCTTAGTCATTGTTAATCTGGAGCCCCAGTGGACATTTTTTCGTTAAAGTCTTCTCCAAGTACAAATTGTTTTCCTAATTTACTGAGGAACTCGAAATAATCTTTTTCTTTCATTGAGTGCTTTAGTGGGCAGTAAATACTAGCAATACAAATAGAACTACTTAGTTTTGGTTTTGACAATGTCATGTGAAGCCAGCTTTAAAGTATAAAACGTACCCTTTTTTAGTTTTGACAGTAGTATGTTAGGTTAGAGTTTTTCCTGTACATGAACAGACACATGTAATTCTAAATATTAATAAAGAATATTAATCCACACTTATTATTTTAATCTACGAACAATATCTTGTTTAGAAACACTAAACATAACAGACAATAACAGCAGTTGCTTGGATTTCTTCTGTTTCATAATTCAACTCTTCACAGTGATGAATACTATTTCTAATTATAACAGCACTAACTCCTTTGGTAGTATTTCCAGGGGGAATAGTGATACATTTGATAATTTATAAATCTAATGATTGATGGTCTAGTGAAGAGTGTTTCCGTACATATATCAATTGGTTGCATCAGTACGTTGGCATTCCAACATAAGATTCTAAGATCATTTGCGCTTATGACTTTTCTTCTTATCACGGCAGACTAGAACCTTTTAATGGAATTAAATTCAGTACTTATTTAATTGAGATGATGACTCTCTTATATAAAGGGGAACCAACCGAAGATATGAAACGAAGAATGAAAGAATAGTCAACCGTTGCGATCAGACTATTTAAGATGAGATGATTTATCAACAAAATCAACAATAGGATTATGTATTTCTTATTAGTAATTCAAAGAGAAATTGAGATGAAAGTGATGCGCAACCGCCAAATAAAAAAAATGAAAATAGCTACAACTAGAACCAGATCGGAAAAATGCATCTTTATTCTGTTCACGTCAACTGAATGATCAACTGATTCCAATTTTCTTAATTTTTCAAAAATCATTTAGAAATAAAGTCTGTAAAAGTTCAACGAATATGCTAATGAAGGTTTTGTTATGTATGCAAATTTATTTTACCCGTATATATTATAAATGTAATTGATTTCGGGACCATGAAAATTAAATTTTTAGAGATCACGATTTAACTAATTTAAACAAATTATTGTCCCTGAACGTAAATAATCATATTTGAGCTTTTCTAAATGTATCATACAAACATGTAGTCACAATATAACTGTATTTTTGGGATATGAATATTTGTGAATTATGAGTTTTTTGCGATTCTTGTTTCATCAGCAAATTCTAGAAAAATCGGAAAACATCATATCCTTCTTACTTCTTCATACTATCCTATGGTACAATCACTGGACGGCGTTAGGGATTGGGAACAAAAATGCAGGAACAACCAATGGGACTCCTCCGGGAGTGGCATTTATCAAGCGCTTCAACTTTCACTTTTCGTGACTGTCTTTACACCGAGAATTTCCCGGGACTAAACGGTGGCACAAAAAATAAATACAACGAAGACAATGCTGAAAGAGCTAACGAAATAGAAAAATTAAAAAAAGAAATGAAAATAATGGCAACAAAATACCAAGAATAAATACAGAGGCAAGCTAAAGAAATGAGACATTTCAAAGCAATGATACTGGAAATCACGCTAGCAAACAGGAAAATACAAACAATCACACAAGGATATTTGAACACTGACCCCAAAGATCCGAGAACTGATGTTACACTAACTGAGATATTCCAACAATTAGTTGACATGGATCGGCTGATAAACGTCAGCCTCAAAAACAATTCCGACAATGCTAGACAACCTAAGCAACTATAACAAAGATCCAATAACCATATTGCAGCTGAACATCAGAAGTTTAAAGCTAAACAAAGACGAACTGGAGAAATATATCAATAGAAACAACATCAAGGTTGTATTGCTTGGCGAAACCTGGACAAAAAATAGTGACAAAATAAACATTAAAAATTACAACGTTCACCTAAAAAGCAGAGATGATAACTATACGGAGGGGTAGGATTTTTAATACATAACCCGATAAATGGTAAACGTATAATAATAGACGACTACACCCCCATAGAAACCATCGCCGCGAGAATGGAAGATGATAATAAAAAAAGATACAACATTATCAATTAATACGTACCACCTAATATCAACAACCAAATAACAGGTGAGAAATTCAAAAACTTATCTATTCTCAGGACAACATACCAAATACTTTAATCATGGGAGATATGAATGCGCACCATACTTTGTGGGAATACAATAGCAAAATTGACAACATAAGCAGAACCATAGCAAACATCATAAATAATTCAAACTTTATATTGTTAAACGACGGAAGCCATACTCGGATGGGAAGTCAAGGAAAGACCTCAGCGATAGATATTGCTATAGTAGCCTCATCTGACATCACACCAGACATAACTTGGAAGGTAGAGATGACGAAAACCGGCAACTCGGACCACATCCCCACAATAATAAATCTAAAAAACATAATAATCGAAAACAACACAACCAAAAAAATAAATACGAAGTTAGTGATAAATAAAATAAAAGAGCTCCACCCAATAATAGAAGAAAACACAATAACAATTAAAAAAGGTAATAAATACTCGTATATTTCCAAGATATGGTGGAACAAAAAAATAGAATTATTATGGAAAATTAAAAAAGAAAAATTGAAAACATATAACCAAAACAAATATGCCGAAATAGAACTAAATAGAGCAACAGCAAAATTGAAAAAGGAGATCAGAATGGGAAAAAAGAAAGCTTAGAACAACTTCATAGAAGATCTTAACCCAAACGCAACCACTAAAGAGCTATGGGACAAGGTAAATATATTTAACAAAAAATCTAAAAACAAATCTCATATACGAGTATTTAAAGACATAAACACAATGAAGAATTTTATAAAGCATAACATTGAGGAGTCAAAAATAGAGGAACCACCCAACACGAATTCGACACGGAGGAAGTAAAAGAGATCATCAAAAATAGCAGAAATTCATCACCGGGGATAAATAAAATATCATACAAAATCTTGAAAAATCTACCCGAAAACCACATAGAATCAATGACTAATAATAAGCTAAATAAATTATGGGAAACCCAACATTACCCAAAAGAATGGAAAAACATAAAACTGATACCTATCCCGAAGCCCAAAAAGGACCACGAATGTTATAAAAATTATAGAGGAATTCACCTATATCCAACTACGGCCAAAATAATGAACAGACTAATCAAAAACAGATTAAACTGTCATATTGATAGACACAATACATTACCGGACAACTCCTTTGGCTTCCGGAAATGATGCTCTACAACTGATTACTTCAACAAACTAATACAAATTATAGAAGATAACAAAGATAAAAAATTGGAAACCATAATAATACCAACTGACATAACTAAGGCCTTCGACAAGGTGGACATAAACACACTAATCATGATTCTGCAAAAATAGGGATTCGAGAGCCAATATATTAGATGGATCTATAAAGCACTAATAAATATTGTAATGTCTGGGTTTAATATGAAACACGATTATAATTGCTTCTTATAATGTTTATTTCTTAAGATATCCAAAGACACGCTTGTTCCACATTTGGATATCAAAACCCAACCTAACTTGATGTATACTATGAAGTTCGTTTACATTCATACAGTACGACCTCAATACATAACAAACGTCCCCCCAAATGTGTTTACAATACTCATTACTTAACTACAACGGTTCTATAACCTCACTCCCCTTATCAACTTTATAAAATTATAAACTTATATTAACATTTATCTAAATCTAAATGGTTTCTTAATTATATTTATATCCCTCAAATTGTGATGACTCTCCACTCCTGTTTCGTAAACAATTCTGTCAAGAATCCCACTGATAAGGTCATAAACAAACTTTTCTTCGTTATCAACCACTTCACTTATATCGAAGTCTTCAGCACCCTCCACATCACATGTATTCTCTCTTATTGTTGTCGCTTCCGACTCCTTAAAAAAAACAGTTATCCTTTTCAATCCCATTGGTTCTTTCACGCTGCTTAGTTACTGGCCCAAATTTGTTCTGTTTACACTGATAATTTTCAGATCGGACCAACCGTGGTCGAATCTGATTAATATGTCTTTTGATAACCCGACCCGTTTCCAATCTGGATAAATAGTTTCTACTACCATATACCTTTACGATAATAGCTTTTTGCCAGCCCGGTTTATTAGCATTATGATAATCCCTCACCATTATCAAATCGTTTGGTTTGAATTTACGTTCTATCGGGTTAACGCATCCATTATTAACTGGTACGACTGTTAGCAAATGATTTTTCGGCTTCAGTAAATCTAACTGGATTTTTGGCTTGTATACAAGTAACACTGCTGCTGGTGCTTTACCCGTTGTCGAATGGTTCGTGTTTCTGTAGTCTAATAAAAATGTATTTACCACCACCTCGACACTGGCATTTGGATTATCAAACAAAGACTTTTTAATGGCGTTTTTAACGGTTCTCACGGCGTTTTCCGCTGCTCCATTTGTAGCTGTATACCCCGGAGAAGTCAGTCTTTGCGTGATGCCATGTTTCGATAAATAATCTTTGAAATCCTCAGACACAAACTGCCGCCCGTTATCTGACACTAAATCATCTGGATAACCGAAACGCGAAAACACTTCCTGCAACTTCCGTATTGTGAAACTTGTTGTCATATCCTTCGTACGAAACGCCTCTATCCACCTAGTGAGCGCATCAATTATTATTAAGAAATAATATCTTTTGATTGGACCGCCGAAGTCCATATGTATTCTGCCCCAAGCTCTATTGGGTTCTGGCCACGGAATGGATGGCACTTTATTTGGACTTTTCCCATAAGTTAAGCACGCCTCACAGCTTCCCAGCCATCGTTCGATATCCTTATCCATACCCGGCCACCACACATACGAACGTAATATTTAGTTTTTACCATTCCCATGTGCGTCTCATGCACTTGTTTCAAAATTTCATTTCTCAAATTGGTCGGTACAACCATCCTGTATCCCCACATTAAAATACTTTTTTCGACTGCTAATTGATCTCGTTTTTCAAAGAAACACTGCAGATTCCCTTTTTTAATCTCGTCAAATTTCCCGATCTTAAGACATTCCATTACCTTTGTTAAATCTCTGTCTTTAGCCGTTTCCTCTACCATCGTCTCAAAATCAATTCTCAAACTACTATTGTTTTGAACGTGACAAAGATATGTTGCCTCTCCTTCTTCGTGCTCATCGCTGGGACTCTTTCCGATCGGAAAACGCGATAACATATCTGCAGAATTTTTATCAGAACCCACATATTTTATAATGAAATTGAATCCTGATAAATGTAACGCCCATCTCTGCATACGGCTTGCTGACATTTGCGGTATCCCCTTGTTGTCCCCAAAAATGCCCAACAATGGTTTGTGATCTGTTACTATAGTAAACGGACGACCTATCAAATATTGATAAAACTTGTTGGTTCCGTAAATAATCGCCAAGGCTTCCTTTTGTATCATTCCGTAATTTCTCTCAGCTTTAGATAAAATCCGCGACGCAAATTCTATTGGCCTCTCCGTACCATCCGGAAAAACATGTGAAATTAAAGCGCCAATACCTGTAGCTGAAGCATCACAAGTCCGCAACAGCGGGAACTTCGCGTCGTAATGCGTCAAAACTATATCTGACACAATATCTTTTTTTAATACTTCGAATGCGTCCTGGCAATCTTTTGTCCACTCAAACTCCACTCCCTTTTTCAAAAGGTTGTAAAGCGGAGACATCTTCGTTGCTAGATTTGCAATAAACTTCCCGTAATAGTTTACCATTCCACAAAAAGATCGCAACTGCTTGACGTCGATCGGCTGAGCTGCGTCCAAAATAGCTTTATTATTAGATGGTTTTCTTATACCATCTCTCGACACATTATTTCCCAGAAAACTTAACTGTGGTTTAGCAAACACACACTTATCCTTATTTAACTTTAAATTAGCTTCTTTAAGCCTCTCGAAAACTTGTCGCAATCGTATATTATGAGTATTCAGGTCCGGTGCAGCGATAATTATATCATCAAGAAAATTTATGACCCCCGGAATTCCTCTCACAACCTTTTCAATCTCCCGTTGAAAAATAACAGTCGCTGGCTTGATGCCAAATAGCAAACGATTCATCATGAAACTTCCTACATGCGTACTCCAAGCGACCAATTTTCGGGAATTTTCTTCCAATTCTATTTGATTATATAGGCGCGAGCGAAATCGATGGTTGAAAATATTTTATTTCCTTGAAGCTTAGCGAAGATTTCCGATTCCAAAATGCGGATTTACAGTCGTCTTGTAATCCGCACAGATTCTAATGTTTCCATCGGACTTCAAAATTGGAACTAAAGGTGTACCCCGTACTGCTGAATCTATACGCGTAGTAACCCCCTGTCTCTCCAGATCTCTTATTTGGTGCTCTACCACATCTCTGAACGCATGCGGTACAGGTCGTGCATTAAAGAACTTCGGTTGCGCCGTTTCATCCACCTCTAACTTTATTATCACTCCTTTCAACTTCCCAATTTTACCATCAAAGAGCTCGTTGTAATCCTTCACTATCTGATCTACTTCTTTAACCTCACCATCAACCACGATATTAATCGACACGACCTTAATTTTGAATTCTCTAATGAAATCACGTCCAACAATGGGCATTGACGCATTCTCAATCACTAAAATTCTAAATTTTCTTGTTACCTCATTATACAATATTTTCGATTCAAACGCCCCTACAACTTTAATTTCTCCGCCGCCGCAACTTTTTACCGTAGTAGTATCAGGTAACAATTTCACTGATGGAAATCTTTGAAAGAACATACGCGCTGGAATAGCTGAAACCCCAGCTCCGGAATCGATTTGGAAAGTTACCATCTCCTTTAGAATCTTAATTCTAATTAAAAACGGATTAAAATTTTCCGTTATACTTGAACTGCACAACCGTTCATTCCCACCAATTGACAGAATTTCATGCATTCCGGCTGACTCCGAAGACAAATTGTTCAAATTTCGATCTCCTTTAAATCCACTATTAGGCGCGGAATTACTCACTACGTTAATTTTCACCTCTTTATAAATCGCAAGCAGGTGCCCCTTTTTATTACAGCCGTAGCATGTTGCATTCTTGAATTTGCATCTAATTGAAGAATGATTCCCAAATCCGCAATGCTCACATTTCGTAGATGTTTTTACATCTATTGCACCTCTTCGTCCACCGGTTACGTTTTGTTTGCCACCACTGTAATTTCGATTTGGAAGGCCGTCCTTTTTATTTACCCAATTCACATTTGCTGATAACTCATCGTTTCTAATCAGCTTAACTTCATATTTCTTCGCCATAGTTACCGCTTCCGTTAACGACCAATTTTATTTTTCACTTAATCTGTCAAAAACCTTACTAGTCATCCCCGTGACAAATGTATCCACTAACAAAGCCTCTAATCGGTCGCCAAACGCACATTTTGATACCATTTTACGAATACGGGTTGAATAATCTTGAATAGATTTATGATTTTCTTTTTGCGCACGGAAAAATGGTCTTCTTTCCACGTACACAATCGTTGTCGTTGAAAAATGCTCATCCATTATTTTGACCAACTGCACATAAGTTTTGACGAACGGAATAACTGGATCGACTATTCCATATAAATCTCCATACGTTTCTCTGTCCAAAACATCCAGTAGAACCGATTTTTTTTTGTTTCCCACATTGTCATCCGTGTCTTTTATCCCCTATTTATCAAATATCTGCGGTAATCTCGTTTTATAAATTTTCCAATCCTCTAATGTATGATCGAATTTCGGAACTTGAACACGTTGCGCCATTTTGATATCAATTTGGTTCTTCTTTCACCCCACAAAAAAAAAACAAAAAAAGTTTTATTCTTAATTTTAATTATTTCTGCACGCTTTCGATTATAACATCTCGTCGCCAATTGTAATGTCTGGGTTTAATATGAAACACGATTATAATTGCTTCTTATAATGTTTATTTCTTAAGATATCCAAAGACACGCTTGTTCCACATTTGGACATCAAAACCCAACCTAACTTGATGTATACTATGAAATTCGTTTACATTCATACAGTACGACCTCAATACATAACAAATAGAGTAATTATATTTAGTTACGAAAATAATGAAGTCAGGACAATCACAAGCAAAGGAATACCACAAGGGGATCCCATGAGCCCTGATCAGTTTAATTTATATACCACAGATCTATATAAAATAGAAAATGAAAATGAAAACATAAAAATATTACAATATGCAGATGACTTTGTGCTGATAATATCTGATAAAAATATAAATAACCTAATAATAAAAGCTAATAACTAGCTAATAAAACAACATTCATGCAAATTACCAACAGTAATATAAACTCAAACATTAAAATTAAAATAAATAACAAACACATACAGGAATCCAATTCCATTAAAATTCCTAGGCTCTCACTTAGATAAGAAGATGAACTTCAATAAACATTGGGAAAACACGAAAAAACAATGCTCGGAAGATGTCAACCCCAATGAAGATATTAGCAAGGAAAATGGGTGGAGCACACCCGTCTACACTAACTAGAATCTACAAGAGTCTAATAGAATCCAAGATTCCAAGATAAGGTACAGCACCTGTGTAAGATACAAAAAGAAACATATCAAGAATATGCAGACAACAATGAACAATGCCTTAAGACCGTGTTTAGGGATGACTACGAGTACACCCATAACAGCTATAATAGCAGAAGCAGGAGAGCTTCCGATGGACAAAAAGATAGAGTTTTATCAAATCAGTTATATAACCAAACAAATAAACAAAAATTCGAAAATAGGACTAGTTTTATTTATTTATCAACCACCAAATATCGTCGTGTCCAAATAAGAGTATTACATCTATAAATCGCGATTTTTGTTGAAGAGGCTTTAAAGCTGTTATTGCTAATTTCGGCTTAATTTTTTTTTAGATAAAGTTCTTTCCACAAAGTGTGGCAAGAATTTTATTTAAAAAGAATTAAGCCAAATTTAACATTAAAAACTTGACACGCCCTTCCAAAAAATTAATGATTTGCAGATGTACATAATACTCTTATTTGGAAACGACGATATGTATGTAAAAATTCAAATTAACAGGTCTCCAAATATTTTCTAATATATTTGGAAAGTTTTTAAGAGATATTTTAAGAGTACTACCACAGAAGAAAGATTAAGTTAATCTTTCTTCTGTGGTACTACAACAGAATACCAATTAAAGGCTTTGCCACAGCTATTTGCGTGCGACGCGATTCGCGTCAAATTTCGCACTGGATGCCACACTTAACAGCGACGCGATTTTTTTCGTAACAACTGTCATATTCATTGGTTGAAATTATTTTGTACAGTTTTTCTTCGAAATTTGAATTATTTTTATTTATTTAATTATTGTGTATTGCACACACATCAAAATATTCAATTATTGCGAATTTTCCGATCATTTCGTATTGTACAGTTCCATGTCTTCTCTTAAATGTCAAAAAATTGAGGTTAAAACATGCGTTCAAAAAATTCGTATGTATGTGGAAAGTCTCCAAACGCGAAAAATGTTTTTTTCCTACAATCGCCGTGAAAAGCAGGCTTTTTTTCTCTGTTTTCAAAGCCCAAGTGTCTGTTTTTTTGACAGTTAATAAACAAATTACTTTGTCACACGTTTCTCTTAGAAACGTGTGACAAAACTTGAAACCGCACGCTAAATTTGAACATATGAAAAGAAGAGTAAGAGTAAAAGAAGAGTCGAAGCATAAGTATGAAAAGCATTAATGTAAATTTCAATAATAATCAATAAATCCATTTTTTTTAGTTTTTTGTTGCAAAAAATAAATTGTCAATTTTTAAGAAAGACTAATGTTTGTATAAAACATCAAACCAAATTTTTGTTTTTCTTTATGAAAAATAAAAAAAAATCTTTGACTACTCGATTGAACAAAATGTCGGTCCTAAAATAAAATCGTATTGTCAGTATAGTAAATTTTACTACAAAATTATCTTTTTATTATATTTTTTAAAATGATTGTAGGAAAAATAAAGTGTGAAACAAGTCCGCAAAGTTGTTTGTTACGCTCGAAAGGTTGCTGGCCTCCGTCCCGTCGGCCAGCAATTTCCTTTCTCGCGTGACAAACTGGCACTTTGCGCTCTTGATACACAAATAACTATTCTCCAATTGCGATACATATTTCAAACTTCGCACGATAAAATATAAAATGAATTATATATGAATAAAAATTAATATCTCAAAAAACAAATGTATAGGATTTAAAGATTATAATGGTATTTGATAGTTTTTTCATATATTTAGTTTCAAATCTGTTCTAATTGCAATAGCACGAAAAATAGCTGTGTCAAAGCCTTAATAGATTCTCTTAAAAAAAACTTCTTAACAAAATTTCTCTTAGCTGTGATACTCTTAACAGTCTTAACATCAGAATCGCACGGTTAATCGATTTTCGAGAATTTCTCCACCGTAACATCTGTCTTAATTTTGTCCATTGTAAATTTGTAATATTACATATTTTGAACGAAAGAAAGCGTGGCATATTTTTTAGCGACTCCTCACAAAAGAATATCCATATAAATTGTTTATTGGGTTATAATCTTCATTTTGGCGTATCGTAAAACTGCATTACCAATAGTTCAAATTGCTTGTTGGGCTAAACAAATTACGAAACGTCAAATTTGACAGAAGCCGCCACACTCAAACAAAATTAAATATTGAAAAGTGTGCCAAAATTTATTTATTTTATATATTTTACTGTCTGTGAGCACAAATTTTATTATATATTTTTTATTTAACAAAAACTTACCATTTATTATGAATCCAACAACCATATTTGAGCATGTCAAATTGCTATACGAATGTGAACTATACTCTGAATGCATTCGATTGGTAAGTAAAATTTTAGATGTATATGCATAATCTGTATTCAAAAGTCGAATTAATTATTTGTTCTGCTCCATTTTAGGCATCACTGTTGATTTCAGCCCATGATCAAGAACGATCAATATTAAACCCACAAGAGCATTTTTTAACATTTGTTTATTTGGCTGATTCGCTTTATGATGAAGGTCGATATCGGCAAGCTGATACTGTGTATCGGCATGCGACACTAGCAAGACGGTTATTGGCAAAAAGTAAGATCAGTTATAACAAAACCTTGGAAAATTTAACAGAACATTTTTCCGATGCATACATAAAATTTAAGTTGGCCAAATGTTTGTTTGAAATGAGACGATGTGAAGATGCAATAACACTACTCAATTCGATTCAATTGAAGCAGAGATCGCCCAAGATAAATTTTTTCTTAGGAAAACTAACCCAATTTGTTAATCATGAGAGGAGCTCAGTAGCTGCATTCAAAGAAGTAGTTAAAGAGTGTCCTATGGCTCTGGAATCAATGGAGAAACTAATGGAAATGGGGACAAGAGGTGTTGAGATAAATTCACTTTTACTGGATGCTACCCTTTTACCACAGTGCTCAGAATGGCTTGGTACATGGATAAAAGCACATGATTTAATAAATAGTAAAAAATATACGCAAGCCTTGCAAGCCCTTCGATCGATCGAATCAAATTCGTTCATCAGGAATTCAAATATGCTATTGAATTTGATAGGACAAATTTACTATTTAATGGGAGACTATGAAATAGCAAAGAGCTATTTAAAACCAGCTTTTGCTATTTATTCAACCAGCTCAATGGGCATACAGTTATATGGAAAATTATTAGCAAAATCAAAAAAGATACAAGAACTAGAAAAATTAATTCCACTGACTTCATCAACCTCTGAATATACAAGCGAAATGTGGTATATAATGGCCCAGTATCTTTTCTCTACTGGAAAATTTGAAAAGGCAGCTTTTTTTGCGCAAAAGGCTTTATTCATAAATCCTATTAATGTAGAAGCGCTACTATTAAAAAGTCGAGTTTACATTGAGGTGAAAAAATTAAAAGAAGCCCTTTTGTTATTACGAGTTGTCCAACAATTAGTTCCATATCGTTTTGAAGTTTATAAATTATTAGTAAATGTTTATATGAACATGTACCGCATTAGAGATGCACATTCTGCAGCAAATTTAGCAATTAAATCAATTGGTCATACTCCACGAACACTTGTGGTAAGCTTTAATTTTTTTTTTATATACCTATGTAAACACGTAACTAATTCAAAATTTTTTTTTGTAGCTTCTAGCCGAAACTTATACAAACGATTTAAATCTAAAGCCAAAAGTAAAACCACTCCTACAAAAAGCACTTGAACTAAATGAATATTATTTACCCGCGGTAATTCGATACTCTGAACATTTACAAGCAGAAGGTGATATTTCAAGTGCAATAAGTTTACTCAAAAAACAAGTCTCTGTGCGACCTAACTGTACAATTCATACTATGCTTGGTGATATGCTTAAATCAATAAAAGACCAAGATGGAGCCTTAGAACATTATACATTAGCGTTGAATCTCGATCCAAACGATCGTCAAGCCATGGCTGGGCTTATGTCTATGGGCAAAACAGCTACAAGCAACACTGAAAATTCTTATACAGCATCAACCGCGAATGAAGAAAGTATGCATAGTGTGAATAACAACCATTTCTAATAATAAATAATTTTATATATTCTTTATGATTTTTTTTCTATTTTCCGGTTTTCGTTTACATTTTGGCCATCCAAAAACAGATATAGCAAATGATTTCCAAGAGTTAGTTGAATTGGTTCCGCCACCAGATCCTGATCCAGAATCGGAAAGTGATGCAATGTGGTCGGACGTTGAAGTTGAAATAAATAATGGATAGGGAAATTTTTCATATTTTACTTTGTAAAATTGTAACTGATAATCTAGTTAATCAAATCCTATGGTTTTTAATTTTTTTTAGTTGTGGCTTAAAAATAAAAAAAGCTTATTATGTTTAATTAGTTCTTTTACTTGCTCTAGGAGGAAACTTTTCAAAAGTGATTTTTAAAAAAAAAATGTATTGTTACTATTCCAGTGGATTTAACGTCCTTTGAAAGAAAAGTACATTCATGTACAACACAACAGGCAATCGTGACCAATTGCTTATTTCCAACACCGGGGTGGAATCTTTGCTGCACGAGAAAGGAAATTGTTAACCTATCGTCAATTTTAAGTTCATTCGATGTGAAAGTATTTTGTCACACGTGGCTATGAGAACCGTGTGGCAAATTAATTCATTTAGGTACCTATAAAGTTTTGTGCAAAATCTTACATTTTATGCTGATTCAAAATAGATAACTTTTCCTCAAATCGATTAGATTTTAATAAATGAAAGATGCTTTATAATAAAATCTATATTTTATTGTTTTAATTAATAACTAATTTATAACTATTATTTGTATTCATTCATTTATACAATTTACATACACAAAAACATAACAATCTGAAGTAATTTTTTATAAAAAATGCATTTTTCAGTTGATCTTTTTCGTTAGAAATAGGTAGAGATTTTTCTTATGATGTTCTGGGGATTTAGATTTCATTTTAAACAGCGCTTTTATGATAAATGTATTTCCTTTAATATTGATTTTCTATATATAATCACACTCGAAAACCATATTTGGAGAAATACACTATTTTAGTCTTTTCTTTTCTTGTCTGTAATTCGAACAAACAATTTTATTTTTTTTGTGTGGTACTTATTCTAAAGAAATTTAAAAATTAAATGCTCGAGGAAATTATCTTTCTACATATATAATATGCAAATAAAGTTTATATAAAAAAAAATGTTTAAATTTGTAATTACTTTTACATCATTCCACCCATTCCTCCCATGCCACCCATACCACCTCCCATTCCAGGTGATCCCTCTTCCTTTGGAATTTCTGTTACTACTGCTTCGGCAGTTGTTAAAAGAGAAGCAACACCTGACGCATCTGTAAGCGCTGTTCGGACAACTTTCGTTGGATCGATAATACCTCGCTCGATCATATTGACAAATTCATTATTTAATGCATCGTAACCAAAATCATTTTCCTTCTCCTCAACTTTTGCAACAATTAGTGAACCATCAACACCAGCATTTTTGGCGATTTGCATGGCTGGCATACGAAGGGCATTTTTAATAATACCAATACCGGTATTTTGATCTTCATTTGCCCCTTTTAGCTTTTCCAAAATAGGGATACAGCGTAAAAGAGCGGTACCACCTCCGGGAACAATACCTTCTTCAACGGCAGCGCGAGTAGCATTCAATGCATCATTTACACGATCCTTAATCTCATTAACTTCAACTTCGCTTGATCCCCCAATTTTTAAAACTGCAACACCTGACGATAATCGAGCCAATCTTTCTTGTAACTTTTCCTTTTCATAATCTGAGGTTGTTTCTGTGATTTGATCGCGAATTTGTTCAGCGCGACGTTCAATATCCTCTTTTCGTCCTTTTCCTCTCAAAATCAATGTATCATCTTTCGTAATTGTAATTTCTCCAACCTGACCCAAATCAGACACTTGAACATCCTCAAGCTTAACGAGATTCGCATCGTCCCCAAAAACAATACCTCCAGCTGAAATAGCCATATCGTTTAAAGTTGATTTGCGGTTATCACCAAATCCTGGTGCCTTTACAGCTGCCACTTGTAATCCAATTTTCAATCTGTTTACAACTAACGTGCTTAGTGCTTCACCGTCAATGTCTTCAGCGATTATAACAAGCGGTTTACGTTGAGCATTTGCCAACTCAAGGGCTGGAATTATTGATTGGACAGTTGAAATCTTCTTTTCACAAAACAAAACTAGAGCATCTTGAAATTCAACTTTTGCCCCTTTACTCGAATTAATAAAATATGGTGATATATACCCTCGATCGAATTTCATTCCTTCAATAACTTCCAATTCATTTTGCAACGTTTTACCATCTTTAACAGTTATTACTCCCTCACGGCCAACACGCTTCATAGCTTCGCTGATTAAATTACCGATAGCTACATCACCATTAGCCGAAATTGTTGCAACTTGTGCAATTTCTTCAGGGGTTGTTACGTTACGTGACATTTTCTTTAAATGATCTTTTACAGCGTCTACGGCTATCATAACACCTCGACGTATTTCAATTGGATTGGCCCCCTTCGAAATCTTCTCAAAACCTTCTTTAGCTATTGCACGGGCTAATACTGTTGCAGTTGTTGTTCCATCACCAGCTTCCTCATTGGTATTGTTAGCAACATCTTGTACAAGTTTAGCACCAATATTTTGGAATTTATCCTTCAATTCAATACCTTTGGCTACCGTTACACCATCCTTGGTAATTTTTGGTGATCCCCATGATTGTTCTAAAATTACATTACGTCCCTGAAAAAAAAAAGAAAAACAAAAATAAATATTGGTAACTATTTCAATTTGTAATAAAATGATGCGATCAATTACTTTGGGCCCCATTGTAACGGCAACAGCATCAGCAAGGATGTCAACTCCCTGTAACATAAGGGCACGAACTTCGGCTCCAAAACGGACATCTTTGGCATATGTACGGAAAGCCAATTGACGAGCGGCTGTTACTCTAAGAACACTTGGAAGTCTAAACATCTGAAACGATAGATTACATAATGCTCACATTTAATCAAAGACTTAACCTCAAACTTTAATTTTCCTTTTTAAACGAAATTTGTACATATATATTAAACATTAAATTAGTAACCAATTTCAGTATTTCACAAGTAATTGAACCTGCTGAAACAGATTATAACCAATCTAGCTGAGAAAAAAAAATTGGTCGCGAAGTTTCTAGACAAGAGAAAATATTCCATTTGCAAATGATGAAATCCATATTGAACTTTCTCATGTTTTCCAAACCAATTTTATCATGCACCGATATTTACAAATTTCTTAAATTATAAATTAAAAATCACGCACCTTTGAATATATATTTTAATTAGTATAAAACCGGCTCCAATTAATGTAAATTATAATCTTATTACACAAAAAAAAATAGATTTTACACAAGACCTGCAAACACGCTGCCTACTGCTAAAAGAATTAAGAACTTTGATACGAATACGAAATAAAACAAGAAGTAATTTCTTATAAGAATAAAATTGTATCGGGCAGTACTAAAATATTTTTGAGCAATAATTGTTTTAAATTGTTGGTTTACATAAATTTAATGTGAAATTGTAAACAATTATTTTAAGAAAATTTACTATAATTCAGACCGAAAATAATATTAATTATAATTGGTGGTTTATAATGATATTTTTGAAAATTTTGTTTAGGTATTTCATAAGTTTTTGAGCAAATATTTCAATTGAGCAAATTCTTATTTGAAACGTTATTGCCGGTTTGTTTTTTCACGTTCATTTTCTTATTCACCACAGTGAAACTCATGCGATAGGACGAATCTAACCAAAAATAGTTATTTTACATTAAAAATTAATCAAAAAGTGAATAGCTATGTCTCATCAAGATAATTCAATAAATTGGTATTCAAATTTTCAAACTCCAGAAATTATCGTGACTTATGGTAGATTCGTTGATGTACATCCAGCTGAGTCAATGAAGAGCACCTCGTGTAATTTTTGTAAAAATAATAAAGAAGTTGTGTAAGTATATATTTTTATAAATGATTTTCTTAAGAATTTCATGATTTTATTATTGGTTTTACAGCGAATTTTATTCGAATCACACCGTAAGAACTTGCCCTATAATAAAAAGTTGCCGCTGCCATATATGTGGTGTAATCGGGCATACAATGTAAGTACAGTATTATGGAATAAGTTTATATTATGTTTTCTAGAGTTTCAATGTGTATTCAATTAAGTAAAATCTAGGGTTTGGTTACTAATCTGTTTGTGGTACACGAAATAACAGTCATGGAACACTTTAAAAACATCAAATAGTAATGTTCAACCCGTAGCTTGTGAGCCCTTGGTAGCCTGCAATGCAATTAAAAAAGACCGCGTCATTTTATTTATCCCTATTAACAGGAAACATATTCAAGCCATTAAATTATTATATTGTACGTATCAGGATTCTTGTATCAGGAGATTCAGGACAAAAGTTCTCTTATAAAGGGTGAGTCAATCAGAAAAGTGGCGCCATTTATTTTTTGGTGTGGAAATATTAATAACTAAAAATCGCTGTATTAAATCTTCCTTTTCCAAAATTTTCTTTATTGAATCATGATTATTGATTGATAAGAATTATATGTGAAAGATAATATCGACCAAATATTCAAACCGCCTTCAGCGGTACCATAAAGAAACCGAAATAATAAGAGGGATTATGTAGAACAAATTTCAAAATGATGCGCTGCTTTACGACGAATTATCGAGTTTGTTTTTTGTTTGTATATGTATAATATAGCGATGAGATGAAACAAAACCAACAAAAATGTTTATCACAAGCCGTCTTGTTCGCTCTTTACACAGATCCTCTATCAAGAAAATGTACACTATTACCACGTTT
Organism: Tipula vernalis; assembly: GCA_958295665.1. Lineage (NCBI taxonomy): Eukaryota > Metazoa > Arthropoda > Insecta > Diptera > Tipulidae > Tipula > Tipula vernalis. The sequence goes on from OY282559.1 coordinate 113,099,347, forward strand.
ACATTAGTAGAATAAAAGTATGTAGCAAAAAAGTATCGTCATGTGAACTCAAATTTAAATATTTAAATATTTTATCACATACTTTTTTGATATTTCGGTAAAGTATGTATCAAAAAAGTATTAGTATATTACGTTGTAATGTAAACTCTAACTAATAACTATATGTTATTGTCATTCGTATATTTGTTGTCAAAACAAAAATTTATACGTCTTTTTTGTTAAACTACAATTTTGGGTGTTAATCAAATAATTTGCCGACAAATCTAATAGAGTTTGAGAAGAAATTCACAAAACATAAACTGAATTGAATACAGAAATCTATCTGTCAAAACAACAAACTTTTATAGTATGCGTTCACACTACAAATCGCAAAGCTAATGTAAACTGCAGCGGAAAAATAATTAAATAGCAAAAAAGTACATACTTATTAGGTACATATAATGTAAACGTGGTTTATATTATTGGTGTGGTTTAGTCACAGAATAATAAACAACCAGAAGGGACATTACGTGGATCAAGAAATTTTTGCTCTTACCTTATATTTTACATGTTAATTTTGAATTTTCAGCCACTGAACTACAACTTAACACTGAAAATCTTACCTTCGCCAAACCAATGTCAAAAAGATGAGTCCAAATTTCTCCACATAAAAACCGCGTTATGTCGCTTCTGGGTATTCTGTGGTTTAGTCGGAATGATATCAAAGGGACGAATGTCGAAGGGCAAAATTTCAAAGGCCGAACAGCGATATATATACATGGATAGGGTATCGCCCAAAAATTGATTACGTCAAAAAAAATGGAGCAAATTTTGTTTTATAGTCTTACTACTCTTTTATATAACCCTCTTTATCTAAAAAAATATTTCCGAATAAGTACCGTACTTGAACAAATTTCATTTCGAAATTTTTCGCAACAGATTTTTTTTTTAAATTGAATGGAATAAATATTGGATAATGTTTAATATTAAAAATAATTAATTAATTATATCAAATTTTAATAGTTAAACATTGCGCTACTAGTTTTCGTACACTAATTTAAAAATTTATAACCATTTCTTCCTTAAAATTTCAAATACATCTCTGAAAAATAAACAACAACAACAAAATACGAGTAAAGGTGCTATTCCACTTGACTGAATTGATTGATTGTAAAATTAAAGGAAGACAAAAATATACATTTGCTGGATGGGCGAATGAAACAAAAAACCTTCTCAGTCAAAAAATATTTGTGCTGGGGTAGTGTGACTGCAATAAAAAGTATCAAATTGAGAACATTTTATAGCAGTCACACTAACACACATGCATAAAATTAGCAATATGATGAGAAATATTTCTCGCACACTAATTATTTTATGGTTATTATATTTTTATACCGTTTCTCCTTAAAATTTTGCTTTAAAGAGTAAAACTAAAAATCACATGACGTTTTTTTGGTAGAGATTTTTTTTTAATTTTTACGGAAAATATACCAAAAAAGATAATTTTGATATGAGTATTAATAATATTTAATTTTTTAGATAATTTTGAGATGTAAAACTAACCGAATTAATAGTAATATTTAATTTTTGTTAATAATTATTGATTATATTTTTGTGTGCTGTCAACATGTCTCCTGAAAATTTTGCAATAAAAAAAAAACGTTGTCTTTGTCTATTACATAGAGTTTCGAACTTTTTTCTCGTTTCCTCTTTTTTTTACTATCAGTCAATTTTTCTAGTGGAATAGCACCTTAAAGGTTCTATTCCACTAGAAAAATTGATTGATAGTAAAAAAAGAGGAAAATAGAAAAAGACAACGTTTTTTTATAGCAAATTTTCAGGAGAAATTTTGACAGCACACAAAATCATAACCAATAATTATTAACTAAAATTAAATTTACTATTAATTCGGTTTATTTTACATCTCAAAATTATCTAAAAAATTAAAAATTATTAATACTCATATCAGAATTATATTTTTTAGTACATTTTCCGTAAAAATTAAAAAAATCTCTACCAAAAAAACGTCATGTGGTTTTTTTTGTTTTACTTTTTAAAGCAAAATTTTAAGGAGAAACGGTATAAAAATATAATAACCATAAAATTATTAGTGTGCGAGAAATATTTCTCATCATATGCTAATTTTATGTATATGTGTTAGTATGACTATAATAAAATGTTCTCAATTTGATACTTTTTATTGCAGTCACACTAACAGAGATAAATATTCCTTGACTGAGAAGGATTTTTGTTTCATTCGCCCATACAGCAAATGTATATTGTTGTCTTTCTTTAATTTTACTATCAGTCAATTCAGTCAAGCGGAATAGCACCTTAAAGCCTGGTTTCCATTATGAAACTTTTACTGCCAGTACTTTTTACTGAATAAAAACATTCAAATTTCATTGAATTGACACCGATCATTTTTTGTTTTTAATTTTTTTTGAAAAATTGCATTGAAAAATTGAAATATTTTTCCAGTACGGAAAAATATACTTCGTTTTAAGCCTAGTTTCCATTATGAAACTTTTACTGACAGTACTTTTTACTGAATAAAAGCATAAACATCGAAAATTTCATTGAATTGACACAGAATCATTCTTTGTTTTTAATTTTTTTTGAAAAATTTCATTGAAAAATTGAAATATTTTTCCAGTACGGAAAACGGTTCGCTTTAAGCCTGATTTCCATTATGAAATATTTACTGACAGTATAAACAAAATGGGATAAAAATATATATTCGCTTGCTGTGTGAGAGAAAAAAACACTTTCAGTTTTACAGTACTGAAAAAATTATTATAGTATACTGACATTTTTATAGTATACTGACAAAATTTACTGTAAAATATATGAAGCGAAGTATATTTTTTCAGTACTGGAAAAATATTTCAATTTTTCAATGCAATTTTTCAAAAAAAATTAAAAACAAAAATGATCTATGTCATTTCAATGAAATTTTCGACTTTTATAATTTTATTCAGTAAAAAATACTGTCAGTAAATGTTTCATAATGGAAACCAGGCTTTACAAATTTTTTCAGTAAATTTTGTCAGTATACTATAAAAAATATCAGTATGCTATAATAATTTTTTCAGTACTGTAAAACTGAAAAAGTTTTTTTTTCTCTCACACAGCACGCGAATATATCTTTTTATCCCATACTGTCAGTAAATATTTCATAATGGAAAACAGGCTTAAAACGTCAAAAATTTAACATAAACAAACATTCAAGTGAATTGTAATTTTTTGTGTTTCAAGATGTGTTTTAAATATGTTACCATGGTTACCAATGATTTGCAAATGAAACGTATGTTTTTTGAAAATTTTAATAAACATAAGTTTCGGTCAAAATGATAAATTGGTAATTCTAATTATTTACCGGTTATTATATAAATTGACCTTCACCAAAATACTTGTGATTATATATAACCGAGGATTATACATAATTACCAATTTATCATTTTAACCGTAACATACATAAATAGTTATGTTCGAGACAACATAATTCCATATGCAAGGTATAATGCTAATACCGCTGAGCGCTGTTTAGTAAAAATAAGAATTATAACTCCAACTCCAAATTAAATTAAAAAAGATTTAAAAAAAAATATATTGTATTTAGTTCTAAATAACTTCTGCTGTAGTAATTTTTGAGATCCAATAATACACACGCTCCAGTATGGAGCAGGACGTGGCTCTATTCCACAAAATAATAGTATTCATTTTATCGTTGGTTTACTTTCTTTTAGACAACTTTTGTTCATTAGGTAGCCAAGTAGCATCATTAGTAATTACTGTCTGAAGCTAGGTTTTCATTTATGAATCAATTTTCACAAAAAAATTTGCTTAAAACGGACGGTTTTTGGGTGGAAGATAAGACGATTAAAAAGTCTAAAACAACATTATTTGAAACTGAGACGTGATGGAGAAATTTTAATTTGATGTTCAGAAGCTTATAAAAATTGATTAAAAGCATCTGATGCCGCCTCCGTTTCTAAAATATAGAAATTAAAAAAAAAACGTCAGCCAGTATAATTAAAATTACTCAAACTTACAAATCTCAAGACTATTGTTTAATGTTTATGAATGTAGAGAAAAATCTATCGATTTTAATATCTAATTAAGTAGAAAACCGTTAATTTGTGGTGACACTTCCACAAAATGTAAACCTCTTGAAACATTTAAATTATAGTATTGAAGGTACTATTCGGCATAATATGATATGTGAAATAAATAGGTAAAGTTAGTTGTCTTCATAGTGTCACATTTGGTATTTGTATTGAAATTAGCTTTGTTTAGTTTGTCTGGATATATTTCTGATCCGATATGAACTTTACACCCAGAGATAAAATTTTGTTAACTTAGCCGTTTTTCAACAAATTCCTTTCTGTAGTTCAATAAATCAATCTATTTATATTTTGACCTGCTTCTGTCTTAGCATAGTATCCACTTGCTTGAATTTAAGTGGACAGTGATACAGTAATGAAAAAACCTTTAAAGTTTTAACAAACGATTCCTGATGTGAAGTGATACGATTGATTTTATGTTGATTTCCAGGTCTCTTGAACTAGAAAACGGAAAAAGAACTACTGGAAAAAGGAAAAACATTCACCGGCTAGTATTATAGTGCGTTATTGGAAAAATTGAACGATGCTATCAAGGCAAAACGAACACCTTTGGCGAGGAAAAAATTCTCTTTCTTGAAGACAATGCGCCCGCTCACAAATCAACAAGAGTGATGGCAAAATTGTAAGAATTACACTTCGAATTGCTTTCCCATCCACCGTATTCTCCAGATTTGGTAATTAGCGATTATTTTGTGTTTCCAAAATTGAAAAGATGGCTGCAGGGAAAGAGATTTGCATTGAATGATGAAGTAAAGCTCAAGCAATCGACAATTACAAGACAGCTAATGTTGGAAATCTTGGATGGGATTATATTGAAGATTATACAAAAGAAACATTCAGCCGCTGCAGTGTATGTGGTCTTGCCATGGCCCATTTATTACATTAAAAAACAAATAAAGCATGCTAGTGACAAACAATCTTAAATAAAAAGTGATAAATAATAAATTTTGTACTTTCAGCGGCCATTGCAGTAAAAACCCTTCAAAAGCATCAATCACCAGGCTTATTGGAATTTTTAACAGTAAAGGAACCAAGTAAATACTTAGCAATAATTTTGCTTTTGTAATCATCATCGTTAACATGCTTTTTGTAAAAAAAAAAAAATTTTTAATATGAATTTTTATTATTGTTTATATTTTTAACTCGTTGAATTTTAATGTTTTTTTGGCGAGCATTTTAAATAAAATGTTTTGTAATTAATTTATTTTGAATTGGTTTATTTTCATACCGCATTTATTAGTTAGATAATGATCGGAACTGTATACCGAATGATGAATTGTATTACCTATTAAAATTTTGAATTTGAAATAAAACAGCGAAATAAAATTTACCATAAACAATTCTACTTTTTATTTTATTTTAAATTACAATTATTCAGCCATCATTTTTTTAAAATCATTGTCTGATTCGTGTTTTGGTTGCAATTCATTCAATAGCGCTATTAACTTGGGATTTTCAAGCATAGTTAAATGATTGCCTTCGATATATTTCAAAAATACTTTTTCTTCAGTATATTTACTTAATTCATAGTCTTCATTAATATCTTGAATCGAAACATCAGTTGGCCTAATTAAGGTAATTGAAGATTTAATTTTTGGAATATCAGAACTTTTAGAATAGAAAACCATTTTAATACGATTGTATAGTCCTTCAACCATATTTTTTAAATATTGCTTACTGTAAATGCTTTGTGAATCAGCCAACTGTGATATCATATTAACTCGTCCTTCCCAGTTGGGAATTAATGCAATTTTTTTTTGTAAATCGTCTTCATCTTCTTCAGGGAACATTTGGTTGATTACTGCTGAACATATTATGATTTCAATTGCATTTTCCGTAACAACATCCGTGATTTGAGCAAATAAAAGCTTTTTCAAAAACGGCAAAGATCCATCAACAAGAACAACATTTCCCTTTATTCCAGACGATTCAAACTTGTTTGCTAAATGAAATGCAATAGTTGAACCAAACGAATATCCAACAATATAAAATGTATCAATATGCTTTCCAATTTCTTCGTGAATATCGGTTGATATTGCTTCGACAAGTGCGTTGATTGTCTTGACATGGGGAATGTTAACAAATTGGACACAGAAAGTTGGTAAATTAATCGATGAAGCAATAGTATTCCATTGCGTTCTTACAATACCTTCAATTCCGGGTAATATAATTAGTGCAGTTTTAAATTTCGTAGAACTATTCCGACTGGGAAGTCGTATTACTGATTTATCGTAAGTAGTTTCATTCCCTAAACTTTGGAACCACATTTGAATGCCTGTGACACCTTCTGTTGCATATCTTAGTTTAACTTTATCTTCACTGGGCCGTTTGCTTTGTTCATTTAATTCATGTAGTTTAGCAAATGTTATTGTTCTTAAATCTTGCGGTGATAAAATAATATCAAAATCACGCTCAAGGTTCTGTTTTATTTCAACTGCCATTAATGAATCCATACCCAGTTCGGCTAAAGTTGCTTCCATTGAAACTGATTTAATATCTCTAATAGACATAATATTCATTATATTTGCTATAATGTCGTTACTATTAGAGCTGGTACGTTTCTCAGCGACTACCATACTGGCAACAACTGGACTATCCCCGAAAAGTAAATGATCAAGCTCTTCGAGGCAAGATGATATTCTTTGTTGTAACGTCCCTCCTATTTCCATATCAAGGTTGTCTTCTTGCATATCTGCTACTAAACCCACTTCACCAATCGCTCCCCATTGTATTGCTTTACCGGGTAGATTGTTTTGTTGCCTTTGTTCAATTATACGTTCCATGATTGAATTAGCCATACCATAATTAGTTTGACCCGCATTACCTCGCCCACATGATACACTTGAAAAAACTACAAAATGTTTTAACCTCGGGCACAGTTTTCTAGACAATTGATCCAAATAGATTGTCGCATTTACTTTGGGTATAAAACAGTGATTGAATTTTTCGAAAGTTTGGTTTTCTAGAATACCATCTTGTAGGACCACAGCTAAATTGAATATACCGGCCACTGGTCCTAATTTCGTTGCTTCCTTTAATAATGTTTCGCAACCGTTTTGTGTTCCAATATTTGAAATATTTATCTTTATGATTGCACCATATCTTTCCCATATTTTAATCCGGTACGTTTGGTAAGGCTTAGAAATACCTCTGCTTGTTGATATCACTACTTTTCGCGCTCCTCTAATGACTAACCAATCTACCAGTTCTAAACCAAAGCCTCCGAGGCCACCAACTATTACATAGGATGCGTTCGAGTCACAATTGAATCGTGGATAAATTGCGATTGGCAGTGAAACATCGTCATAAGGATCTTCTCGAATTTTTAAGAGTACTTTTCCCATATGTTTTCCACTAGCCAAAAATCTAAATGCTGTCTCAATTTCACTTGCGGGATATACAACAGCTGGAAGTGGTTTTATTATACCGGCATCAATATCTTTTTGTAATATCATTTTAAAAGCCATTTTCTCCTCTAGCGTTGCTTTGAATAAATTATCAACAAGAACTGCATGAAATGAGATTTCTTTCAAAAATTCACGTAATCCCATTTTAGTATCATTTGCCATATCGAATTTTCCTATTTCCAGGAATTTGCCACCTTGGCCTAAACATCGTAATGATGCAAGTAATTTTTCTTCTGCCAATGAATTTAGAACGTAATCGACTCCATTACCATTCGTTTGTATTTGGATCATGTACTCAAATGTTAAATCACGTGAATTCCCGATATGAGATTCTGTGTGCGAGAACAAATTAATTATTTTAAGTTTTTTTTATCCTTAGCTATGACTAACCTTTTAATTTCGAAAATGTTTTCAATAAAAATTCTCGTTTCTCTTTGGTACTAACAGTTGTAAATACTTCTAAACCATAGGCAAGAGCAACTCTAATGGCAGCTAAACCGACACCTCCGCTACCAGCATGAATTAAAATGGAATTGCCTTTCTTGATCTTTGCGTGTAAAAATAGAGCGGCATATACAGTACCATAAACAACAGGTACAGTGGCAGCTTCTTCTAGTGACCAATTTTTTGGGCATGCCCATGTAAGTCCTGGATCTGAAATTATATGTGTACCAATTGCTCCGGATATTCCCATTCCCATGATTTTATTGCCATTTGTATCGATTCCCGAATATTCAAAACCAAGCATACACTCTTGGTCGAGGCGATTTTCACCAAATACTTCAACAGCTAATTTTCCAGTGGCAAGCATAACGTCTCGGAAATTTAGTGCAGCAAATTGAATCTTCGTTTGGTTATTAGCAAACTGCTTATTAAAGGGCCCTTCCAACCAACGTAAGGATGATAAATCTCCTCTTTGTGTTAGATTTGCATATGTATGGATGTCAGCTGGTCCTTTCCGGATCAATTTTTCAAATACCAGATGTCGGTATGTTCCCCATTGGCCCTGCACAAAAAAAATATATAAATTTATAACTCTAACTGTTTAAATAAGTTATTCATTTATAATTACATTTCGATATATGTTGATGGCGAAATTTAATTCCAATTGCTTTTTGTAAAATGGATTTTTCGGTTCAAACGACGGTGCTTTAGGATCATCAATAAATACACATATCACGTTAGTGCCGTTTGGTTCCCTTCTAACGCAGTTAACAAAACCTATAATTCCAGAAAGAGGTTCATTCTGTGAATATGCTATAATACCATCTTTTCTAATATCAGTTTTAAATTGTTCGATCCATTTGAATTGTTTATCTTCTGAAGAAATTTTTATTGTAACCGGTTCCTTTGGAATTTTACGAGATTTCTTCTGCAATATTACTAGTGTTTCAATATCAAGTGGAATCACCGCAATGAGATTGAATCCTTGAGGTAAAATTATATGATTGGGTTTTAAATTAACCGGCTCTCGTGATATTATGTATCCGTGTTCAAGAAGGCTTGCTTTCGAACTTTCTATAAATTCCGGCTCAGTTAAACAATTAGGTTTGATAATAAACAAACAATTAGTTTGTGATGATAATGAGCCGTCTTCAACACAAATATTCTCGCATTCTATCGCCTCTGATGTTAGAATCGTTAAATCTCCGGTTGTAAGCGGTAGATCTTCAATAACTTCCTTCAGTTTTATTATAAAAGGTACAGAATTTTTATTAACTAATTCAACACATTTTACTATTGGTGTTGGATGATTTTCTAATGCATGCTGCATGCAAATTCTTGCTGAATTTATTTCACTCATTTTAGGTGTTGGTATATAAGGTACGAATTTATAAGATTCTAATACTGGCAAGTTTAGAACTTTCCTCCTTCCAATTGGGTTTGCTTGTAATCCTTTTATTTCGATTCCGCCTGCTTGACAAATTTTCATATTAGTATTTGCAAATATTTCAAAAAAGTGGGACTCTTTATTCTCTGGATCAAATTGATTTATTAATACTTGGTGTTGTGAGGTGCAGATCGTTATTTTCTCAATCGCCGTTGGTACTAAAAGACCACGCGTGTCCTTTCCAAGAATTGAAATTTGTAATAAACAATCCATGAAAGACACCCAATTTGAATTCCATCGTACTTTACCATGTAATCCGTCAGATCGTGCTTCAATAATATCACGAAATAGCCCATTGTAATGGTAACCGCGAAGTCGTAATTCTTTATAAAAATCCTTTGCTGGTAAGTACGGCTGATCACTTTTAATAAGTGGTGGTAAAGTTGTTAATTTTACATCGCTTGATAATTCTTTTATGTAACCGGTAGCAACCGCTACACTTCCCTCGGATATTTCAAATCGACCTGTTCCTAGCTGAACCATTACAAGAAATTCGACAGGCGTCTCAACTGTTATCGTCGTGGCTCGTAAATATTTAATATCTTCAAATTGTACATTCACTTCGGAAGCTAGTTTCCCCTCCGTACCTGCAAAGGTTTCCCAAACTAAAGCTAAATAACCCGTCGCTGGGAATAAACATCGCCCATCAATTATGTGCCCCGAAATATACTCATAATCATGATCTTGAAGTGAAACCAAAATTTTTTTTTCACCACTTTTCGTTTTTTGTGCGGAGTACTTCATAACATACCAATCTTCTGAATGATCCCATTTTATTAGGTGTGACAATCTTGGTGTTCCTCGCGATACTGGAAATTCAACCTTAGGATAAAGACTTTCAATAGCAATATCTACACCATTTAGGTAAATTCTGAAAAAAAGTTAGAACATTTAAATTTATATTGGAAACCGGCACATCAGACATTTTTTTTTGCTTACTTTCCTAAAGCTGTTAAAAAGAAATTTAAATTTTGTTTATTGCCTCGTTGAGTCAAGGGAATATAAATCGCCTTAGTAAGTGATGTTTTTAAAATCGCTTGAAGTAAACCATGGGGGGCAATTTCAATTAATATTGCATTGTGCGGCAGTAATAACGAAGTTTCTTCAAACAATACCGAGCTGAGTAAATTATTCGTTTGGTATTGCGCTGAACAGTATTGGGATTCAGGTAGATCCCATTTATTTTTTGGTACACTGGTACTAAGCCATTTTGCGGAACGCTTTTTTGGTTCTTTAATTATTTCAAGTAGATATTCTAAGAGGTTAGGGCCCATATCTGAAATATACCGCGAATGATACGCGATATTAGAACAAGGAACTTCACGTGCAAAAATACCATCAGCTGTTAATTTGGCGACAAATTTTTCAACCTCGTTTTGCGGACCCGAAATAGTACACGAGTCTGGGCCATTGTGACACGCGACATCTATAGTTGGTGGTACAAGATTTTTAATTTTATAATAGGATAGTCCGATAGCAGCCATTGAGCCTTTGATTTTTTTCGTTTCAAGGCTTGCCATTCCACGAGAATATGCACATAACAACATTTGTTCCATCGTCAAACAATTATCGGCATATGCACATCCTAATTCTCCAACTGAGTGGCCAATAATGTGATCCGGTTGAATATTTAATGCTGCTAGACAATCACAAAGTGCCGCCTGAATTGAAGCGATTCCAACAAATGAGTGGAGTATATTATCAAACATAGTTTTATCCGGCGACGTTATTATTTCTAATAAGTCTAAGCCTTTCGGTTTTAATAAATCATGACATTTTTGGATGGTTTGACGAAAAATAGGCACTTCTAATAAGGCAGTTCCCATTCCACTCCATTGAGAACCCATCCCGCTAAACACATACACGATTGGGCGCTTTATTCCAGTAAAATGCTGTACTTCTTTTGTAATGCATTGAGCATTGTCACCTTCTACGTGTTTATATAGGCCAAAACTTTTAAAAACATTTCCGGAAACTGATTCACTTTGAGCATTATGTAACAGTGCTATATATTCAGCATCAAGCGGTTGTGATGCTAATGCCTCATGTATTGTATTACAAGATTCTTCGGTTCTTCCTGACCAGTTTACTAATCTCGGTATTGAATCTTTAGGAGCGCCTTTGTTTATCTTGACTTTGGGATGCGCTCTTAACAAACAATGCGCATTTGCGCCACCAAATCCAAATGAATTAATTGCAACTAATGGTCCATCCAATTTTTGTGTTTCATGCACTACCTGTAGCCTGTTTTCTTCTAATGATTTAATGCCCGGGCGATTTTTTGAAAAATATAAATTTGGGGGGATTAATTGATTTTCCATGGCAATAATACACTTGGCAATGGAACACATTCCAGCCGCCGCTTCACTGTGCCCTAAATTTGATTTTACTGAACCAACTGGCATTGGAGTTTTGCGATTTTTACAAAACACTTCATCTAAGGCATTACATTCTTCGGGATCCCCGACAACAGTACCCGTACTGTGAGCTTCTACATAGTGCACCGTTTCTGGTTTTATGTTGATTTCTTTATAAAATTCGCTTAATAATTTTGCTTGCATAAAACCAGAAGGATAAGTGATACCTTCTTCCTTGTACCCATCACAATTGGTTTTTGTATATAAAACAGTGCCATAAACACGTTTCGCATCTCTAGATTTTTGTAAAAATAAAACTGAGATTGCTTCAGCACGCACATAACCAGATGCTTTCTCATCGAATGGCCGACATACTCCATCCGGAGCTAATACTCCCAATCGAGCAAATTGAATGGTTAAGTTTGGATGAAGTAGTAAATTTGATGCTCCCACGAGAGCAGCATCACATTCACCATTTCGCATAGCGGTGAATGCTGCATCCAATGCATACAATGAGCTGCTGCATGCTGTATCAAGTAAAAACGATGGTCCTTGTAGTCCTAATGTATAGGAAATCCGGTTAGCTAACATAGCCCGACTACAACCAGTTATTCCAAATCCACCGCCTGTCACTTTTTCGTAAAACCACGTTTTTTCAGATTCGTTGTAGCATGCGCCTATAAATACACCAGTTCTTGTTCCCCGCATTGATTTTGGATTTATGCCTGCATCCAATATTGCTTCGTAAGCCTTTTCAATTAGAATGCGTGCTTGAGGATCCATTGAATGGGTTTGTTTGAAATGAACACCAAAGAATGTTGCATCGAATTTTTCCAAATTATAAATTTTACCTGACCGTTTTGGTATTTCAGGATTTTCGTGCCGCCATCGCCTTTCATCGTCATCAACCATATCAATCTAAACGTAATTTCAATAAATTAAAACGAAAAATAATGATTCACTTAACACACTTGCACTTTTTAGAAACACAAACTTATTCTACCTTATTGTAAAGATTATGTTCCAATTCGTTTATATTTAGGGAATTTGGGTAACATCCTGATATTCCAGATATGACAATTTCGTCATCAGGTCCATTGTAAATTGTGCGTGGGTAATTTTCATCCATTTTAGGTTCTGCCATCATTTTTTATTAACACAAAAATTTCACTTAATTTTTCACAAAACTCAACTTAATTTTTGTACCTTTCTCAAACAAAGTTTACTAGGGAACTGGAAAAAATTATTAAAATGTATTCCTTTTTATACCAAAAAGCTGGAATTTAAATTAAATTATTATTTTAGAATACGTAATTAATAATTCGAATATAGACTAATAATTGAAATTTAACATATTTTTTTCAAGGAAATACAATTGTATACAATTGTATAAATTAATAATTAAATTTGAATTTATTATTAATTTGTGTTAACATCCGGATTTATAAGAACAATATCAAATAATATTTTGGCACCGAGTTCAACAATTTTTCCGAGTAAGCCTTAAGTAGCACCAAAATCCGTCGCTTCTTTAATCTGTACAAAAGGAACTGAATCAATAATAATCTTTCATCAATAGATAATGGTGGACTTCTTCTTACCACCAGCTCTAATCCATTGTCAACCTAATCTCGGTTACTTACTTTAGTGTTTCCAACATCTCTCGAGCCTCGGCCGTAATTCCGCTGCGCCTGAATGCGGTTCCGCTAGTCAAATCGACCTTTTGACACCGAATAGGTATAACTCGATATTTTTAATATGATTAATGCACACCTAGTTTCATTATAATTCGCTGAATTTTCAATTTCGTTGATTTCAATCAAGGCCCCCTTTTTTAAAAGCTTCGGAACGATTTTTTGGTTTCAATAGAAAGAACGACTATGTCTCTCCTTTTTGGGTGGCCGATCGGTATTATGACGTTGAGCTGATGTAGTCGTTCAATTTTTTATTCGAATCTACACTGAACGACCTTGAAATGTAACCTTCCGCAGAGCCAAAGTTTTATTGGTCTTTCCGGTTGTTGGTTGATTTGTGTAAACGGGTGTAAACATAATAGGATTAGGAGCTTACCACTCTGGCGAGGCGTAGTCCTACGTTGCTTGTTTTGAGCGGTGAGTATATTTCAGAAACTTTTCGCACGTAAAGTGAACATGGCTTCTGAAGCTTAGTCTGGAGTTCATCGTAATACCCGAAGATTATACAGCTCCTTCAGACCTAATCACGTACTTCCCAACCTTAACTGTTGTCTTTTTCTATACTTTCTGGTTGCTAAGTCAGCCCAGTCACAAGGCCCCCTTTTTTAAAAGCTTCGGAAATACCGCGTCGATACAGAAGCGGTACCACTGAGACGTTTCAATAGAAATATCAACTATGTCTTTCCCTTTTGGGTAGTCGATCGGTATTATGACGTTGAGGTGATGTAGTCGATCAATTTTTTATTCGAATCTACACTGAACGAGCGTGAAATGTAATCTTCCGCAGAGCCAAAGTTTTATTGGTCTTTCCGATTGTTGGTTGATTTGTGTAAACGGCTGTAAACATAATAGGATTATGAGCTTACCACTCTGGCTAGGCGTAGTCCTACGTTGCTTGTTTTGAGCGGCAAGTATATTTTAGAAACTTTTCGCACGTAAAGTCAACATGGCTTCTGAAGCTTAGTCTGGAGTCCATCGTAATACCCGAAGATTATACAGCTCCTTCAGACCTAATCACGCTCTTCCCAATTAACTGTTGTCTTTTTTTTTACTTTCTGGTTGCTAAGTCAGCACAGTCACTATCTTGTGCTCAGCTAGCCCAACCGATCCGAGCCACTCCTTCTTTATCCAGATGCTTAGCGGGTACTAGACGGCCATTACCACAACATCGTCAGCAAATCCAATAATTTTTCCGTTGTCCAGGATTTTTAACTGGAAGCTTGATATACTCCAGCAGTTATGTTGTAATCCTTAGGAATCTCTTCACTGTTTGCATTGTAGTACCCTTTCCTCAATATAGCTGCCCAATATATTTATGAACATTAATTATAGCATTTAATATAAATGTTTTGGTTTCATAATAATAGGGCTCGTTTAGGGGCGTCCACAATCTTCAAGTAAGAATACAATAAGGAGACGCCTTACGGAGCGCGACTTGCTTCGTAGAATACCAGCAACGTTAGAGAGCAAGTGAATTGAACTATTCATAATTGGTAATGCGTTTTGTTCACGGACATCCTTCAGATCGACGCCCTAGAATATTGTGACGGTCAAATGAGCATTAAGCGCAGTGCAATATGAAGAGCAGTGAAACAACGATATTCGGTGACCGATCTGTAATGGTATGGTACGGAATTTCATTGAGGACTTTCTTGGAGCTTCGTATTGCTGCCAGTTACTGGCTCCTTCGCAACAATTCGTAATACATTATGGATATCAGAACCATATGTGGTACCGTTTGCTCTCCGCAAAGTGCACCTCGTCGGTTATACCCTGCAAGGGATGTGCTGAATCCTTTCAATACAACGAGATCCAGTATCACAATTTACTCTTGGCTGCGAGCCAAAGTTATTAGTTGGGAATAAGGCGACAACATGAAAATCGCAGCAGAGACGCAACAACTTCAACAGCAACGTCAAGTAACACTTGCTACAGTTAGTACAAATTTGGGTGAGCGCATGGGAACATGATGATGTAACGAAATTTCGCTCCCCCACCCCTCACAATCGCCAATGGAAATAATAGTGGAGATAATAAAAAACAGAAAATCCTTACAAATTTTCAGAAAATTTATGGCACCAATGGAGAACGCTGATTAGGAGATTGTGTTGTCTTTTGACTAACGCTTTTCATAAAAAAGAGTCTTTAATGCTAACATACCATTCCTTTCCTTCGGTCTTGTTGTGTGTAAGTTGGTGTCGTTGGACCCGACGTGTTCCGGGAAACTTGCCTTAGGCTTGGTCGTACATACTAAATCAAATCATTATATTCCACTAATAATTTCGATTTTAGGGGATTTAGGTAGCGTGGACTCATTAGCGCTTTGAGGGGGATCGCTGCGACATGTAAGTAAACAAAAAAAAATTATGATATTTTATTTTTCTTTGTTTGTGTTACTGGTTACCACATTTATAAGCTTTCAGTGGCACATAAGTCACTACTGCCTTCTTATACAAATTATTCATTTAGGGCTTTTATCTTCATAAATATTAAATTAAGTGTTCAAATATTTTAAATTATTACATCAGTATTTATTTGTCAGCCTCTAAGGTGAGCAGTTCCGTTATTATCAGTTCGGTCGTAAGTGAATAGTGAACAGTGCTAGAGTATCAGTGATAAATTTAAATTTTTCAGTGCACCGTGTGTTTTGTTATTTTACGGTTTGTACAATCGTTGGTCGGGGGGTTAACTTTAATTTTATAACCGTGTCGTCGAGGTAGAGGATGAATTATATCCTTAAATTTTAGGTGAGAGTTTCTGAACATGAGTGGGATTTGAGGTCATCCCGGAACTGGAGGTGAGGAGCTGGACCGTGGTGATTCTTGTGTGTGATATAATTGTTGTATCTCGATGTCGATAATCTGCAAGTGTAATACCTATTAGAAGAGTATTGACACTTAACGGCAGTTCAGTATCTTCGCTTCCCGAGCTGGGCCGTACATACCAGTTCGGTCTATCAGCAGGCGGTTAGAGAGGACTCTGTGTTCAGCCCGCGTCATCCAGAGGAGGTGTGTGCTGAACGTTAGTAAAATGAGCCACGCTTGGGAGTGGGTGCTCTCTCAGGAGAGTCCACGGTACCATCATATAAACTGCATCAGGCAAAGGGTGAACGCCTTACCTGGTGATTAACCGGGACAGGTCCTAATTCCGGTCTATTTAGGCATTGGCCAAGTCTGACCCTCAGCGAAGTCTAGCCGGCTTCTACGACCGGTTCAGACCGCTCAACCATGATCTGTTGACCGAAGGAGATTACTGACAAGACTTCGTTCATGTCCGGTAGACCCTCGTTCGTTACAATATTACTATAACAACGGCTGGTCTCCCTCAGAATCTGAGATATTAGTTCCCATATTCCTTCTGCCGAATGCAATACACCATAAATGAGCAGTGGGCAGAAGTTCTGCCCACTGCTCATTTATGGTGTATTGCATTCGTCTCTAGTACCAAGTCTAGTTTCACATCGTTCCCGAGACCTTTTGGGCGTAAACTGGACATATTTGGTGATTTCTACATATTTATAGAGCACGAGATGCCTGGCTATAGATGGTCAACCCGTACCCTATTGAGACGTACTTAACACCCATAATTTGGTTGCATATAAAATAATGTCATAACTATTTAATCAGAATCATTCTTTCCGGAAATCGGACGTGTTCTAGGTACAAAATTAATTCCGATGGTATAAAATAGTAAAAATAGTAGTAATGTACATTTAATAAACGTATACTTTCAACTACCTAATGTACAATACTATGTATAATTTAATTAATTTTCTATTGATTCTAATTATAGTAAAATACAATTTAAAATCAAAATGTTTTGTGTAATTTTATTTAATTTGTATTTCAATCAATAAACATAATTTACAGTGAAACGCACTTCTACGTTTTTCCAACGTTTCAGAAACGCCCAAGTTATAGACGAATTCTCGAATATCACATTTTACTAAAGTCCGGTTGCACAAAAAAAAGAGGGAACTCGTAACGGAAGTTTTAAATATTTGACTGAAACTTAAGTTTTTCTATGTAAAATAAAAATTATTAGAAGTACGCTTGCTTTGAATTTATAATGTGAAATAAATTTCAAGTTCATAAATGAAGAACGCGAGGAAATGTTAATTATCTATAAGTTTGGCTCTTTGTTGTTTTCTTTATAAAATCGGGTTTATGAATAATAAATAAAATGGCAGATAAGTCTTTTTCCAGAGATATGAATATCATATGCCGCTGATAGTAATCATAGATTACTAATTAGGTACTGCAAAAAGTATTAAATTTGTCTGCAATATCAGATTTGTTTAGGCCCGCTACCTCTTGGTCACATGTTGAGTAAAATCACTGTACATATAAACAAATTATCGTCAATGAATTTATTTAATTATGTTAATTGTACATCGAACGATACTAAAGGGCAGAGATCGGTTATACGATTTGTTGTTTACATTTTTTTGCTTTACTACAGTGTGTTGTGTTTAATTAATACTACGGTGTCTTTTAAGTCAAGTATCGTATGACAAAAATTATAACTGGAATGCTTTTCTTTGTAAGTTTATCGTACGATAGTGATTCTATTTAGTCTGAAACTCAGCTATAGCAACGCGTCTAGATTGCCAACACTCATCGTAATATAAGAACAAGTAGAAATATTTGTTTTTCCGATACGATGTTTATTGTGGAAGAAATTACGCAAGTCTGTTTCCATATACTCATTAGTTTCTGTAGAATCGCGTTGATTTGTAATTTTTTTTTGAATTTTTTTTAAGTAGAATACTTTTTTCTGTGGACCCTTCAATTGAAAAAGCGTTACTTTTCTCAAAAATTACATTCTATCTTCTGCGGTTTGTATTTGAATTATGAAAGAAATTTTATTTATCGTAAACATGAACAAATTTTAGGCTGTTTTAGAAACGAATACTTTTTTGTGGAACGTAACTTGTTCAAATTAGTATCCTAACCCTAACGAGGACTTATTTTTCTATCCCTTTCTTATACAAAAATCGAATTTGCTACCCATTTTGCTTATGAACCTTTTTCTAAGGTAGTCCACTGGCGATCCGGATTAACAACGACTAAGGGTAAAGAACTCCTAAAAGCTTTCAGAAAATGTAGTTGTGAAGCCCTCTCAACTGGAAAAACAACCTACTGGCCAACTGATCCAAACAAAGTACCAGATCTGATTGATTTCATCATAATAAGAACATATCTATAAATTATGTACAAGTAGATGAAAGCCATGACTTAAACTCTGATCATTCACCAATACTTCTAACGTTAAGTGAAAAAATCAGTCAGAAAGAAAGAAACCCATTCCTAGTAAATAATCACACTAATTGGGCATGCTTTAAACTATCGCTAGAATAAAACATTAACTTAATGGTTCCATTAAAGACTGAAGAACAATTAGACAAAGAAGTTCACAAATTTATAAACGATATACGTATAGCAATCAGCTTGGGAAAATACTACTGAAATTAAAACGAAAATCATGGGAAACAACTACCCTATGGAAATTAGGGAACTCGTCGCAGAAAAAAGAAGAGCGAGAAGAGTATGGCAAAAAACAAGGGCCCCCAAGTTGAAACTCATTTGAACAATCTCACTCAACAATTAAGAAGAGAGATCAAAGAATTGAAAGATGAATCAATCAGCAACTATTTAAGAAAATTAACTAATGATAATAGTACTGATTATTCTCTTTGGAAAGCAACCAAAAGAATCAAAAGACCAATAATGCAGATTCCCCCAATAAAAATAGCAGGTGAGAAATGGGCTAGAAATAATGAAGGCAAAGCTCGAGAATTTGCTGAACACCTCGAAAAAATATTCCAGCCTCTTGGAGACCAAACGTTGGAAGCCGAGATAATAACTGAACAACCTGTGCAATAAAAGTAAAGAAATCCTACCCACAACACCAAAAGAAGTCATGCGTGAGATAAAAGCTAATATGAATACGAAAAAAGCTCCTGGGTACGATCTTATTACTGTAGAAATTTTAAAAGAACTACCAAGGAAAGTTCTGGTGAAACTCACCAATCTTAAAAATGCAGCATTTAGAATCAAATGTGTAATTATGATCCCAAAACGTGGGAAACCACCACACAACACCGTCTTATAGGCCAATTTCGCTATTGCCAGTCATGTCCAAACTCTTTCAGAAGCTTCTGGTAAAAAGATTAAATCCGATAATCGAGATTAAAAACTTGATCACAAATCATCAGTTCAGTTTTCGCAACCAACACTCAACAATTGATCAAGTATACAGAATAACCAGTATAATTGAGTAAGCATTAGAGGAGAAAAAAGTCTGTTCAACAGTATTTCTAGACGTTGCACAAACGTTTGATAGAGTGTGGCATGAAGGACTTGACCACAAGTTAAGAAATCTATCAATGCAATTTGCTAAGATACTGGAATTTTACTTGAAAGATAGGTTCTTCAGGATTAAGTTAGATGATACATTTTCTGAATTAAAAGAAATCAATGCAGTAGTTCCACAGGGCAGTGTATTAGGGCCAGGTTTATACCTACTATACACTTATGATCTTCCTACATTAGAAAACAACACAGTGGCAACTTTTGCAGATGATACGGCGATCTTAGATGTTGGAAAAAGCAACGAAGAATCAATACAGAAGTTACAATGAGCTATAACTCAAATATATAAATGGATAAAAAGATGGAGAATAAAACTAAATGAAGCTAAATCAGTTCACATCAACTTTACAAACAGACGATTCGAACATATTCCGATTACCATAAATCGGGAAATAATACCGCATGTGAACACAGCTAAGTATCTCGGCATGACCCTGGATGCTAAACTACGATGGAAAGCACACGTCAAGAAGAAAAGTGAAGAATTAAGACTTTAATACAGAAAAATGTATTGGCTGATGGGAATGAACTCTTCTTTCTCAACATACAACAATCTTCTACTTTATAAGCAAATATTAAAACCGATTTGGACTTATGGTATTCAGCTTTGGGGTTGTACAAACAGAGCAACGTAAATAACATCCAAAGATTTCAGAATATGGTATTAAGGAACATCGTTGATGTACCTTGGTATGTCAGGAACAATAACCTTCATAGGGACCTTAAAATGAACCTCATCTTAAACGAAATCCAGGAAAAAGCATGGAGACATGAAGAAAGGCTCCGCCAACATGTGAACATTGAGGCAACTCAGCTCCTAAGCATCACGAATTTAGTACACAGACTTAAAAGAACCAAACCTTTTCAGCTGGTGTGATTGTGAGTCTAAACATTATTGTGTTGATCTAAAATCCACTACAAAGATGTGGTTTACTTCAATTTACCACCTATGGAACCCCAATGGGAAGAAGCCATAGATTAATTTAAGTTAGCAAATTAAGTCAGAAACAAATTGCTCATTAGTCCAGGAGACTAGATTGGAATTGCATAAAATAAATAAATAAAATTTATTTAAAAAAAAACAAAGGTAGTAAGATACAGACAAATTTACAATTTGCTTTTAATGATCACTGTAGTAAAAACTGAATTCTTTCAGATTTTTAATATAGATTTAGTTAACTATTAACAAAGCAGCTATCAAAATTCATTAGTCAGAAGCTGCGAAAAATTGGACAACAAATAATATTTTGATGTTGCTGTCAAAATAAGTAAGTGAAATCAATTCGAATGATTTTACTTACTTATATAAGATGGCATCGAATAAGTCAAAAAGTGTGAAAGTCGTGCTGGTTTGGAAAACTGCCTCAATAATCAACTAGCGAGTCAATAACCAATTTAAGTAAGAATACAATATAAACAAAATGCATGTTACTAACCAGCGAATCTTTAAGAACTTTTCGTTCAGTTTCGTTCTATTTATCTATCACTTAACCGAACGAAAATTAAGGCATAAACTGCAATACTGTATGTCGGTTACATCAACATTTTCACAGCACACTTTTCTAAAAGATAATAAATTTATTATTCGCGAT